>PDGT01000006.1:484717-541516 GCA_003671415.1 Megathymus violae | reverse complement strand
GACGGGTACATAAATCCATTTATTGGTTTTAACATAATTACGAGACTAGAATGAGAACTGCATAACTCATTACAATTTTCAAAAAACACCTCAACGACGACAGCGACATGCACGTTTCACGTTACAGTCTCGGTCGGACGACGCGTCGCTGACGTCACAGATCGATACGATCCGGGTGGAGAACGAGCGGGAGAGCATGAGCCAGGCGTTCTCTCTCTCGCACGGCGGGTGGCGCTCGCCGTCGTGCGCCTCCGACGCGACCGCGTGCACCAACGCCAGCAACATATCTGTGAAGCAGGCCTCGCTCGACGTGCAGCAGACTGGTGAGTTGTGTGACGAGTGGATGACATGAGGATATGAGTGAAGTGTTATCACTCACATGCAACAGAGCTAGAATACTTCGTAAGAGTTTAAAGATCAGGAAAGTTGTATATAATAACTGTGAAACGATATGTGCAAAAATGTTGTTATAAGTATAATATATTAAGAACAGTAACTTATTCTGATTTAATTCGACGATTTCATTGGCTTGGTGACGCTTTAAATATTTTATGTTTTAATACTTCATAATGGTTTGCCATTGAATATCATCTTAAAAGTAGGATTCGCTTGCCATCCTACACCAGTAACGTCCTCGCGTGTGCCAACGGCTAGTAAGTAGAATTAAAAAAGTAGCGAGGAAAATGTTCCATCCAATAATCGCCAAGAACAGACGGATAATTTGTTTCATTCACTCAACTTTACAGACTTAATTTTGCTGATTCAAAGCTGTTTCGTAGGGAAGTTAGGTAGGGTAATGGAACGTGTTGTCGATATTTGTAACACGCTGTGTGATGTGCTCGTCCCTCCTGTCGGCAGTTCTCTCGAAGCTGAGCCGCAAGATCAGCCTGAAGCTCGTCAAGTTTGTCGATTGCCTGAAGGATACGTACTTCGGCACCCTGCAAAGGTAACACGCGGCGTGACTTAGTAGCCACGAGGCGTCTTCGTATTATTATGTTATTTATTGTTTTGTAATAAAAAAGCAGTTTTAGCCTAGTGGTTTGTACGTCGTTCTTCCGCACGGGTGCCTCGAGTTAGAATTCTGTACACACTTCTATTGTCAAAATTATTAATGTATTTCAAATTAATTAGCACTTACTTTGGTGAAGGAACGTGTCGTGAGGGTTCACCTGCACACCTGAATATTCTTTACTATGTTCTCAAGGCTGTGTAAAGCCGGCGAACCCGCACCGGGCCAGCGTTGCAGACCATGGCCTTGATCTCTCTCACTGAGGAGACCTGTGCCCAGCTGTGGGACAATTAATGGTTTTAATGAAGTCATAAAATCAAATGTATTCAATTCCAACAGTTTTCGCTTATATTTGAAGTAATTCGATAAAATGATGTAAAAAATAAAATTACTAAGAATTTAATCTGTCCCGTCCCGCCGCTGGCATCGCATGGTCTTATAATTAAACAAGTGTACTGCGTGTCATTGGTGTACGTCGACTCCAACCGCGACGGAGGGAGTCCTAGAGCGGAGTTGTGAGCGTGCGGATGGTTATTTGTCGGTACGCTATCGCTCCCGGCAGATGTCTGGAGTCGCTGGAGCGGTCGTGCCGGCTGGAGGCGGCGGCGGCGCCGGCGTGCAGCGCGGCCGCGCGGCAGCTGGTGCGCGCCACGCGGCGCGTCGAGCTGCGCGCGCTCGCCTCGTTCTCGCTGCTCGGCGCGCTGCTCGACTCGCTTCGGCGGTTCCTGCACAGGTGAGACCCTCGCCGCGTTGCCACGGATCATCGAACTGTGTAACTGACGGCGTAGCGGCAATAAAATACGATACAAGCACGCGCCAGTGATCTGTGCCCGCCCCCTGACGCACGCGGGTGCGGGACGGTCGCCGTCTGCACGTTCGATGACGTATACGCTGGTCGTGACACACAACAAGTACCTGTATCACGGTCACACGGCGTCGCACGCAATACGAAATTGAAGATTTGTCTGTCACATAAATGCGAATCTCTATATCAGAAGCAATGTAGAACTGTAAGTTTCATCGCGAATGTTCTAATTTGCTAAAAATGTTGAAAATACCCATAATATGATGGTATGTATGTTGTTGTGTACTGTTTATTATACATTGGTCTCGCATTGGGTTTCCAAATTCATTTATATTTATATAATTAACTACTGCTCTCGCTTCGCTTCTGAAAAACTACTTGCATTATTTTGGACTGGGTTTTTCTTTTTATAACTTTTTTATTAATGGACGGATTGCAATGAAACGAACTTTAAATATTGAGTGATACTTCCTGCGGTGCATTAGTGAAAACCATAACGAAATCCGTTAACTCATCAACAACAGACAAACAGACATATATTCAAACAACTATTGTTTTGTGTTCTATTGCGTTAATAAAGGCCCGTAATAACAGTTTTTCTCATACACCCTTCATGTACAGAAAGCGGTCGGTTAGAATTTTACTTACTATCTATAAAAAAAAGCCACAGTTACCTGTTTTTTCTGACGTGGATCGCTTTGTTATTTCGATTTTATATATACTTCAAGGCAAATAAGTAGTCATAATTGCCTTCAACAACAGAATCTTTGGAGTCAGTGTACGCAGATTGCGTCCGTCTCTTCAGATTGAGTCCGTAAGAAATTATGCGATAATTGACTTAGATATTACACGTTTCGTGTTTACATCATTTTTAAAACCATTACAATTACAAACGTCAATTAATGTAAAATGTCCAAGAAACGATTCACGTTAAAACACGCCACTCGACGAACCGTCCCGTCCCAATATCAGCCAAGTATGTAGTTGCGTGTCGCACGTCGCAGGTTGCGCGTCGCGGGCGGCGCGGCCGAGGACGCATGTTGCGTGCTCAGTCCGGTGTGGCGGCGGCGGGTGGCGCTGACCACCGTGCAGTCGCTCAGTCCGCAGCGGCTCGCCAGGATCATATCTACGCAGGTTATCACCAGCTATATGTAATGCTGTTTGGTTGTACATTTTTATGTTATTTACGAGTTGAGTTTAAACTTTTTCAGTCGAAAACTATGTTTTTTTAAAGAGTGATTTTAATAAGGTTCCGGCCGTAAAGCAGAGTTCAAATTTTGCGTTTAGAATCTCAGAAAACATACGAGTCATCTAATTATAAGGGGTATATAGATAACCTTTCCGGAGTTATTAAGGCTAATAGATATGGCAAAGATGGCGCTAGTCCCTTGAAAAAATAGTGATTATAGTTAACCGCGTGTTATGCTACAGGAACTCATTTAAATATAATTTCCAGATCATAGAGAGGTTAAGTGAAGCGCACGAGAGGTACCAGTCGGCGCTGGCCGCGCTGGAGAGCGCGCTCGCCGGCCGGCTGCACCACACCGAGGACGTCAAGCTGGCCATCAGGAAGAAGTGGGTGCTGGTTACTGCACCGGTGACCCGATCTGCTTGTCGGATATCGTGCTATATGCGTGCCTAAATTACTTAGTTCTAGATCCGATAACATGTTTCGGATAATTTCGGATAGGGGCAGATTCTAAATGAAACACGTTGACAGGTTTTCGCCGGCCAAGCTGATACACTAGCCACGTCGTTCCCATTTTAGACAGTTTTTATTATTTCATTTTTAAGGCTATTGTTTTATTCTGTTATTATAATATCACATAATACCTAGAAATATAGTCAAACATCTAATATTCATAAAAGAAATTATCCGTATCAATCGGATAACCCGAAATAATTTCATTTCTGTAACCGTAACCGGTAAAATGTTATTCATGTATCCGTATCCTCATCCAGGTCCGAAATGTCATATCTATAACAACCCTACAATGAAGTAACTTATAGCATAAGAACTTGGACCAGCAACCTAAATATCAAACGCACGCAGGAAACTCGGAAGCGGTGGTAGCTTACACGTTCGACAGTATCTGCTGTTGGTCGTCACCATTGCACTTGCGCCCCGGGGTGGCGGGATCGTCGTCCCCCCACGCGGGAGGGGCCCCGGCCGGTCGAGGCAGACTTCGCACACGCTCGAGGACGTTACGGTGACCGTTCAGTTACGCACGCGTCCTCACGATGGAAACGTCGTGCTGTCGACGAAACTATCGACTACCAGTGAAGCGAACTGAGAATCTGATCGGTGGACTTCAGTTTGAATCGTTCACTCACGCTATTTATTTCTAAGACATGTACTTATTAATTTCCTACTATTAGTTTACACTCTTTTATATGTCTTGTTCAAATTTTCAATCGTCAATAAAATATTTTTTTATTCATCCACTCGAGTTCAAATACAATTTTTTAAACTTGTAGTGGATGACACTTGATTGAAACAGTTATTTTTTCAAATATTAATTTGTTGGTTAAATTTAATTAATTAGCTTTTGTTTTATATAGGAGAAAAGCATTTATCTTATATAAGATAATAATATAAATGTGTAATGAAAATAAAAAAAATCTTTTGTTGACCTAAGTATGAATTCACTTTAATAATTTTTTTTATTACTTGTTATTTAATAGTAAACTTTCGTAAAGGAAATCGTTGTGGGAATATTTTGCAATTTCGCCTGAGAATTCTCTTTAATCGATGAGTTACTTTGAGTCGGCATGCACTTCGACAACACACTGAAGTCAGCTGTATATTTCCGTATATATGTAATAATATCGTTCCGTCGTCCGTTCAAGGTACGCGCCGTCGTTCGCGCGGCTGTGCCTCGAGAGCACGTCCATGTGCGACCTGCTGATGTACGGCACGCCGGAGCTCGGCCGGGAGATCGGTGAGCGGGCGTGTTTGTGTACGGTGGTGCACCGAGACAGGATCGACGGTGTTTTAATGGTGTCCCGGGGTTGGCGTTTCGTTCGGCAGTTGTGTGCGTGTGCGGGCGTGCGTGCGTGCGCGCGCGCGCGTATGTGTGTGTGTGTGTGTGTGTTTCGACTGACGAACAAACGAGCCACGTGATGGTAGATGACCATTGCTTATGGCGCACATCCGTAACGCCAATCGGAACGTTGACAAGTTGAATATAAAGTAAGCAGTAAACGAGCTCGTTCCAGAAGCTCTCTCCCCCAGAAAACGAGATTCATTAAATATATTTTACGATTGAATCTAGAACGGTGGTAGCTACATTTCAGTTCATTTATCACCCTACACTATACATCATTTAGCTATGACATTGTCTCGTCTAGCGGCAAGAGGAGGTTGGCTTGGTCTCGAAGATTAAATGCGTAACACTTTCGCGTATATGTATAGAAATGTTAATACTAAAGTTCCGTTCAACATATCAGAACTTGTAAATTTATATCTCATATCAAATACATTATTACTATGAACTCAGGTATTATGTAAAAGGGAACAGTACCCGAGTTTATCACTTAATCGATGGAGGGCTGTTGATTAAGTGTTCACTGCAACATTCACAAAAATATATTCCTTGGGAGTTATTGCCGCTTTTTCCGAATCTACTCATAGGAGGTGAAATTAGATACTAGTACATTTATTAATAAATACCAACTATTGATAAAAATATACGATATTCAACCTACTCACTGTCTAACCTTGGACGACGTCATCGACCAGGCAGGGGCCAGTACGGCGTGGTGTACGCGGTGCGCGGCGCGTGGGCGGGCCACTCCCCCGCGGCGGTCAAGTCGGTGCTGCCGGCGGACGAGCGGCACTACCACGAGCTCGCCATGGAGTTCTTCTACACCAGGTAACGTTTCACTTCACACACAATCTAACTAACGACAGCCTTGAATCCGAAGCAACATCTGCTCGTGGTGTATCCTGCTGTGTGACGAACGAGGCAGCGCGTCCTGCTCCCTCCCGCTGGAATCACTAGATTGCTGACATGAATCCTGGTGGGGTACGAGCACGGTGGCAAAACAGCTTTATCTGGCTAACTGTTATAGCTAGCCCGGTAGCTGCCAGCTGCGTTTGAATCGAATAGATATATCGCTCGCTTCTTGCCTTGCAACACGTCGTTCGAGCCCCTCAGCCTTCCGTGGGCCCGCCTCGCGGCGAAACTTGTACTCGCATTCCTCGTGTGACGTGAGAATGATCGTCTGACTCTGCCGGCTACAAACAAAAAATATATTACCGATCTTCCCGTTCCAGAAGCATCCCGTCTCATCCGCGCATCGTCCGCCTGCTGGGCTCGCTGGTGCAGCGCGGCGGCGGCGGGGCGGGCGCGGGGGCGGCGCCCGGTGTGCTGCTGGTGTCGCCGCGGTACTGCCGCGACCTGCACGCCGCCGTGCGCGCCGGCCTGTCGTTCCCCGCCAGGATGAGGATCGGCTGCGACATCGTTGAAGGTCCGCTGTTGGAGCCGTCAGACTGCTGGGCGAATTTGAGAAATATTAGAATAAAAATTTATCAATCTTAGAATCGATCAATTTCACAATTGATAAGTTTTCAAATCAATAAATCTTAGTGTTCTGCGATTGATGACCAGGTCTATCTATATAGGTCGTATCCCACTGCGCTTTTCAAGTGTGGATCGACTGAATTAGTATATCTTCGAGATCACAGGAGATTTTTCCGCTTAATCAGATCGTATAACATGGAAATTATGGATATTATATTAACGTAGGTTCTACAGTGGAAGATAATCATTCAACCCGATGTAGTATCGCAGTCTGATATTTATAATAACTCCATTAAATTACTGCGTTAACTACCATCCACAGGTATCCGTTACCTCCACTCCCTGGGGCTGGTGCACCGCGACGTGAAGATGAAGAACGTGCTGCTGGACGAGCAGAACCGCGCCGCGCTGTCCGACCTGGGGTTCTGCGCGGCCGAGGCGCTGATCTCGGGCTCCGTGGTGGGCACTCCGGTGCACATGGCGCCGGAGCTGCTGGCCGGCGACTACGACGCCGCTGTCGATGTTTACGCGTTCGGCATACTGTTCTGGTCAGTTCGTTTGGTATACGGCCGTGACTGGCGGTAGGTGCTGTGTATAACTGAGTAGGAAGAAGAAGTCCCTTGGGAGTTTCTTGCCGCTTCTACTTAGACCGTTCACGGTAGGGATTCGCTTCAAGTATAATTTGGCTTTCGAAAGGTGTTTGTATAAATATCGAATAACATTAATTTAACTTCGACTAATGCTGTTCGTTGAGTCGTTATCGAGGTGTCAGGTCGAGTAGGATTGGAATTGCAAAAATAGTGAGTACCGGGTGAAATTAATAATTTGGGTAACCATTGATAACGTGGATTTGTCGTTCAGCTACGGAACATCCCGTCCGTTAATATTGATTGCTGTTGTGTTGGTTTTCCATTAGTTGGCATGTACGTTACAAATTTTCTTTCTCTACCCTCATTATTTTGTCGTGCAACATTCTATATCATGTAATCTAAAATAAAAAATGTAAAAATCTTTTAATTTGTAAGGGGACTCGTTCTATACCAAAATACATTCTGCGGTTCTTAATATTTTTGTCGGGTATAATATGTGTACGTTAGCCCAGTTAGGTTTTGAAAGGGAACCAGAAGATTCTCGCGCTCAAGGTTCACCGCTGCCAGAATGTCGAAAACACTCGAAGGCACGCCCCAGAGCAGGTTAGGAAACTTTAAGTTAAGAGTTCGTATACATGTGACTCGGTTTTCACTTGTTTTTTTTTTATATTTCTCTTAGGAGACCACTGCCTATTTAGTTCTTTTGCATAATAGCGCCAGCACAGTGCAGTGGCGCTTTATTGAAAACGACCGGTCGCGGTGGCGGGAGTGTTAAAGAGCCCAAGATCCCACAATATGTCAATGTCACTTTTAAAAGCATCCCATTGAAATGTAAATCAATACGTCGCGTTATTGTACCCGGCAGGTACGTGTGCGCCGGCAACATCAGGCTGCCGAGCGCCTTCGAGACGTTCCAGAACAAGGAGCAGCTCTGGACCAAGGTGAAGAGAGGTCGGTGGCTTTGTTGATTACGGATTGTGTACGTGACGATCTCGCGGCTCAGTTGGTAGTGACCGTGCGAGCCGAACGAGCGGCTCGGGTTCGACACCCGGCCGGGGCAGACATTTGTGCGAAGGCCAAGTTCTCGGGTCGAGGGTGTTTGTCATGTCTAGTTGTGTGTCCGTGCATTCATGCCACCAGCAGTATAGAATACAATAATATTTGGAAATTTACCGATTTCGAATGATATATATGACATTGGATAATCTCAGAATATTTCTAAATATGTTTTTCTTGTCGTCTATACGGCAATGTGGAGGATGTAGCGAGAAGCAGATGTGTTTTGATTTTAAAATAAATTGGTGAAGTAGCTTTGAAAGTATTTAATGTTATTTTAATATCTTTTTATACAAAATTGATCAATTATAGTATTTAATAAGGTTTTGAACATAAAAAAGAAAACGATCAAGATATTGATCAATTTCAAAATAGCTCGTAGCGCTTAACTCAAAAAAAATTCGCTCTCTCCACTAGGGCTGCGACCGGAACGCCTGCCACACTTCACGGACGAATGCTGGGAGGTGATGCAGTCGTGCTGGGCCTCGGAGCCCTCTCAGAGGGCGCTGCTGGGCGACGTGCAACCTAAACTGGAGGCCATTCTCGAAAAAGCACTCAAAGAAGACCCACAGGAACCAGACGCCGCGCGCAATAAAGTGTACGACGGCTTCGAAGACGACACGTTGGACATGACGGGCATTTATAAAACTCCGTGACGGTGAACTGTACTCCGCGACGAGATGATGAAGTCGGATTCAACGTGAATTTCTATCGATCGATCGCGATCGCCGCGTGTGTGGCCGACGTTTGATCGTTGCGGCGCTCTCGTACGGAGGGCGTAGTGTTTGTGGAGAATAGTATTATGAGAAAAATTGTCGGACGCCAATGTTTTAAGCGTAAATAATTAATTCCATCTTTACTAAACATAAGTTATCTCAGTGTTGTTTGAGTTTTAATATAGGACAATAGTAAGTGTCATTGACTTTTATGGGAAATGAAGTATTAAATCAAAAAATATATATGTAATATAATATATATCGTACGTACAGGAGAATAGAGATTATTTAGATCTATTAAGTGATATATATCGGTCACACTGCTATTGAAATATTTTTATTAATAATTGGAGTAATTTTTAAAATCTTAACTATCTAAGAGAATCGATAATACAAAGGCCAAAAGAAAGACATCCAAATGGTGATATTTTAAAAATATATACATATGTGGTAATACAGATAGGCCTTAGTAGGTAAGCTTCAGGTCGTGGTTCAGTAACAGAGTTCATTCTTAAATGCTTCCGTGACTCAAAGAGTACATACAGATTATCATCGTTGAACAGGCTTCACCTTGAAGCTTTCGTGCAGCAGCTACCCCTGAACTACTGCGATTGGTAGCAGGATCTCAGTACCTGGAGCAGCACGGTATGCCCTCGGACTCCACAGTCGTGGACATGGACCTGCGCAGTGCGCTACTAAGGTGTTGAGACGACGTGAGAACCATGGCTTCATGTAATGAGTGATTTATTGGTATTTAAATTTCATCACGTGTGACATGTGACACGTCACACAGTGGTACCGGGCACGTCGGCTAGGTGGCGCCGGTGTACCTACGTATGTATTCTGAACTTCACAACACTAAGCTCGCTGCGTCGCGGGCGGAACGTGATTGGATCCAAGGTCAGGGATTGAATCCGGCACGTGCCGACGGTCATGCAGAGACGAGGTAGGATTCGTGAGTTACGTGTGAGAAAAAATGTCGTCTGACGTGTTTGTGGTGGTGATGGAGGGGATTATTTGGCTGTGGAGAGGGAACGGTGCCTGGATATGCTTATCAAACTATGTTTTATGTCAAGGTACTAAAGTCTGATTTGTTAAATTAACTAATGTTATATATAATCGTAATGATAATTGATTGGGTATAGACATAATTAAAAATATTAGAGAATAATTGAATTAGAAGGTTGATGGCACGACAAGCGGTCGTGGACGATACATAAACACATTAACAATGGTTTCGGTGGCTGTGTGACTGAGCTGCGCCTGCGTCTGGGATGAGCGGAGTGGAGATGTACGACAGATTAATTATCCAAATTGGATAAATTGGTCACAGGGATGAAAAGTGTAAGTATCATGGATTTATTTCACAGTATTTGTTATTTTAGTAGTAAGCGATACTGTTCTTATGGTGAATTGTTAACGTGATGACATTTCATTGAATTGGTTCAGTGGTCAGAAGGATAGGTAAAGAATAAAACTTTTTTTTTCGAAGTAAGGCTTCATAATTGGATGTTTTTAATGTGTTTTCAGAAAAGACCTTAAAATAAATATTATTAACGTTATACTTTTGTTATTTTGAAATGTTTACTTTACATATCTGTAGGCTTTAGGTAAGTTCCAGAGGGTTCAATCGACTCTTGTATTATGTAATATATTCCTTAGTAGCAAAGCCCCGAGGAATATAATTATGTTAGCGTATTATCATTTTCGTGGGGATTTATAACTATAAAAATATATATGGCATTCATTCATTCGCTGATAATGTAGCGTTTGATAGGTAAAAAAATTTTTAAAATTATTCCCGTCGTTTTTTAGTTTACCATAACAAACAAACATGCAAAAAACTTTTTTTTTCTTTATAATATTACTATAGATAAATAGTAAGCGGAGTTCCAAATTGAAAAAAAAAGTGTTTTTATTATTTTAAATTTCTGTTACAAATATTACACGTCTCGGTTCAGTTAGTGGGCCAGGTGTCTCCACGACGGTGTGGAGAGCATGATACTAAGTAAATGGTACCGTTTAGAGGATCTATTGAACTGTGTAATTTTCAAAGCGGCTACAATAAGCTGCACATATAAAAAAATCTGGCTTATAAAAATCCCAACACGAGTACATCGAATGTTCGAGACAGCAGGTTCTGATTGATTTCAGTAAAAAAGGCAGCTCCGGTCCACTTATTTGTTGGTCACTTCAATAAGCGCGTATTATTAATTTGTATGTGGTTTTAAACGCGATGGAAAGTTTCACTTACTTGCTATCCCGCTCTCCGTACTCTATGATTTTATCTCTGTCACACTTTAGGGAACATACTGTCACAACACAAAATAGTTCGTTATTGTAAAAGTGAATATTGTATTGTGAATATATTTTTACATATTTTATTTGCAAGTTTCAGTCTGATTTTAAGTAGAAATGTGTTTTATTTGAATAAAAAACTCGTCCGGTAGTTTTTCGGGGTCTTACCCAACACGCCTCTTAGATTTGATGGCGTTAATTAACCACGAAATGTAGGTTTGTCCACACTGTCCAACTAAATATGTTGCAGAAACAACCGAGTAACTATATAAATTGTTTAAGTGCCAGAGTATATTTAATGTTATTTTGTTTACTAGTAGCAAAAAGAGATTTCTTTAAACAAATTTTGTTCATTTTGAGATTGACTCAGAAGTCGACCGATCCCATAACGAAGTTGGACCTGATAATTATGAAAAATTTAAGATTTGTTGTAAGCTCCACAAGACTATGTATTCCCATGTTTGAGGTACGCTGTGATTATTTGAAATTATTAATACTACACTGTTGATCGATTTGAATGTGAGGAATGAGATGTATTAATGTACATTTGTTTTGTGTCACACTTGAATTGTGTCATATTGAATTTTAATGTTATGTTATAAAAAATGTCGCAAAATGACTCAAACCAATTCAAAATAGCTTATATTTAATGTGAATCTCCTAAAAGTGTATAAGTTTTAACATTGAGAAATAGTAAAAATTAAAATTTATAATTTGTAAAGTCTTTCAGCATTTTAAATATTTGAATCATTTTAAAAGTTAGAAAGTGAAAAAAATATGTATGAATCAAGCCGGAGTTTGATTCGTATGGGGAGAATCAGACCAATAATCATATTTACATGTAAAAAGACGAATGACACCATTTTTTACATTAGATACAGAAATCATAATCATTTCCCGAATGTATGATTTTGGAAATGAATATAATTACTGCAATTTTTTTGTAGAACAAAAAAATATAAATTAATATGACCATTTGTGAGCTTGATTTGAATGTAAAGTTTTAAAGTTAAAAGTATGTATGCGATGTAGTAAACTATTTTTTTAATTAATGTTGAGGCAATTTTCAATTGTCAGTATGATAAATTGAGTAATTAAAGGATTTAATATTTTTAGAAATATTATGTTATTTACAAATGAATCCCTTATAGTATTTGGGGTCAGTGTAGTCGGTCTCGAGTCCATACCTACCGGCCCTGCTGGTGCATCGAACGGTAGTGCTAACGAGGACACGAGTACCGGTTCCTTCGGTGGAAACTGGACACTGCCACCCAGGCAGTGGGAGGGATTTTCGCTGCTCGACTCTCCTATAAAATTTTTACCCGTTTCGGTTGCAGAGGCAAAGACAAATAAGGGGTTGTCTGGAATGGTTTTCCTGTTGGACGTCTTCGCGTCAGTGATGAGGGTGTTGCGGATATTGATGGCCGGCGATGACCAGTTACTATCAGATAACATTGGTTTTCTGTAGATTATTATTTTTATAGCTCTGTGGTTATTATGAGAATCTCAGGCGTGACGAGACTGAAGAACTTTTGTATTGAGTGTTGGACACCAAGCACACATTTGAGATGGCCACTACAGGGACGATACAATTTTCACATTGCTATTTTTTTTGTAAATATTTCGATATTGTTATCTTGTTTTATGTTCAATAAAAAGTCTAGCAATATCGGATGCGGTCAAGAGTACCTGGATATGCCTTCAACAGAGTTGAAATCAAAAGAAAGTTTTTAAAGTATTTGTAGAAACGTGCATCAGGAAAAACTATTCAAATGAAATGAAATAATTAATGGAATGATATGAATTTATTTGAAGTTGGTTTTACAAACACTTCGAACGTCAAACTACGCCATCGCTTCAACAGATCCCTACCGCGAGTGGTCCCGGAAAAAGCGGCAAGAACTCCCGAGGAGTATTTTTTCCTACTCACAGTAACAGAACGCATTTAAACTAGTTTAATATTAAACTCATGTCCAAGCCGTTAAGTTAGTTAGTCTTTCCGCATTAAAATGCTTTTCATGTGAGTTTTTTTTTAATTTACACAATGGCATTTCTGTCAATTGTAATGGAATTCAATTATAAATATTTACACATCTACCCATGAAAGAACCACCAGTTTTGCTTAGTATGAAATTTGGTACAATCAGTTTAACCTATTCCTCGTATTAATGTTGTTACGTGTCAGGATCCGTAGGCTCGAAAAAAATGCCACAATAGTTCCGCAGAGACTTTATTTTACTTCACACACACTTCACAATCACAGTTACACTCGTAGATCGCAGGTGTTCGCTTCGTAGGGAGAGAACTCTTCACTTCGTATCCGGAGACCGAATGCCTTGTGGCCGACCCTGCCCGCTATTTATATCGATTTCCGAGCTTCCAGATCCTTCCACGCCCTTCGTTGAAGTAAACAACAACAACAGGAATTCCCGGAAATCGAATAACAATAGCGGGTCAGGTAAACAACCCCATTTCGGCCCTTATCTATGCTAATCTCGCCCCTTTTGCCTGAGGCATACGGGCCAGATTGGCCTGGAGTGACCCAGGTAGTTTTTATTACTACCTGGGTTTCTCTTTTATTGCCACTATTGTTTGCCTCTATTGTTTACCTCACCGTAACGTTCGGCCACCCTTCTAGAAACTTCGTAAGCCTGCCGACTTCGAGAAGCTACATAACAATATTGTGAACATTACTCTTCTTAAGAAACCTATCGGTGTATTTTTAAACGTACATAAAAGTATTGAATTGATTTCAGTTTATGAAAGTTTTCAAGTGAATTTAGAACTACTTTTGCTTCAGGTATATCTCATTCCATTGCATGGCAAAACTCTCAAACAAACGGGACGCATTAGTCAGGGGGTTTTTATATTCTTGCAGTAGGTAAATAATTGACAACATTTGTATTAGGTATATCATAGTCCGGGACCGGGATGACGCACAACACACGCTCGAGGCGTGTCCTGCATGGGCGTCCGAGCGGCGCGTCCTGGTCGAACGGATTGGAAGAGATCTTTTTCCACCAACCATCGTAAGAGCTATGTTGGCGGAAACAGCTGCATGGAAGGCTATGGTCTCCTTCTGCGAAATCGTTATGGGAAAGACGGAGACTGCCGAGCGGGATCGGGATACCCCCGTCTCGAAACAGTTCATGTATAGTCCCACGAGTGGGGACTCGGGACCACAGGCCCCGAGAAGTCACTTACTACGCAGGGGAGATACTGGTGCATTCATATGAGATCCCGGTGCCTCCCCATATGCGTCGGGTAGCCGAGATTTCCCCTAATATAAAAAAAACAAAGGTATATCATAGTCCAGTCGGTAGAGGCCTGTCAAGAATGGGGTCTTGGTTGCGTATGATGTTAAATTTCTGTATGCTGGCCGTAAGACGAGGAAGCTTAGAGCAGGAATATGATTTTGGTCAATTATATCTGCTCGTAATAATATACTTATCTTAACTATTTCCCCTCTGCTTCTGGTGCACTGTACAGAACGACTAACGAGACAATACAGGCAAGTCTCGATCGGCAACGCGTTGGCGTTACGGATGAGGTGACCTGTTTGCCGGTTTTTAACACAGAAAAGTACCATCTAGGTACAGGCACTCATAAATCCAATAGGCTTGGCTATTCAAGTCGGTGATAAACACAACTTTCAGCTCCAGATGGCGTAACGAGTGCCTTTTCAAAGATTCTACAAAGAAAAATAAAAGTGTTTCACTTACCATCTTATTGAAACTTAACTAAGGCGCACAACGTAAGTTCACCTGTGAATGACTTCGTGAGCCGTGCCGGGACAGAAACGGTGCTACCGTTAGATACAATTAGACTCGAACGTAACAATTGCATAGATTTAGAATTGTTAATCGATGAACGGCAAACGGCAATACAAACTAATAAATAACACAGAAAATGTATCGATTGGCTTATAACACAACTTGGCCATTCAGTGGATCTATTCTATTGATTTAAATAACTGTCGGTAAATATTATTTGGTAGTAGACGACAAATTGTGGTAGTGTCATGTTGTGTGGTATCGCATTTTTTCTGGCGTTCTTTAGGCGAAACGTGCTCTATGTAAATATTTAATTGTATCCGCCCATAATTTTTCATCGGTGAGTCTTAGTTCTTCTTCACAGTTGCATCGTTCACGGTTAAAAAACTTAAAATATACTGAATCTGCACATTTAACCTCATTACACTTTTATCATTGACTAGCACACTGCCCTCGCTTCGCTTTAGAAAAACTACGCCTTACGCTAAAAATAGTACCTACATTATTTTAAATTAATTAAGTGACGCTTACAGCAATACATTAGTGAAAACGAGAACGAAATCGGTTAAGCCGTTTCTGAGATTAGCGGGAACTAACGCACAGACAAACAGACAAAAATTGTAACAGTTATTGTTTTGTGTTCTATTGCGTTAATAAAGGCCCGTAATAATGTTTTTTCTCATATATCGTTCATCTATAGAAAGCGATCAGTTAGAATTTTATTATTTTAAAGATGCTTGTGGTCCCAATTTTGATGAATCGTATAACGCGGGTATTCTTAATACTGTATTATCCATGTTATAATTCAAAAAATTCCGCGACGACGGGACCCTGCTGCGGACTCGTGCAATATCAAGCCCCAGCGAGCGAGATACGAGATTTTTCATTAAATTTATTCGCGAAGAACAATTTGCATGTATTATTTAGTCGGTTGATATGAAGAGCGTCGGGTCTAAATGTCCATATTATGCAAATCGGGGACCCCGTCCCCGGTCGGTCGGCTACTGGGGAAAACCGCCCGTCGCGGGCTGATGGCCATTGAATTAATTCTGCTGCGGTTTGAGTTACATCTTTTTTATTGATATAGAAATGAATCTGGAGTTACATGGCCACTGCGGGCTCTGGACAATCCAAGAAAAATTTCATTAAGTCACAGTTATTGCTTTATTTGAACCGGATTATATTTGATTTTTATATATGTATAGTTAACACTTAATATTTCGGTTATCTACATATAATACATCTCGGAGAATGGACCTGCGCCCGCGGGTAATCGATAAAAGTTAGTATGAAAATTTCGTTAAGAAATCAGTAAATACTGTCTAAAAGGCTTTTATGGTTAATGCATTAGGATGTTTCAAATTTAATGAACTCTAAAAATTGACACCCAAAAGAAAATGGAGTAACCAGTGAAGAAAATGAAGCGCCTGACACAAAATCAATAACAATGTTTTGGTGCGATTATGTTTCTCGGAGCGAAGCGAGTTTTTAATTGAATATAAAATTTTATGCTCAAGTAATCTGTCAAAGCTGCTACAGAAACGCCAGACGAACACTCTGAGTTTCAAGTAATTGCTTTAGGCTTGTTTCTCTTTTATGTCAAAAGCCGCTAAACGGACAGGCCTGCATCTGGTGACGGGGTTGTCGCAGCCGCTCGACCAGGTCCCTGACGCTGACATCGTAATCGATGTGTCGCCGGCCAATAAATGAGCGGAGCTGTGCTTATCTCCTCGTAAGTTTTCATTACTTTATGCGAACAAAATTTTTTGCTACAGAATATTTTCCTCGTTATAGGTGATAAACAAAAATATACAAAATATTACATAAGCGTATTCACAGGAAAAGAAAAATACATCTCGATTCATTTATTACGGCCGACGTGTTAAATTAACATGTTATGTAGCGAGGCTTTGTTTCAGTGACAGCATAGCAGTTTGAACCTACTTAAGTTAGGAGCGTACACTGAACACACATTAAATTTATCAAATTTATGCGCGTACTGAAAATCAATGATCACTTGTTTCACAGCACGAGGAATTCATTATACCTGTAAATTTTCCATAATATCAAAGGTGTGTGAAGTTTTTACATCATAATACATATATACCTCATGTGACAGAAACACAACGGTATAATTTTGGACTTACAACTGCTATTCCTTACAGCCGATAAAAATACACTGCAGTAAATGAAACTATCATTACTATCCTAGGGATAGACTTACAGCACCGAAAATTTATTTTTTACTGAAGATGTTTATATACGCGATGATAAGGCATATTTATACAAAAAAGAAACGAAGCGTTAACTATTTATAGATAATAGATAGATTATAACAACTAATATGTACCAAAAGTAGAGACTTATTAATTTATAGGTACTTATAATAAAATAAACTAACCGTAACTCCCACGTTGTTATTGTAAGTTCAAAGGCATCGATCTGACGAGAGGTTATCAAGACTGGATGATTATTTCAAAGCGAACACTGCTTGGAACTGATTGATATTTATTGTTAAGTGATAAGTATTATTAATAACTGTGAGTAGAAATTATTCTTGATCGAAGTTACTTGCCGCTAACGATTTATGTTTAAGGCATGTGGTTGTATTGTCAACGAAACGGCAGAGCAGTGTTCGCTAGGCCATCGAGTACAGACGAATACATAGACAATCACAAAATTTTGAATATTTTCGTTCCCTTAACAAAACGTACAAAAATACTTCGTGCGTTCACAAAACATGAATAAAAGAGGGTTCACATTCTTCGAGTAAACATTCCAACGATTCCTACCTCTTATAAATTGAACCCTTGTTTTCTGCTTTGTCTAATTTGAACAACTTGTTGATTTTGCGATCCTATTACCGGAGCTTCGAGCTCCAAGCCGTTGGGGTTGGAGGCCCGAAAACACGTCTGTTTTCGCCAGGTTATCATAATGAAGATTATTTAGACTAATATTATTCTTGGCGTTCCGTGATTATATTTGTATTCTGTGTAAACCCAAAGCAAATGTTTTTGGTGATTAAATAACAAATGCTTTCAGACTTTTTATCTGGTCATCAGAGGTATTGTACATGTGCAGTACTAGGCAACAGTTCGCCTATATCTTGACTATGGGTTCAATTACCATGCGTAACGTTATTATCGATAGGAAGGTTCGGCGGAAAACAATAATGGCCATTAAAACCAGTTAATGATTAGAACTACCTCTTGTCCATTAAGTTATTCTTGACCTTATGTCTTGTGTAATAGAGCGAATCTCGTGTGCACGTTTGCTGTATTACCTGCGGCATGTTCTATTGTTTTCCGAGGATATTATCGCGAAGGGCGTAGTAAGTTCCGCGAGGCTCGGAAATCGGTATAAATAGCGGGCAGGGTCGCTCGCGGGTCATTCGCATTTTGAACACGAAAGTGAAGAGTTCACTCTAAGTGAAATACCTACGTTTGACGACTGCGACTGCGGCTGGTTATTTATTAGTGTTGAAGTGCAATAAAGATTCTGCGAAACAACTATGGCGGTTTTCGAATACATTATTCAAACACAAAATTTTAAAATTTAGTTATAGTCAAAAGTTAGTCCGCCAATCGGGCTTTTAAAACCTGACCAGGTAAGATTATTGCTTGAAATTTCTATACTAGGTGGTAAAAAATTACCTGCATCCTATATGAATAGATGCGGTTTGGTTACCGTCAAGAATGGGAAGTTATATCAGTCTTAGATGCCGTACACGCCCTTAACTAGTATAGTTGGGTGGTGATAGTTAGTTTGTCTGGTAAATAGTTTTACTAGGTCGTTCACTGACCAGCAAACCAAATGTTCAAGGGACAGGGGATTTGGACCTAAGGATAAGCACAGCTTTTTACGGCATGAATCATTAAAATTATTGAAAATGTTTTATTTTGTTGTAATTATATGGTATTGTGGAAGATATGCAACTACTGCCAAGAAGTCATAAAAACTACCTCGACGCTTGCCACACGAATGGAAATAAAAAGGCGTCGCTCCATGACCCTCGGCTTCTTTTGACGTCTGTCGATTATCGTGCTGACATCTCTGACGGAACAATACGAGTCGTTTGGCGGCCGACGCAAGCAGGAGGGTGGTAGCTAGCCAGTCAGGCTTCACGGAAAGATAATAATACCAGTAATAATATTGATGACTTAATAATAATACTGATAATATAATCCTTACGCGAAGCCCTACTACCAAGCAGGTTGACTTCTGTCGCCTCTTACTGTTTTGTCGGCATGGGATTGGAATACTCCCCGTATTCTAGGCCGTCCCAATACGGCAAATCTGTGTGATGTGGCCAATAGTGTGATGATCTACAGGCAATGCTATTGTTGGAAATTGTTGACCTCTGTACTACTCAGTGTAATTCCGCTCGTGTATCGTGTATCGTGTATCGTGGTTGTGTAGTGTATCGTGGTCCGTCTCCTTGCCTGTCTGTCTAGCTACCGCTAGCAGCGTCAGAGAGTCTACGACGTCGGAGATGGCCCGTGGTACGGATCATCACCATCCAAGGGCAGCCGTGACGACCAGTCACTATCAGATGTCCTTTCCGTTCATCTGTTGGCTACCTAACAACAATGGGCCGTAGAGAGCAAACAGCAACGGAACTCGAGCGAGAACCCGACTCGCCCTTATCAAGGGTCTTGTCAATATTTTAGCTGGGTGATACGAGTTTTCGGATAATAAGGGTTTGTTCATAAATTGTGTAACACATTTATTTTATTTATGTCGTCAGTAACGCCGGAAATGTTGTTACATACGACAGATTGTTACAGGGGCGCGGTGCGCGTGTGTCGTGGTGGCGTAACACATGGTTTTATTTTTCGATATAGTCTACGTGTATTATCGTAGCGCTTATAATCGCGCAGCGTAAGAAAATTTGTCATTTGCAAGTTATCGACAGACTCAAGTAGCGTTGGATGCGGTCTGTTATCGGACGGGTGACCACTAGTGACGAATGTTCCGAAGCTCCTCCGTGTTGCGGAGGTAAAGTTGTTATTATTATATTGCAAACAGTTAACTATGTAATAATATCAATAATATTTTATTTGTTTTAAGGTATCAATGATCCACTTTTCATTGTACAAGCTTATAAAAAAGAAATACATTCGAATTGCATAAAAAATAAAATATCTAACATTAACAAAAAAAAAAGAAAAAATAACCATACATTCATATAAGATAAAAAAAAACGAATTAAATCAAGTAAATGAAATAATATTAATTGAATTAAATTACTTAATAATGGTTGATTGCCGATCTTCCACCCTCTACTCTCAATAAAAGGAGGTCTTCGGACGGCATAACAAATTCCAACGCACACATTGACCATAAACTCCGTAATCCGCACTGGAGCAGCAATGGTGATGTATGGTCCAAGCTTAATTAAGGGTAGCGCTACTTTATAGGAGTCCAACAAATAGGTACTAAGTGGCCACTATAGCCCACTGCCATTCCTTACTACATAGTAAAGATAAATTTACATAGTTAATAAGCATTGTAGTTTTCTCATGACGATTAAGATAGTACGCTACGTTGACATGTCGTATCAGATAAATAATCAAAGCAGGGAGTTTAATATTTATATTCTTATATTTTTTGGTAATAGCAAAGAAGCAGACAAGTTACGTGATGGTAACAGGTCACAGTTACCCATGGACACCACTAATCAGAAGCGTCAGCAACGCGTTGGCAGCCTGTAAGAAAACCGCGAACCTTCTCGATACTTGCTCTTCAGTATTACATATGATTTAAAAAAAGCATCAACATTTTTCGTCTCGTTACACGTAACAATTTCACGTTCATTGCGGCTTCATGATCACGTCACTTTTAACCAATGCGTTATGAGGTCATATTAAATACAAACGCAACTTTTTTGTGTGCATTACGAGGTCTTATTAGCCCATAGATTCTTCTGGTTTTAAATAACAGTCCTTCGCTGACGCTTTGTGATATTATTTTTGGTATGTGAACTTAAAGTTGACTAATTGAGTTACATGTAACTAGCTGCATTTTCAAAAGGTATGCACATAGTGTAGCTATAAAACACATAATAATATCCGTTGCGGTGTGAAAGCAATTTACGCAAATACAGTTCTCTGTGGAGCTACTTCCGGGTGGTCCCGCGAGGTATCTCTAAAGTTTTGGATGGCAGCTGTATGTTAAACTTGTATTTGGAATAGTTATGAAACAAGCTGACAAGAAAAGCGGACTAGTCCAGTTTTATATTGTAATGTATTCTTAATTCTAATTTTAAATTCGGATTAGCGACTTTTTGCTGCCATTACTTGTGTAATTTGTTAACATTTTAAAAAATAACCATATCTTTAAAAAGTGTTTGTTTTATTTAAGTCAATATAGATTATTGTACATTAATCGATAAAAAACAACACATATCGCCATACATTGTTATCGCAACATAAGCTTTACAAAAAACTCTCATTCAGGCGACCTTAACGTCGAGACAAAAAAACGTAAGTAAGTTTCGACGTCAATTCCGAGAACACTGAGTAAAGTGGCTTAGGTTGTTAACTTGTAGTTTAGTATGATCCACATACTTATCACGTGCAGAGTTTCAGCCGTTACAAGTGTTTAGTTTATTATAAATCGAACACTTAACCACCAAGCACTGAAAATAAGCGCAAAAAAGGTTCTCTCCGACTTTGTAATACATGGTAAATTCTGATGCATTTAGTTTAAATACAAATTAACATTCTGTAACTTCATTAAATTTATGAATTGATCATAACAATTAATAGGCATGCTGCCATACAAATATATTTCAAATATCAACAACTAAAGTTACCAATTCCATAACAAAACCGATCTATAAATAGACCAAGGATAAATGACAGCTAAGAATGGGTGGATACAATTACAACCGACACTCACACGTGTACTTGAAATATGAACTTATAATGAGAACAAATTAAGAATGACATAATGAAATAAAATAAGTCATATTTCAATTAATAAGTTATTTATTTATACAATAGTTACAATATCTTATACTATAAATAAAACTAATGAATATAACAAGTAGTACTTAACACTTAAAACATATTTCCTATCATTATTACGCGCGCAACTACGAGATTTGTAACCGTTCGAAAATCAAGTAGCACCACCCTCCGTACTACATAGTTACAAACTGTATGACGGTCGAATAGTATTCCACATGTGCGCGCTGCGTGCAGCTACCGGAGATGCGACTGGACAGTATACGTAAACAAGTAGAATGCGAGTATTGCATACGGATGGAATGTAACGTATGAAAAGTTGGAATACAATTTAAGCAAAGTAATAGGTATGGTTATGATATGTTTGTCGTTAATTTTTGAATTAATACAAAAAAGGAAAAATTGTAAAACTAAGTAGTTTGAAAACAAAAAAAAAAAAGAAATTACAAGAGAGGACCGCATAATAGGTGCGTGAGTGTTTATATGAGTAAGTACATATGTGTAGGTGAATGCGTGTAAGCGTCGTTTATTTTATAATATCCTGTAGCAGTTATATGTAAATATTATTTAACGTATATCGATAATTATATATTGTTTATTATTATACTAATTTTTAACGTTGCATATCTTGTCTATACGGTTAATTACTATAAAAACTTTATTATATAATTAGTATATTCTTTTATACTTATACCTAGTTGCGCAATTAACAGATATAGTTTTTTTAATAATTATTATTTTAAATGTTTTATTAAGTTTCCAGTATCCTCGTAGATTAACGTTTTTTAAATATAGATGTAAGACTTTCTTTAGTTTATTAGGCAGCAACAAATAAAATCAAAAACTAAACCGATTTTAAAAATTCTTTCACTATTAGAATGCTATATTATCCCCGTGTAACAGAGGATATATTTATGACTAGACTAGAAAAAAGGGATCTTTGCTAAAACTTCAGTAACGTGAATCAAGGTGTAAAAAAATTTGCTTTATGTCCTTTATAAAGATAAAATTATAAATATATCTCAAAATGTTTAAAAATAAAAATACCCCCGTGCTAAGTCGGGGCGGGCCGCTAGTTTGTTATATAAGTATGGCCCTAAATAAGAAGGAAAAGATTGGACAAACGCAGTTCTACACGTCGGTATTTCATAGATTCTATCCCTTCGTCGCTTATTACATAACTTTTAACATAACTTTTAACATAGCTCTTTGGCTTTTCTATTATTAACATGGTGCTTTTGTATGTCCCACCCCAACTTGATATTCCATATGAGATTAGAGATTGGCAGAATGCGTAATAAACGGATGTAAGTAGCTTACAATTACAGGTGTATCGTAGAATTTTGAATATGTATATCAGTCTTCTAATTTGTCCAGCTAGTTCTGTAATATGTTCTTTGTAAGTAAGATGTCGATCTAGAGTAATCCCCAAGTAACGAATACATTTAGTTTCTATCAGATTTGGACACTGACATTCTGTTTGAAATTCCTGAGAACAGCAATACTGTGTGACTTTAAGTTAACTGTGTCTAATGCACGTTGCGATGTATTACTTATGCTAAAATTTATATATTTTGTTTTAGTAATATTCAATGTCAATAGATTATGATCTAGCCTATTAGTTATAAGTCTAAAATTATTTTTCTGCCGTTTTATTTGTATCATTACAAGATTTACCATGAGCAACTAATACTGTGTCATCCGCAAATGTAATAATTTTAGTGTTTTGTAGATTTAAGAGAGAAAGTTTATTAATATAAATTAGAAATAAAGCAGAGCCAAGTACACTGCCCTGTGGCACTGCGTATTTTATGTCTATTTCATCAGTTACCACATTTCCCACTCTTAAATATTGCTTTCTTTCAGACATATAATCACATAAAAGTTGAAGTGGAAGACCCCGTATTCCAATGGTTTCAAGCTTACTAAGTAATAGCGGGACAGAGACCGTATCAAATGCTTTAGCAAGATTTAGAAAAATAGCTATACATTTGTTAATATTATCTAACTTGTGCACTATAGTGGATATTAAGCAGTTTAATGCACATGATGTAGATTTTTTTATTTCTGAAATCAAATTGATTTGGCGCTAATATTTGGTATTTTTCAAGATATTAATTTATCCTAATATTTATACATTTTTCAATCACTTTAGAAATAGAAGGCAACAAAGATATCGGTCTGTAGTTAGTTATATTACCTCTGACCCCTAATTTATGAATTGGTATGACCACTGATTTTTTAAATGCTTTAGGACACGAACCTTGTTCAAAGCAAAAAATAGAAATTATGGTTATTGGTTTAGTAACAGAATCTACAGCCAATTATAAACATGAGGTTGGTATCCCGTCTCAACTACAAGGTCCGCTGTTTTTAAGGGACAGAATAATTCGTCGTATTTCTAGTTTATCCGCAGGAATTAAACCAAAATAATTTTTAGACTGTGTGAAATTACGCCATTTACAATTTAATTCGGTTCCTGTGGTTAGTTATCTGTTTAATATGTGGTTAGCATGTTGTATTCCCACATTTGAAAAGTAATTATTAGCAAAATTTAATGACATTTTTAGATTTTCTTTTAATTGCAATATTTCATTAAGATTATCTCTGTGTAATTATTAATTTAAATTGAAATAAAATGAGAATAAATTAAAAAGGACAAAAAATACCTCCAGACCCCGTCCGTCCGACAGCTCCACCACGTCGGCAGCTCCACTACGTCGGCAGCTCCACCACGTCGCGGTACTCAAGTCTGAAATTCAAAACGATGTTTTTATGCTAAACTATTTTGATTATTTGAATACATTTGGTAGTGGCAGTGACCCTACCTGCCGTGCGACGGGTCCCGGTTTCGATTCCCGGCTGGGGCATACATTTATATGATACACAGATAAGAATCAGTAAAAAAGCCTTGGTCAATGCTAACAAAGCTACAATAAACGAACATTAAGCCAGTTGTTCGAAACATGCTGAATTTTGTATGAATAATGACCGTTATATTTTAAATGGTATGCAATAATCATAACAAACAAAATTGCAATGTTTCAAAATCTGTTGGAATTTTTAGAGTTGTGTGAACAGCTTCAGAAAAATTACCACTTACACTTAGAAATATTATTTGCATTGTTTTAAATTAATCTATAACTTTTTTATTTATAGACAGTTTGTAATGATCAAACCAAAAATAAATCGTTAAGTCGTTCTTTGAGCTTAGCTCACACAAATGTGTTAATTAATTAAATAAGCT
This sequence comes from Megathymus violae, assembly GCA_003671415.1. Lineage (NCBI taxonomy): Eukaryota > Metazoa > Arthropoda > Insecta > Lepidoptera > Hesperiidae > Megathymus > Megathymus violae. Next base: position 516,525 of record PDGT01000006.1, on the reverse strand, counting down.
TACTAGTCAATACTGCGCCGCCTCGTTTTTTACAATAAATGCTTGGTAACAATAAAAAATACATTACAATATACGTAATGACGATAATTCGTCATCTTTAGTATATCTAATATTTATAACAAATAAAAATGTGTGGGTAAGAAGCCGCCATGACGCGCAATAAGGCCAACAATGTTTTTTGAAATAATTATTTTTGTTCAAAATCTTTACTAAACACACAATCTATGTATTAAAAACTGATCGTTACTTACCCATCCACGATTCTACACAGGTTTTTCTAACAGAAAACCACAAAACAAAACAATCACATTCAAAGAACGCCTCGCTGCTAAATTATTTTCAAAAACTAGGACTATCTTATAAGTAAGCTATACTTTAGTTCTTAAATTTTTAAATCTTAAATAAAAAAATTAATTAATCGTACTCAAAAGAAACGTCCGCTTCTTCCAAAAGCACACATAGTAATGCCACACTTTTTAAAAACACACAGCTTGGTGGTAAAAACTATGGCGCTTTATTACCGTCAAAATGAAATTAACACATAATCAATGTAATCTTAAAATTCCTGAAATGTTTTTAAATAAATTTTAAAAGTAATAAATCATTTTTTATAAACACTTATTTTAAATAGTTTACAGAAATCAACATTACCGCCAAAGCGGAATTAACACGGACTCAATGTAATCTTTCGAAATAAATTTAATTTGCATCTCATAATTCATGATTTGAAATGAACGAATTTTTAAGTAAGAAATACTTTTATAAACATATTTAATTAGTTATTTAAAATTCACATTGAAATAGCAACAAATTTAATTGACTACTACGCCATCTAGTTCCGTGCGTTTAAACTAAGACTATCAAGATAATAAAAGTTGGTTTTTTAATGTTCCAATGTCTTTCATTTTTTCTTTTTTTGTTTTCTTTGTGCTTCTTTGTGTTTTATTTGTGTTTAAACACCCGCGACACCCCCAGTACCTCAACATCCCCAATATTCCCAAAAACACGAACACGAACAAATGTAGGATGCCCCCTGTCAGGAGTTGTGTCAGGAGTGTCTTAAATAATAATATCAGTATATTCAGGAGAAGGACAAGAAGAACATTCCACACACAGCATAGAAGTTACGTAAGGGTCAATATGGCCACATGACGCAGCTAACGTGATATTCGGCCGACTGTTCGAGAACCATCGTAAGACTGCCGCCCTCCTCTTTCCGGCCGACTGTTCGAGAACCATCGTAAGACTGCCGCCCTCCTCTTTCCGGCCGACTGTTCGAGAACCATTGTAACAATATATTGCTATATCGCCAACAACATTATAGACTTCAAACAGATGAATATATCATAAAACAATTACAACTTACACACAGAGCTTGAGTAAAGCTAACAATTGAAATTACCAACCGCCGCCGCGCCACGCTGCTAATACATACAACGCAGCACATCGTACGAGCTCCGCAAATATTACATCTTCCAATAGGGACGACGCGACGTGCTATTCATTACTAAAACATTACCATTCGGCGTTAATATTATTTAACGTCATCAAACAACGGATAAATTAAACGTTTGACGTCCCCACTCTAGGTGGAGGAGCAAACAGAATTATACGGAGGTATGATATGATTATCAAACGGTAGTTATTTGCGTTACTATGAGACGAGATCAGCACTGTTTGTGTAAGGAATGGAGTGGCCGTCAGCGTAGCGTCAGCACAAATCTTTGGGAGCGCACGGGCTGATTTGCTTACGTGTGTACACGGTATGTTGTGGGGGCTGTCCGACTACATAAGCAGTTTATGTTTGCTGACCTAAAGCTAAGTTTAAAATGTACCAGTATACTAATCAAGTTTATAATAGTTGACGCGCCAGTTAGCAGGTGTACCTGTAATTAGTATGCGTTGATCAACAGTTGTTTTTTAGCAGTTTATCGCATTACAATGAACAGATATGAGTATAAAAAAAATTAAATGAAGTATTTTACATTTAGGCTGTTTTCACTGTATTACAATGTATTAGTATCATTCTTATTTAATGGTAAGTCAGCAATGTGTTCGTGAGTGCTGATGGCACCGGGCGTTGGAAGACAAGTTAAGGCGTCGGTGCTAATACTTCGGTTCTTGTTCTCGTTAGATAGCAATCGTGGAAATACCAAAAATTTAATTTGGAACTAATTAGACCAAGAAAAAAACTATCCAAAGGTTCTGAAAGTGCTTAGGAAAATTACTCTTTACTTTAAAACCTCAGGCCTTGAGTTTCGCCTAGAGACCTCTTTAAAGAAACTAATACATTAACTGAAGCATCACAATATATTTTTGATAATATTATGTTAAAAAATACTCTGATAGTTTTCTTAGAAAGAGTAATGTGCACAATATCAATACTAGGAGTAAGGCTAAACTGATTGTTTCAAATTTCAGACTAAGCAAAACTGGTGGCTGTTTCATGGGTAGATGTGTAAATATTTATAATAAAATTCCATTACAATTAATAGAAATGCCATATTGTAAATTTAAAACTCACATGGTTACTTTTAGAATAAGACTACTTGGACATGAGTTTATCATGTAGCCATGCGTGCGTTCTGTAACTGAGTGTAGGAAATAAAACTTCCGGGACCACTCACGGTATGAATTTGTTGAAGCGGTGGTGATGGAATTTGTAAAAACCAACTCTGAATAAATATTAATTCATTAATTATTTTTTTTTACTTAGAATAAGTAAATGGTTGACAACAATCCTACCTGATGGAAAGTGGTGATGAAGTTTAAGATGTTGAACGCACTAACTTATAAGAGCCTATTCACTCTCCTCTTGAACACTCCCACATTGTAAGAAGGCGGGAACACCGACGCGGGCAAGTTATTCCAGTCCTTTGCAGTGCGCACAATGAATGACGACGCAAACCGCGCCGCCCGTACAGGTAGTACGTTCACTACGTAAGGATGGATACCTGCCGTACGTCGAGTTATTCGATGAAACGGCGATGGGGGAATTACTGCGAACATTTCCTACGCACATTAATTCAATCACTCGTGTACCTACAGCTTACATTAAAGCTGACTACATCACTATATATGAACGTAATTATAAAATAAATCGCTAAACACCATTCGTTTAACGTTTCCAAGCGTTTGCCTCAACGGGCGAGCAATCGTATATTGTAATACAGATTGCTCGAGCCAATCATTCGCTACAGCTACAGGGTGCTGTAAAAGCGGCAATTAGCCTTTCATCTCGCCGCCGGCTCCTGATTGGTTCGCGGCACGTGCTCGTTAGAACGATTATCGAGTGACACATTGCTGTCCTGTGCGATAAACTTAAAGAAATACTATTTTTACATTTAAGTTTGTATTCTCCTCTTCCCTTGTTTTATTTTTTCCATATATTTTGTTACTCTTTTTTACCATGTCATCTGTTTATTTTTTCATTACTAACAGCTGAATACGGAGTTCGATGCAATCATAGATTTATTTTCCGATACTAAGTTATTTACGGCTAACATAATATTAAGTACTGAATAAAAATAAATAAACGTTTATACACTCACACTCACAGGATCACTACGAACTGGGCTATGGAGTGGTCACTGTAGGTTTATTGCCTACCGTGTGTTCACTTAATGATAAAATTTTTTTTACAGACAATGTTTTTATCTCATTCACTAACTGGCAGGTTGTATTAGAAGCATTACACTCTGAATATACGCAAAAATATGGTTTTTTTGTGCGTTGTCCTTTTATCGCGTTACGAATTCATAATTGACAGGCGTAAGTTTTACGTCAGGTATAACGTAGTTGTTAAATTGTCATACATACGTTTATATTAATACGATTAATGTCGCAATGTGCAACCTATTTGTCTGTTTTTTATTTTTTGTGTTATTTTCATTATTGTTTTATAATTTTGGCCATATTGGACGGCCTAGAATACTTCCCCCAATCGCGTGTTGGCAGAACAGGGTGTCGTAAGAGGCGACAAAAGCCAGCCTGCTTGGTGGTAGAGTTTCGCATAAGGATTATATTATCAACAGATGCTAACTCAAATAGGAGGGACCGTTTGCCATAGGCTCGTTCGTTGTTCAGTAAGGTGCACTACGAGCTGGGAGGTTGGCTTGGACGGATGGAGGATGGATTGCATATACACGCTCTGTAGCGTGCAACTAATTCCAACGATACTCTTGCATAATGGAAAGGTTCTTTACCTGTCTGGTAAGCTGGCTAACTCATTCTTGAATCAATAGTGAACTGAGCAATTTGTCACATATTGGGTCGTGGAGTTGTGATGTTGAAGAGCAAGGTAAAAAGCAGGTGTCTTGCTTTTTATGCCAATAACCGACAAATGACCAGACGAGTCTCCTGAAGGTGGTCCACACATAGCCATATGTAAATCTAACACGCTACTGCTATAAAACGCACCTTATCGGCTTGCATCACGTTATAAAGTCCATGGTTTCAGTAGGTGTAGTTTTACGTCAAAACAGATTTCACTGAGCCTTTCGCATCCTACCTGGCAGTGTGTCTCGTTGTCCTAACAAACGTTCCGCTAAGCAATCGAACCAGCATCTGACGATTCGATTACAATACGAGTACGCTACTTGCAGCTTGTATTTATACGTCGTTCATACCGGGGTTCCCCAGTTCTGTTTAAATGGCGAGTAGGCAGTGTTAGCGGCTAGCTTACGTCTGAGGCTTTGAGAGTCTGTATAGGAAATCAATAATAGCTATAATTAAAGCATACTAACGGCACTACTTGTCGACGACCCTATAGCCCAGTTGGTAGTGACCCTGCCTACCGAGCGAGGGGTCCCGGGTTCGGTTTCCGGTCGGGGCTGACATTGGTGTGACAGATAAATGTGTTCTCGGGTCATGGGTGTTTGTGAAGTCATATTTTTGTATGTAAATGCCACTCGCAACACAGGGAATCTTAGTGCGGGGGTGTGAGTGTGTAAACGTTTATTACCACTTGCAATATAAACAGCTCATTAATAAATAAATGTTATGTTATGTTAGTTATATATAATGGTATATAAAATAAGTTAATAAATTAATTCACATTAGAACAGGTTTTTATTCATGTAACGTCGATCCGAAAATAACAAAAGGCGGCGAAACTTTAATCAAAATGGATGATGCAATATATTTCAAGCATTATTTTTATATCAGCTAAATCGCTTTCTGTAAAGCTATTTGCAAAATCACAAGCAAATCCCCGGTGATTCCAGTAAGCTCCGCAAACATATGTACATATATTGCAGTTTAAGTTTGACTCATTTGATTGCTAGTAACAAATTAAATCTACATAAAATTAAATTAAATCAAATTATATTCGTCGATGCCACACAGTAGTCATATGTTTAGTTGCTTGTTCTTTACGTTCCTTTGTTTTAATTCAATCCATGGCCTGGACTTTGGTTCATCAAGATACAAGTATGCCACCGCCATCGACCAAGAGTAGTCGAGTAATGAAATAGCAGTTCTGGGAGTACCGAAGTACTGAATATATGATTATTAGTTGTATGGAGAATTAGCTCGCCTCAGTAAGGGCAGAGTTGGATTAGCGTTTCAGTACTTTTGTGGTTCACTAACCAATCGATTTTAGAAGTCCTTGAATAGATCTTATCGATTGTCTTCTAACGATAATAAATGGGATATCAGTTAAACATGAGTATAATACATAAATTCATATTCAATTCGCTTACTTTAATAGGGATTAAAATAAAGTGTATAAAGAATGACTCCACTTTTATAAAACTTATATGAAAATATTAATTTTATTTTTACAAAAACGTAGACTGTTTCGAAATAGCCGTCCCTTCTAACCTAAAACATAAAGCAAATGTGCATTTGTAAGTACATATACACGCACTCGCTAGGATAACCAATATATGATATTTTTTTTTCTCCCATATAAAACTAAAAATAATTATTGTTCTTCATCGGAGTGCAATGCCATCTATGCAACAATATTGGTACTAAAAATGTTACGCCCTAACTAACGACCCTAATTTTATGCACTCAGCGCGGCTAAAGAAGTTTCACTTAAAAAAAAGAATTCCAAATTAGGCTCCCAGTGCGGTAGACCAGCGTTCGAGCCATTAAGCTATACTCGTACACTTTTAAGATAATAAAACCATCTATACCTTCTGTCTGATCTTGGAACGTGAAGCATGACATCCCTCAGGAGGTTATTACGAGATTTATCAAAGTCACTCAAACTCGGTACTGTCGCATTATTATCCGAACCCGGGAGACATCACGATTGGTCTTTTAAGCGTCTAGTTTTACTGCCGGCGAAAAAAGGAACTACGCTTTCAATACGAAGAACAAGGCACTCTAACTGTAGGCCATAGTCACGACCAAACTGCTATAATGTCAAATTATGAATGCGTGTATGTGTGTATTGAATGTGTATCACAAATGAGTGGTTATCTATTCAAACATTGATAAGTTTCACTTCAAATATGGACACATCATGCACACAATCGTATTTTACATGTGACAGGTTTTTTTATTCTTTTCACCTGTTTTTTTTATTTAAAAACTATTCAGGATTTAAATTTATAAATAGTTTCACATAGAAGCCTTTTAGGAATGACATAAATTAATAATCTCTAACAAAAAAGGAAGTGGTAACTTGTAACCGCACTCCAGGGGCTGGTTGTTTCGCTATATGGGACGAATTATCACAAGAGAAAAGCTAACGTGATTTCGGACTTTTTATTAAGAACGATCACAGTTTCGTTTTGTTAATTTATATAATAATAAATTATTATGTCTCCTTAGTATTACAAAGTCATATTTTACTGTATTTAAATAAAACAATGTGGTAATATCCAACTTTAAATAAAAAAATATAACAACCGTGAGAAACTCGAGTGTCGAAATTTTCAACATGTCTCAATATTGCCGAATAATATTCATAAAATAGGGACACTTGATCTTTTAATTATTATTACAAGACAATGCTTCACAACAACCCCATCCAGCGGTAAGTGGCGATGTTGTAGGATGGTAAGCACTCGTTCGTTTTAGTACTACGTTATGAGTAACAGCCTATTCACTCTTGTCTTAAAGTCACTCCTATTACAGATGAAGGTGAAAGAATATAAAAAAATATTTTGTGTCTTCAGTAGTAGGAGCCAAAGGCTCTTTCTTTCATTTGGAAGATATCTAGGACGGTAAACGGAGTTTTTGTAAATAAACGAAGGGATTTACTACGAGTGAGTGATGCCGACTTATCTGCGACGATTCGGATTCGTCTTGCCTTTGTTTTAGTGAAAACTTCGCAAGCCGGCCTTTAATTAAGAATTTTGGAGCTCTTTGTATTTTAAATCCACTTTTGTATTGGATGAAACACAATAGTAGGGGATTACGAAGCTTTATTTCGTACTTTGGCTTTCAGGGTTCGCTATCGGGGCAGGGTAAGAATCTCTCTTAAGAAACCATTTGGTGTTGGGAACTCATCGGAATTTAAACAACCACTAACATATTTGTAAACTGGGATTCAGACAGAGAAACTGATGATTTTAATTTGGTTTCATCAGAATTAATCAGTTAGTTACTATACCAAATTCGTTAGGATCCAGCATTCCTGTGCCGGTGATCAAAAGCAACGCTGTCCAACCCCAGGCCCGTGAGCCACTGTCGCCCGTCAATGCATCTGAATTTGCCGCCAAGAGTAGTCCGCTCAATATAATTCTGATTCAATTTTACTTTCTAAATGAGATTTATCACCAAACGTAGCAATTTTAGTAGCTCAAAAACCCCTACAGAGGTATCATTACTTAACATTTATGTCACATGTTATGAGTTAACATTTATGTCACATGTTATGAGTTAACATTTATGTCACATGTTATGAGTTAACATTTACATATGTCATCAATGGAATCAAGCTGCATGTGGATTAAAGTTAACATAGCACAAAATATACATTTTTTATATTATACCAGGCGGCGGCAGTCGGGTGGTCTTGGATGCGAAATTTGTGCCCACTTGAATATTGGTTGAACAGCCTCGATCTAGAGACATGATACATTACACTTGTGACGTAATAAACTGTTGACTGACAGAAGTAAAGTACTGTTTGAGCCTGACCTGGAACTGTGATATTTTGCCGACCTATTTTCGACTGGTTATCCCGTAATCAGTCGAATTGTTGATTTGAGAGCTAATACTTTCTTTCTTATTTTTCTTCCCTGCCCATTCGTCGGTTATTTACATTAAAATAATCTCAAATTAATAAAAACCTCATGTAGCCTCTTTTAAGCTTATTCTAGATCAAAAAATCTGTGTGAATTAGAAAGATATATTTTTTATACATTATGTGTAGTCCTCATAAAATCATTTCCAATTTTGATACTTGACATAGATAGTATAATTATAATTAATAACATATGTTGTAGAAAAATCTCCATGTCAAATTCAGCGCAGTGGGGAGTGGTAGTAACCAATATTGTATTTATATATGTAGGTATAGTGTGTGCACTCTAACCATGGCATTGAGAGTTTCAGTTAGTGTGTTTGTGTGTGTGAACATTTTATTTAAAATGGTTATAATAATTATTGAATGCTTTGTTTTTTAATATTCAGCACGCTCTAATGTTAGCGTGACATGTCGATTGGTGATGCCGTGGTGCGCTAGTGAACTCGTTTTAATGAGCAGTGTGCGGTGGAACGCTGCGGTAAGAAGATGTGTGTCTTACGTGCTCTGCTCTTGGCCCTGGTCGTTTCTGATACTTATTCAGACGATGGTATGTTGTTCCATATTTTAGCGAGAGAGCAAAGAGGATAGATTTTGGGGTTTAGGAAGTTTGACACTTTAAAAACCCAAACACGGTTGCAGTTTCGAAGTCAGTTAGAAAGTATTCTCTTCTTCCTTTTTGTCTCTCTATCCGGCAACGTTATGGTAAAGCCTTTAGTCTTAAGAAGATTCGTGAGAAGTGGATGAGCGCTCATAATTGAGTAAATAGTTTACTCGTTTGTCGTCTTGACATGAAAGTTTGACCGCTAGATCAGCATTGCTTCAGTCTATGTGCAATGACTGCCTTGAGTCAGTTATATTTGTAAAAGCCGTCGCTAAACTGACATTATTTTTTATCATCTTCAAGTTATTTGAGGTACTATGTTGGGACGTTCCATCACGCTCGCTAGTTCCGAAAGGTAATAAAGTTTTGTATTGTTCTTAACATCATAATTTCATTATACAAATCAGAATGACTAGATTAAAGCCGCCTCCAATGTTACTCAGAAGAGCTTCGAGTAAATTAAATTTCTGGACCAAACGGTGGAACGCAAGCAGGGTTTGGGTAGCGAAATCCCTACTTTACAATGTTAGTGCGGGATTTTTATACTACCTATATATTATTACTAGTGACCCGTAGCGGTTTCAATACAGTGTAAATAAATAAATTCAGCGGCAAAACTGACAGACTTTCGTACATATTTATATTTCGTATTTCTCAGCTTCTGGGGATGACTTCCGAAAAATAGTCAATAAGCTGTATTGTTATTGTTAGGGATGTTATGAATTTGAAATGTCGGATCTGCATATGGATACGGATATATGAATAATATTTTACCGATTTCGGTTACAGTTATGGATATGAAATTATTTCGGAATATCATATTGTTTCGGTTAATTTCGGTTACGGGTATTAGATGATTTACAACTTGGTAAACAATATAATCTATTTACGAAGTTTAACTTTGTTTCTTAGTTTTTATGTGGAATTATAATCACAGAGAAAAACAAATTAAATAATAAAAACTGTCTAAAATGAGAACGACGCGGCTGATGTATCTGCTCTGTCAGCGTAAAACAGTCATTACGTGCTTTTGGTTCATTCGGTTACGGTTTTGGATATATTTTTATTTCGGATATCCGATAGTTTCGGTTACGGTTACGGAGCTCCATAACATCCCTGGTTATTATTATTGCACAGTATATTTGTACGTAGTTGCAATAAACGCAACCAAACATTGACAAAATTTGTATTCAAATGGTCCTCTTCGATTTCAACTCATAGCGAGTGAATTGCTTATTGGGGGAATGATTTAGCAGTTTCCGCTGAGTGTAGATAAATCAACCAATGAGGATACAGAGTTTTATACAATAAGATATCTTCTTCCTCTTCTGCATGCACTTGTCATAAATAATGGTACAATTGCACCATTTCCGCGACCTGTGTGTTTTCTATCCAGGCATAACCAAAGTCCGCCTGAACCCCAGCTGCGTGACAAGCTACTATCGGATATTTGTGACGAGGAGCGTTCCACCGCGCGCCTACCAGTATTTCCACGAGACCCGAACCGCAGATCAGCTCAGCAAGACAGATAATAACAATCTCAGTGAAGTAAATGTAAGATATTTCCTTCATTACATAATTTTAGTCGGCTGATCCTTTCGATTTCATTACCATTTCCCAAATTAAGGGCCGCTTTAATCTGTTGTTCTTGAGTTCTTATTGACATACATATACCTATGTATACTGAAGTTCTTGAAATTATAATATAACTTAGTATACGAGTATGTATAAAAACTTAATATAGATGGTCTTCCCCTACTACTGGAATTTTGTATATAATATCTAAACTAAGATAAATATTATGATATATAAACTGTAACTGTAACTGTAACTGTAACTATTCGCGGGTGTTCCATCTCCAGGTTATATTAAGAAATAGAAATTACGGTAAAACACAAAAATTAAAAAAAGGATCTGTCTGGTGCTGACCCATGTTACTTATTCCACCAAATTTTTTTTTATAAAATCTTAACGCCGCTTGCGGTGATGAACGTGTAAGAGAAGTAAGTATTTTTCTCCGATCTTGTAGTAGATCCTGTGAGCAGCGGACTAGGAAATGGCGCAAGGTCCTTTGGAAGGTCTTTAGATAGTCGCTATACAGCACTGCTCAGCCAACGTCACATTTGTGTTACCTTTGTTAATTAATACCAATCGGTAACGTCTTCCAGGTTCTCTTTTGGCTTTAGAAGAGCCTAAAACAAGTGGGAGCAATGGTTATTTCTTACCAAACAATGTTTCTGTGCCTTCTGGATGTTACAGATAAATAGAGCCATTACCATACAAACGTCTGGTTGTTCTGTCCTTTTGCCGGCCATTAACATAACGATGGGGGCGGAGCTTGAAGCAATTCCATCACGTCATTATGATCATTACATGTTTATTTGCAGCCTCGATGGCGGATAGTTGGGGGTAAGGTGGTTTCGATAGAAGAGGTTCCATACCAGGTCATGTACGGTCTATACTGCGGAGGCACTCTCATAGCACCCGAGTGGGTGTTAACGGCAGCTCATTGTAGGTAAATTATTGATCTAATTGCCAGAATAAATTGAACAAAGTAAGCAGTAATACATAGATAATCGCTCACACACTCTTTTAACGTCATGCGTCTTGGATATAAAAATGTGACAAAACGAGAAACTAAGATTAGGGATATTTGTGTACACAAAACAAGTTAACGATTGACAATGGTGACCACCTGATGGTGAGTGGTAATGAAGTCTAAAATATAAAAAAGCCTATTCACTATCCTATTATACTTATTGAGCTGGCTCATGAATACCTGCTTCAGCCGCATATGGAACGCTAAGGTTTCGATTGGCTAGACATCAGTACCACGCGCACTACTGGGTAACATTATAATCTATACTAATATTATAAAGAGGAAAGCTTTGTATTTTTGTATGTATGTTTGTAACGAATAAACTTAAGAAACAGTGAATATTTTAAAAATGCTTTCACCTTTAGAATGCTACATTATCCCTGAGTAACATAGGCTATATTCATTACTAGGAAAAATAAGGAATCCTTGCTAAAACTTCAGTAACGTGAACCGAGGTGTAAAAAAATTTGCTTAAAAATTTCTATATAACAGGGAAACATATGTGATGATCAAGGTTAAGTGATATAATATTGTTCATACGAAAAACAAAATGTTAATTGTTTGACAACTCTCATGATCCATATCTGTGACCTTGCCCGATAAGGAAGGATTTCAGGTGCAAATATCCAAAGCAGAAATATGACAAACCAGCGTATTATACTATACTATACTAGTCTGTCTCTATAAATTTAGTCTTATGTTATGTTTATGAATGTATAATTCAGTTTGTTTCCGTTTGTTGTTCCTTTCTCTGATCTTTTATTATATTTTCTCGACCCGAATCTAATCAAATAATGCCCTATCAAGTCCATGCTAGATTCGACTGCGAACAAAATAAATAAATGTTATTAAAAATGTAATTCCGCTCTTGGCATCTTAATGAACCATACCTTAATGGTATTACCCAACCGTAATTAACAATCAACCTTTCATGGTTTGACTAGTGTTAGGTAATTTATGTGGTTAAGTTATTTATGAGGGATTGGTTGAGCGAAAACTAATCATGTTATTTAGTTCATTTGATTAATTAAATTAGTGACGACCAAATAGTACGCAATAATAAGAATATTAGATTATACTTAAAATAATTTTGTAGATATCGTACTGCATTAAAAAATAACAGTATTTCAAATTATTCTTGAGTTGTATCTTCCGTTAACAAACCGAATGGGCAAAAATTAAATTTCTTCTATTAGTGGAGGTCACTGGACTCTGTGGTGTATGATGTCTCAGATCTTATCATGCTACACTATTATTAAATGCATTCATTATAATATCTTCAATTAAGATCACGTCATTATGTATCGAAACCCATTACTCAAAGTATTAGAGAGAAATATGTCCTAAGCAAGATATTCATGTGTTTTCATCGTAGAACAATTCTGACCGCATCCACTTATCCTACGGTACCCATGCACTAAGACCACATTACCCCATGCTACATTGGGCTTCTATTAAGTCTCCACATACTTGGGCAAGCTGTTTTAATTTTCACGCTCTACCTCACCGTGTCACTGTGTACCACTCGCTTCGAAGGCTCTCATATGTATATACCGGTATGATAACAATATACACATTGAAATTCTGTACATGTATTTCTGTTGCAAAATTAAGGTGTCAATTGTGGGTTCATCGTTTCTCTTTAGCTGCCCGGATATATAGAAAATCTATTTACGTATTATGTTGTTCATTGGCACATAATAATAATAAAATATTTCCAGGGACAAAGACAACTTCGTTCTCGTGGGCTCTACATACCGAAGCAAGGCAGTTCCCTATCAGATCTGTGCGCACTTCTTCCACCCACTCTGGAACACCACCAAGTCACATACGCACGACTACGATTATCAGCTGCTCCTTTTGGAGAAAGCCGTCCCAGTAACCAGCACCTCTAGGCCAGTAGCGATAGGTACTTTTCAAGATTTCGTCCCTGGTAGCATGATGTCCGTTAGTGGCTGGGGACATCTGCGGTACAAGGTGATTTTACGTTTGTCTACTATTACTAACACACGATATTATACGTTAAATAAAGAATAATAATTGTTATAGAAAGAAGTAGCGAACGGACACGCGGGCCGTATTGAATATAAAGTTCATGGCGCATCTCATAGGGAAGTGACTTTCAGAGAGGTGACTTGAAACAACCTAAGTACAGGTCTTCAGATCGTCTTGTTAAGATTGGAGAGATTGGTATGCATGAGGCTCATAAGTATATCCAGTTCTGAATTTGTAACAGACTGTAACATTTGTTCGTGGATTCAGATCGTACGTTGCAGAATTCTAAACCGTTACATAAGCTCACTAACCAATAAACCATATGAGGGTAAGTTCCCCAATAAACTAAAGAAGAAAAAATTATCAACGTCAGGAATGATCGTCAGATATAAATAAATAATTAATAGCGAGTAAGACTTTACTACACTTTAAGCGAATAAGACTTTAGGTCCAGCATTTTCCATCCCTCCGACGAAAATAAGCCGCGCCGTTGTCTTTGAATTCTGCCAGCTACCGCAGCGTCTATTGAGTTATTGTTCTAGAAGTTTGTATGTCTTGAGTTCTTCGAGTGAATTGTCAATATATTGTAACGTTTTTATATTTTTCAGCAAAGCAAAATGCAAGAAATGCTTAATCGGGTGTTTATTCCGATCATGGACCACGATTACTGCAAGAACCTTCCCTATGGGAATTACAAAAATATAACGCCCAGGATGTTCTGCGCTGGTTTTGTGAACGGCACCAAGGATTCTTGTCAGGTATTTCCATATACCGTATTTACGACTTTGGAACGAGCAACGGTAGTCAGTTCAATCTTTTAGATTAAATTGTATTTAAGGCTACTTAAAAAGAAGATAATTATGTTGAGGGGATTTATAGTATCACCCGGGAATGTGCCTATATAATGTTGTATAAGGGCCATAACGATTTTCCCTCTGTTGCTATGTTGTTATTGTAGTGGTTTCAACGAAAAACTTGTAAATGACAGCTGGCTGGATGTAGTACTTATCCACTGTTCTTCACTTTGCTTCAGAATATGATGACTTGCGCTTTAAAAGTTTGTTCGGAATATGCTATGCTATCTGAAAATTCTCTTCGAAAACAGTTCACGTGAAATAACGATATGATTATCACGTAAGGTATATGATCAGCTTCTCCAGCTTTGCAGTTAGCCTGTCTCTATACCCTAAGTAACAGACTTCGAATAACTTTCCGCTTAATCGAGTGTTTGTTCTATTTCTGTCCTTAGAAGAAGCAAATCATTCATGAACGATTTTAAATCGAACTCCTATTTGAGATCGATTGTAGATTATCCTCGACTATATCAACATTTATATTTTTATTTTATCAATTTTAGGGCGATTCGGGTGGTCCAGCAATTATCGCGGGCAAGCTGATCGGTCTCGTTTCCTTTGGGGTTGGGTGTGCTCTCCCCGACATGCCTGGCGTTTACAGCTTCATCCCCGCCGCAAGAGATTGGATTCGAACGGTCACTGCTCTACCACTTTAGAGTGTAAAAAAGTGGATAGTGCAGTGTATAAATAACTACTATTATAAAATCATTCTCTTATGGCAAGGCCGTGATTCTGCGTTACACGCTGATGCAGTTGAGATATATATGTTGAGATATTTATGACCTATGCTACTGCTGTGTATGAAAAGTGGTGACTCGTGATAGATGCAGTGTAATCGAGAACATGAGCAATTTATATTCGCACCATTCTGACCGGTGGTCAACTCGGGGTGCTGCGGTGGTGGTTTCTAGTTCAACTGTTAACACGATTGTCGTTTCCTAATAGCTTTCACCACATCGACAAGCGCCGTGGATTTCGTAACTTTGGTATGTGCCGGTAAACGAAAAGATGGGTGGTGGTAAATACTTGTCGCCGTCCATGCAGTTACATCTGGATTATCATCGTTGTTTTGCAAACAAAGGAGGGAGCCGTAAATCCGCTAGATGCTTTATAGGATGGCCGAATTCAAACCGTTTTACTGTCAATATTTACTGCAATTAGTATCGGTTTGATCGATGTCGTACTAATGAACTGTTGGAGATAGCTAGTTGCCGGATTGTTTGCCCAGTTTCTCTATTAGTTTTAATGTAATCCACGTCCCAGTTTCTACCTTCCAATCTTTTTGTTAAACGCCAAAAGTTTAAGTAATAAAAACATGTTTTCCTAAACGTTGAGATGTTTAAAAAACAAACGTGCTTTTGTATTAAATATACTGCATTTGTCTTCATGGGTTTTTATTATATTTTAAGTAACGAAAATCAGTTTTGGTAACTTATTATTATTAAATAAATGCTCGTTTTAGCGTCATGTACAACTGTCTTCGAGTAGGTACGCATACGTTTATGATAATACAGTTCGAACATTAAATTGAAGTCACTTAATGCCAGATACATTGCTATTACAATAATTGTAATGGTGTCTAATATAATAACATGAATAATAATACAATTTTATAATGTTATTCTTGGAAAATAATATATTTCTTAACCATTAATTGACATGTCTATTTAATAGCATGAAAAGTTGTTGACATTTCCTCTTAAATCTTACTCCCATTTCTGAGCCGAAATTATAAATTATTGCTTCAAAATTCGTTAATAGATTTTGCTTAACCATAATAGAACCTTCTCAAGGAAACTCCTAAGAGACTGCGAAAGTATTAACTTCTTCTGCGAAAATATTATGGGGTAAAATCTTTTTATGGTACAGATTTTAATAAGCTAAAATAATTCGCTTCTTTTGTCCCAGTTTTTTTCAAAGAAAATACAATTTTAAACATAACATATCATAATATAGTTGATAGGAACGTAGACGTACCTGCTATCATAAATTTGATCATTATTCACTCAATTATCCAAAACTGTATTAGAGCAGACTCATGTTAATCCGTCTCGACCTACAGCCTCCGCATCCCACATGGAACATCAGTGCTCTGCATCATGCTTTTGGGAGATAACTAAAATACAAGTAATCTTAGTAGAGATGACTTTCTTATTCTTAAAAATTAAACTCGTTACCACTCGTAGAGTCTACTACCCTGATGATGCTCTGTTTCGGAGCGAAACACGTGTTGGTATAGAAATATATATCATCATACATTGTTTGCGGATTGTTGCAAAGTAAATTAATAGTAATTTAATCACACCCCCGTATTGGGATTTTCTGTGTTGCGGGTGGCATGGACAAATATGAGAGTGCAAAACACCCATGACCCGAGAACACACATTTATCTGTCACATAAATGTCTACCACGGCCGCGAATCAAACTCGGGACCCTTCGCTCGGCAAGCAGGATCTCTACCAACTGGGCTATGGGGTCGTCGTATACGAATGTGTTCTGCTGGCTTCAGGTCTCCTTTCACAGCGACGAATAAAATGCAGGATTCGAACCTGCGTATTCGTCCCATGCCCCATGAGACAGTCCGACGTTTCAGATTTTATGCTATAGCTGCATTTAGCATTCAATATAAACGCTGTGGGTGCTAAAATTAAAACTGTGACACGTACCCTTAAAAGTCACCATATCGTCCTTTCATATGATGCGTCTTTACTCAAGTAAGAGCTATTTGTTTCTTGATAACGAAGTCAATTTCATTCGTCTCGGTGCCCGCCCCAACAGCGATCAAAAGTTGATTTTTCGTATTACGCATCCCTCATTCACATATTCAAGCCTTCATGCGGCCTTGTTGGTTCAGGTGACGAAAAATACGGGCGTGTGTTTGCAGTGTTCCTACTCTAAAGAAACTTTGTCAGAGTGGACATATTGATCTCTTATTACTTAAGCACTAATCTACTTTGGAGGTGTACTCTGGAGGTGTACATGTTGAAGCGATGACCATGATTCGAAGTTTGCGGTAAAACTTAGATTAGAACTTTTGATTCAGAATGCTTAACAGGCAAAGAATGAGGTTTGACTTCGAATGGAAGATTAAGTTGGGCTATATAGGTGAGTTATATTATAACTAATAGTTTAATAATCCAGTGAATTGCATTCTACTTATCAATATCATATTATATTATAAGTTGTGAAGGTCTTGAGGTAGTACAAAGCTGAGCCATTCCCTATGCCCGCACATTTTTTATAAGTTTATGATTTTAGGATTTAAGAAAATGTATCTTTTTTATTATGTACTCACCTTTACTTTTGCCTATTCTGTTTGTTTGTGTGGCAATAAACGATTTTACTATTATTATTATTAATTATATACATTAGCGTTTTACAATTATTATTTTTTATAATAGTTTACATTTCGTAGAGCTCTAAGTATCATGTCGTAAAACAGGATGTTTATATTAAATTTTATGTTTACGTATTTGCATTTTGTGAAGTGTAGTATTACTACTAACGTATATGTCATAGTGTTGCCTAAGTAACATATTTTTTTTAACTTCGCGTTCTCGTTCAAACTATCTCCCCGTATATTCTCCAAAGCGTCTCAATCTGCATTCAAGGAGAGTCCAGGCGAGTGTTTTCCGAGCGTTTTCGCGAGGACGCCAACTACTTCGTATGCGAGGAGACATGACCATGATTTATTTACAGGGTCGGGGGAGGAGGAGCAGAAGGGAGCGGGTACACGTGACGTCTTTCTCTGTTTTTATCTATGTAAGCTTACTAGTCGTCCGTGCGGGTTTTTGTCCGTTTGAGATGGAGTACCAGAAATAGACTTCGCGATAATTATTTTATAACACGCGACGCCTTTACCTGTACCTAAGAAACGTTTAGTCTTTCAAACTTTAAAAATGATAATTTTATGACGTATACTAGTAACAGTTGTTTTTATTGCTGTATTAAGACGTTTGGTAATCAAGGCGCCTAGTTTATTGGTACACAGAATTTCTAAGAGTTAACTTAAAATTGTACCACTTTAGTAAATTAAATAAATGTACCGACAAAAGTCAAGTTTGTACGACATTGAAATGAAAACGAGATGTTCTCGACAACGGGTGAGTTATGGCCGACCGAAGTGAATCCTGCGATGGTATGCGGCGTGTGTTCGCACCACTTTTTACAAATACTCGTACACTCATAACAAATGTTCTCGACATGTACTGACTGAGAATGTTGTGTGACTGATGGCTTTTTCATTTATTTATGTATAAAGACCGTTTAGCTTCTGTTTATATATAAAAGTAGGATACGGTAAGTCGACTCTTATTGGACCGGAATCTGAAACAGATCGTATTGAGTCGGAGATCAAATGAAAATTTACCAACTAGAATTTTAAAACCGGTCGTAATATAATGCTCAGTGACGTCACTGAAAGTCCGTGTGTGTGTGTGTGTGTGTGTGTGTGTGTGTGTGTGTGTGTAGATAAAATCAAAATAACGTACATTGCTAGTGAACGAATTTGATCTTCGGTTCCAAATACACTTAATACTAAACGAACTTACCTCTTATAGAGTTGTAGATAGTTTATGTGCCGTTATTTTGTTTACCTTTGTGTAGTATGTATGATAACTTCTATATGTAATATATCAAATTCTCGTATCACAGTTTCAGTTACCATACTCCTCCAAAAAGGCTTGACAGATTTTGATGAAATTTTATATGTATATTCAGTAGGCCTGAGAATAGGTTTTTATCTATTTTTTATACCCCTGGGTGATAGGGTAGTCCACCCCAAATTTTTTATTTTTATTTTTTGGTCCATTTTTTTTTATTTTTATTTTTTTATGAAGTGGCATGAATAAATACATACAATCCTAAATTTTCACCCTTCTACCATCAACCCATTTTTTTATTAGCGATATTAGTAATTCAATAATTTTCTATTGTGTTAAGGCATTGATATTGTTTTTTAGTAAAGTTATTATAATTAGTGATATATATATAATTAATAATTTATATAGCAAAACAACGTTTGCCGGGTCAGCTAGTAAAGTATATAAAATATTATATTATACTTAAATTCTAGTGTTTTAAATCCAGATCATAGACAGGACAGTTTCTATGCGTATTTAGCATTAATTTAATCATGTTGCTTTAATGTATGGTGTTACGTTTAAATATGTTTGATGAAACAAAAAAAACTTAATTTCTGCATTATCTTTAATCATTCAAGTGTTTTAAGCTTACTAGCGCCGATTGACGAAGTTTACATCGGCACTTCATACTGCTCCAGTGCTACAGTCCAGCAGGAAGCGCCAACTTTAACGCCGGTGAAGTTTTTATAGACCGCAGAAGCTTCAGAACTGGTTCACCGATTGACATCAAATAATAACAGCTGGAACAGATGGCTTAAGATTGTCCCACTAGCGATCAACCATGTTAATTGGAAACCGCCGTATAACACAGGCCCAAAGCAGATATATTTCCATCGTACAGGCGGAGTCGCGCGATTGACACCTAGATAACTCATGTTATGTCATCTACTGTACCTACATATCGTAGAGTTCGTCCGTAGTACCAATTAGGGTACAAGCACATCTTTCGACCCGTCACGGTCGCTTACCAGCAGAAATATGTATTCAAAATTTAAATAAAGACGAGGCATTAGTACATTCCCCCGTAGACATTCCCCAAGGGCGACCTTGCCTCTAAATTAAAAATCTCCATATAATAACCGCCTCGTCCCGGCTTTTATATTATTACTTTTTTCACAATTTACCCCGTATTATTTTACCATAAGTATCAACTTTGGGATGTTTTAATATTAATTCTTTAGGGCTTTATTCCTTGACATTTTACGCACACATAGTCACTAGGATCCCCTGTTTACATATTTATTGGTCATATACAATAAATATTTCACAAATGTTACAATAACAAAGACTAAGTATATGAAATGTAGATATCTAGTGGCTCTAATTTTATTCTAAATCGTTTTAAAATATGCCTAATTATAAACTTCACTTAAAAACCGAACTTTGAGTAGCATTGTGCGTGTGCGACTTATTAATATTCCACTGCTGGGCACAGGCGAGAGGAGCTTACAATGACATAGTTCAAGAATATAGCTCATGGCGCTGCCTAAGTGCGTATTGGCAGAGTTCATACACCTGTGAGAGAATTACTGAGAACTCTTTCTTACAGACCCTTAAACTGTTTTCGCAAATACCATCAGATGTTTTAAAAAGAAGAGAAATTGGCACTTACCAAAAAAGGATTATACTAATTTAACAACCACTGAGCCTAAACCAACATTGTTAAGGACACCTGTATGGACCTGGAGATATAGTAATTTCCCATGGAACCAGCTGCCAGCGGGAACTGTGGGAGCAGGACTACGAGTATTTGCTAGGGTGAAACAGTTGTCGAAGAATTCAGATCCTAAAAGTTCTATATGAAATACAAGTTTTGTGCAGAAGATTAAAGAATAGTCCATAAGATATAAAACATATTTAAATACAAGAATAAAAAATATACATAGTGATGTCTCTGTTCGTTATTTTGACACCTGAAATAAGTTGGATACGTAACCTTCTCTCCTAAATATAATAAAACTCCGACAAAAAAGAAAAAAAAGGCACTGCCAAAATTCACCCTAAAAGTTTAAACAGATGGGTGGAATTTCTAAATAAATCCCGGTTATTTCAGGTGGGCAATACATTTAAAAGGCTGAAACTTCCTTAACGGGGCAGTTCTCAACAGTTGTAGCCATGGTGTCTCACCAATGGCAACCGAACGATCGACGATTCGGTGACTCGCTGAAGGCTATGGATATTTCGGAATATATGGGATTCCTCACAGTCATTCGATACATACATAATGTTCGCAGCATGGCAATATAGGGAAGCGGTGTGAACCCTACAAATATACTTAAGTTAAACTTCCTTCGTATCGGTGTGATTTGAAACCTCGATGAAAAGCGACAGTAAAAGGAGAAAAACGTAAACATCCATAGGATTTAGCGAGAGAATGAAGTAGAATCGTCTTCATATCGTCTTCACAAAGTTCTGCGTTCTTTTATGGGGCTTGGAGTTCATTTTTATAATAAAGTTCCAAAGTTGGTACGTGAGTTACCCATTGGAACTTTTAAGCGCACAGCTTATAGGCACAGGATATCATAGTACAGATATTAACGACAAGAACGCTTGGAAATAATAGTGTCGAAACCAGTTTCGGGCAGCTTTAAGCTTTTGTAATTACCATGTGTTGTTTTAATAGATGTGTTGAAGAGGAGAGGATGTGCCGTTTCTTTTCTCAATGTTACAACACTTTTTGTAACGGCAGTAGAAGCAAAAAATTACCTGCATCAGTGTATTTACAGAATACCTATATGATTAAATGATTTTGAATTTAGAATACATTATACTGTGTTTCATATTACTCGGTCTCATCGTTGTACAATGCTTCGTAGCCTCCCCACTGTTGTCCATCAAACGATGTACGTATGATTACTTGGATGTATGTGTTAATGCGAAGTCTTTACTGAAGGTGTAGCTATAGATAGGCTGGTTTTTCTGTTCACATGTATTATTAATATTGTTCAAGCATCGAGCGCCTGTCATAACCGTCATACTAAACACGCGCGCGGCGCCCGATGCAGCTATCTTCATAAATCATAAATGCGTAAACGAAACGTCATTATTCATTCCACTTCCGATCTTCGCCTTGTAAACAGCAATTTAATAATTAGACAATATAGTTGTCCTAAGCCACATTCTGGATTTTATTTGTACACCTATGTAAGCAAATACAAATATAAATATTTTAATCATTCTAATAATAAAAATCGAGCACACTGTAAACTTATTCCGAATATTATCGTGTATGTCGTTAGAAAAAAATTACACATGTCCTGCTCCTAGTACTCGGCGTTCATCTCAGTCACTCGAAATATAGTTTTCTGGAAGTTTTTCTTGTCTGTGTCTACACACACCTTTTTTATATACCAGTAAAAGCCAGATCTTCAAAAGTGCTCTTCGATTTTTTCGTATTTTTTTCTAACCATGTTCATCAATTCAACTTTTCATGAAGCCAAATACCGTTTTAAATATCGAAATAGAAAACTATAACATTAACATGAATTACTAAAAAATGCATTCTAAGGTAACATCCCAATACTCTGTAAGTTATGTCATAAGCTATATAAATCTATTATGTCCTCTTCGGCGGTGACACACGTGCCTCATGGAGCAATTTCCAGCGGTGCGTAAATCAAGTGAATAGCCTGCATTGAAGGTTTCACGGGAAACGTTACTCGTGGGTGCAGAACAAAGAGATTTGCGTTCGGGATACGATATACACTGAAGCTCTCCAGAGTTACTCAGGATCATCATCACAACACATAACCGTCCCACCGCTGGGCCTCAGATCTTTTTGAAATATCAGGAGTGACGGTCCTAATCTACCACGCTGGTTAAGTTTAGATTCGCTGACTTGACTCACCATTGATAATGCTTTGAAGCACTCGTGAACAAGTTCCTAGATGACTAGATGATTTTCATATGCAAAGCGAGTGTCAGTTAAATTGTAAAATTAATTTTGCTGTAGTTAAGTGAGTCGACCAACTTTCACACCTATACACGGAATATTTCCTGGGTAGTATAGAAGGTGTAATGTTGTAGGTTTGTGGATGTATTAATTATCATCATTCTGTTATTTCTGTACTTCAATACTTTGGACAGCCGTCGCTGGTAGAGGTGACATTGGCGAAAAGTTTTTTAAAACTGATACTACATAACGACATCTGTAGTGAAGTAAGGTGCACATGAATGTTGAAGATATGAAGTTGGAAAATAAAAGTTAGTTAATACATAACAAATCCGTAAGGCCATCGCCGTCTGCAGTGGACTCTGTGGACGCGGCGAGTAGAGCGGACAGCGGACGGCGGACAGGGGACTGACGACGGTACGCGTTAAAAACAATATGTCTCGCGCCTGAATTAATATCCTTTTGACTGTGGCCATTAAAATGGAGCAGTTCGAGAATGATAACCGAATCACTGATAGTTCAATTGAGTTCGAGTCGGAGGAAAAATTTATTTGACAAAACATTTAAATTTAAAACACGCTTATATTAGTTCACAAACTATTTTTTTTTTGTATAAATTCAAAAATATTGCCTAAAATTTATTCAAAATCATTTTGTTACTGAAACAAGGTAATGAAAAATTGACCAAAACATTCAAAATGTTGCCAAGCTGCCTTTATCGATTAATCAAGTCTACTTTTTGCTACACTTTAGTACATTTAATCTATTTGGCCCAATGCAAAATATAAGAGACTTAATGAATTTCATCAAACACTCGGTTTAACAAGTTATATGCGGTATTAAATATGCAGTTGCGTGGGGCGCTACTGACATAACACTGGCAAATTTGATGGCAGTGATTTTCTGTATTTCTAGGATCTCTTCCATGATTTAAGAAGGTTCTCAAGGTTGTTTTAATTAATTAAATAGATGCCAGTCGGTACCAAATCGCTAGTTTTGTAGCGTGACTGGTTCTCGACAATCATTAATCGCGTTCCCGCGCGGTGACACGCCACCTGACGGCGACGCCGCGTAACTAACTGGATTAGGATCGCACACGGCGGATGGCGACTGACACACATGTGTATTATTGCAACTAGCGTGTTTATATAAACATCTACATTTACTGTAATATTACTGGCGAACACCGCGAAATTCTCGTGTTGCTGGCATGAACACACACACAAAGCTACGAGACGTAACAGAGTTTTGATCAAATATTTAGTTTTGGTATACAATGTCGGAAATCACAATTTTTTTTCCAACCCACGATCTTGTCCGTATGTACCAGAGATGCTTATTTCCATCCGGGCGACCGAGGTGGTGGTAGGTAATCGCTACGGCGAAATATGGTGATCTATCCGTCTTAGTAAGACGACAGTGCTACCCTCGTCTGAGTATTCAGTACGAGATCAGTTAATCTATCAATGCGGAACGAGGAACGAAACATAAGGGAACTTGTTATTTTTTTAAACAATGTTTTAGTTTATTTTTTGTGATTTCTAATATTGTATAAAAAAATATAACATATTATCAAAATTTAGTTGTCACACCAATAAATATACATTTTTGTATGCTAATAGCCGACAAACGAGCAAACGCGCCACCTGATGGTAAGTGGTCACTTTTGTCCATGGACATCAGCAAGGCCAAAGGTATCGCTGATGCGTTGTCAGGCGAAAAATGAGAAGGTAGGAAAGAAAGTACCGGCTGTCAGACCTCCAGGCGGGACATGACGAGTCGTTTGGCGACTGACTCAAGCAAGCAGGAGGGTGTTAGCTAGCCAGGCACGTTTCGCCGAAAGATAATACCAGTAAAAATATTGACGACTTAATAATAATATTGATAATATAATCTTACCCGAAGCCCCACCACCAAGCAGGCTGGCTTCTGTCGCCTTTTGCAACACCCTGTTCGGCCAGCATGGGATTGGGGGGAGTATTGTAGGCCGCCCGAACACTGCCACAATATTTACCCCGGCCGAGATTCAAGCCACTCTATTCGTCGGACAGGGCCTCTTTAACTATAGATTTGTTTGAATTGAATCCACAATGTTACTATATTTCAAACGTAGATAGATACATTCAAATTAAATCAACATCTAGCAGTTATTCCACTAAGATTTAATGTATTTTTGTTCGTTGTTCCTCAACTTCGTAAACTCCATCAACCCGTGGAGTACTGAGAAAATAATAACGGAGAATTGTATATTTGTACAGCTCTTCAACACTGATTGATTTTGTTCATCGAACATTGGAGAACTGTGGAAACTGGGAACAAATCTCGCCGTTACTGCGTCACTAGTCCCAGGGATTTCACGAGTACAATATATTAATAAAGATAGTGGAGTGCGCGATGCAAAATATATTAAGGTATATTTACTTAATAACGTGTCTCTATTTCCAGTAGTAAAACTGTACGTTGTCTGTCAGCTTGAGTGAGTTAGTTAGTCGGGAAGATTTGTCCAACGAAAGTTTTCATTGAACAGAACACAATTTTCTTATTAAGATTTTGATACAAATATACAAATTTTACCCCGACAATAACAACACTATAAAAGGTTTTCAAAATGACCTTTATTGCTGGTGGCAATTGATTTTTATTTAGTCAATACATAATGCTAAAGGCAATGCTGAACACTTAGTATCAGATGACCCATGTTTTAGAGCCTGGAAAAATAAACAGATGGCATATCTTCTACGGGCAACGCCTGAAGAATCTTCGAGGAGCTGTTTTCACATCTTTTTTGAAGATCCCTCTTAGTGCTCTGTGTATACGTCAGTAGGGAGGAAGGAAACGGATTGTAACGCAGCATGAAATCACTTCTAATAAAAGGAACAGGACCATTGCATCGTTTGTAGTTCAGTAGGATGCATCATGAGCTGGAGCGCTTAGTGAGAGTCGAAAAATGAATGGAGCTAATAACATCTCTCATAAACATGGATAAGTAGATAATTCTTCATTCATTTTACTCGATCAGCGACATACGGAACCTTAAAAGTACATTGCACTGACTGTAAATGCTTATTTGCCTCATAATTTCTGTAAAGGAAAAATGCACGTCGAATAAAATGCACATATCAATGCATCTAATCACTTTAAGTTTCCGATATGGACTTATTTGCTAATGGCGGATCGCAAAGTAAGCAGGATGATGAATGAACGGACTGAATGACTGGCGAATGGAACCGGATGCAGGTCAGCGTTCTTTTTTTAATTTTAAAAGAGACTTCAAACAGATTTTTAATCATCAAATGGATTTTTTTTTATCGATTTTATAATTCGAATGTGAAAAAAAATAATATTGATAGACAGCTCGAACTATAGAAAGTCAAGTAAAGTCTGTAACTGAAGGTAATCCTAAAAGAAGGAATTTTTTTATGGTTTTCCCAATACCTCAATGACTATTGATAACTCATCAATTTATGGAATCGGCTACCCTTTTATTCCAGCTTCAAATACAAGTCAATGCATATAATAATATTAGTAAACATTATTGTTACAGCATTAACAATGATATTAATTAACCACCCACCACATAATTCGGCGGTGAAACAATTTCATTACGACGCGAAGTTCTTAGACGAAAAAAAATTCTCAACAAAGTTAGTGGAGTGGCTGAACTGGAACTATTGGCAATCAATCAAAGTATTGATAACTAATGTTAAAACAAAGTCTGCAAATTATATTCGATGGTAAAGGAGTAGATGTTGTCTTCCGACTAGCTGGAACCGACAACGACACTGAGAAGTTGTTGGAATCTGTTACTCCGGGAATAGTACGTATGGTGTCATGTCCAGCATTTTATTTTATGGGCGAATCAATGTTATGGATTACCGTCATAGGTTTAGTTGCTTTTTCAAATACCAATTAATTATTAATAGAAAAAAGAAACTTAAATTGTAACTTTCGATACGTAAAGCAGCGGCGTGACGCCAGTATAGAAAAATGGGTATTGGCAATCGCCCAAGAGTTCGTCCTCGTCACCAGGGTATTAAAGAAATTGGACAGATAGATGGACGGATAAAATAAATATATAGCCTCGCTTCGGCACATCGAGGGGGGAAATATTTCGATTACTAACCGTAACTGACAAGCAGAAACATGTCGCCTTCTACGGCTGTTAAGAGATGTCTGGGAGATGGTGACTATATTCTGATGGATGAACTCAAGGAACTACTTTGGGCACATCTATATCCATCTCAACGAAAATAGTTGTAGCATTGATATATATAACTTATATTTAACAAATTTTGTGTTATTATATTAACGTCACGTGTCAGGATGCACGAGAGAATAGTTCCGCGAAAACTATTAGACTGTTAGAAAACATTTACTTCAACACTTCTTAACACTCGCATTCTTAGCTCTTACAAAGCAGTCATTTCGCACGTAGGGAGAACTTTGCGCTTCCATATTCGAAAATCGAATGTTTTTCTTTGAATGAAATCGTGTTTTCCTTTTTCTATTTTTTTCGAATGGAAATTTGCTGTTGATCTTAATGGCCTTTACAATTTAGCGCGTCATTAGACAGGATGATGGACCCCTCTCCTAAAACCGAATAGTTTAAAGGCACTTGCTGTGAGATTCAAACCTCGCCTTAGGCTTAGGCTTGAGGAAACTCTCTTAGATGGAGCGAGCCAAACTAAGCTTGGAGGCTAAGGCTCTAACTTCTTGAATATCTATGGCGGTTTTGAAGCTGCCAACTAGTTCGAGGTCAGCCGCAATATCGGCTGTTAGTTGGTTTTGTACAGCGGAGAGTGGAGTGGCTTCTGAAGCCTGGAAGATTTTTGAGAATTGGGAACTGCAGGGGAGTTTTTTTGTAGTGATGTAGGTTCCGATGTTATCGGTGGCAATTTGTCTTTCATGGTAAGGAGGTTGGCCCATATACTGCGCGATGAGACTGGAAGTGCAGGGAAATCTGCAGGTTTGGGGCGCTGAGGTTTTGAGATATGGTCTTGACCGCCCTAGCGCCTTTAGAATGGCGTTTCTTGTTAATGGCTTTGGAACATCCCCTATACATAGTTGGTAGTGTGGCAGTGACCCCTGTAATACTGATACTGTAATACTAATAATACTGAGCCATGGGTAGCTTGGTCTCAGACTCGGTCATCGTTCACACAAAATGAACATTCACAGTTCAGCTTAGGATTCCCTGTGTTGCAAGTGACCGCTTTTAGGATGATATTGTTATTAACGGAGAAAAACATGTAGCACAGCAAGTTACTATAAAAAATACAAACCAAACACAAGCTATACATACAAAGTATTTCCAATGCTCATAAAAATCAACTCTTTGTCTCCCGAACCGTTCCCCGCGTCCATTTTCTCTTCCAATCGTTAAGCAAGTGACATCAAAAAACAACACGTTCGCGTTTCAGTATCTCGGTCGGTAAATAATTCATGGGATGTCCTGATTAGAGGAAACCTCACGATGGCTTTATACAGCGACAGAAACTGAAGGTAATTTGAGTTTTCGGGATATTCATACGTTTTTTTAAGCAGGATTGTCTAGTGATCTTAACATGGTGGCGATGCCGCTTCCGTTCGGATTCGTCTCCTGTTGAGAAGGCCTGGATTGAAATCTCACGTAAGTTGGCTTATTTATAAAAGCTTTATTGACAATAGTAGTCAAAACGGCATTTAATTATACCGTTATACTATTTCGAAATTGAGTAAATTTCCTTAATATTTTACGTTACTGCCTTCGTTTGAAATGTTACCGATCAAAATTACTGTTGATTCTGCGGTAACACCATTAATATCTATGGTAATTATCATGTTATATTAAATATTAATTCAATCAATGTAATATGACAGCAATTCAAATATTATTTACCTTTGCAATATCCTCTCACCACAATATCAGTATTGATTTAGGTGAATGAACTGTTAAAACACCAATGCAGTACTGATACTGGTACTGGTAAATATTAATGATACTGGAAGCCACGTTCGGTTGACAACAGAACTTGAGGATTTCGATTGCCGGGAGAGCCTTAGGTTCTATTCCGACCCGAGCACACATTTGATGTGTCAAATAAATGTATGTTGAAGGACCGCGGGTACTGATAATGTTTCATTTGTGTATATGGCTTGTCACAGGATGTATAAAATGTATTATTACTATTATTATTAAAGTACAATGTGTCTCATTATTTCATTATTTTTTGGTTAAAATTTACAAAGATTTATAAAGTATTACTCACAATCTTTCTATACATATAATAAAATTCTAACCGATCGCTTTCTGTACATGAAGGATATACGAGAAAAAGTATTATTAGGGGTCTTTATTAACGCAATAGAACCGAAAAAAATATTTGTTAGAATTTTTGTCTGTATGTCTGTTTGTTTGTGCGTTTGCGCGCGCTCATCTCAGAAACGGCTTAATCGATAACGTTCTGGTTTTTATTTATGTATTGCAGTAATCATCGTTTAATATTTAAAGTTTGTTTCATAGCAATCCTTCCACAAATAAAAATGTTATAAATTAATTTTAAATAATGTAGGTACTATTACGGTAAAGCGTAATTTTTTCGAAGCGATGCGAGGTCAGCCTGTCAGTACGATAATATATGTTTACAAGGGTTTAAGATGTGTGTAATGTTTTGCAAACGTGTATGTAATATCGGGCCCCGAGACCGCAATGGGTCAATTGGTGATTTTAACAATGGCGACGGCGTCTGCCGTGTGTCGTAATCTCTGCCAATGTCGGTTCTCGCGACGTGCGCTTAGACTCGGGATGTGAGAAACTAATGTTTGCTGAATAAACCACCGTATAAAATGGTACATCTTTTAATTAACGTATGTAATTAATTTGCATATAATAAAATTGTAACTGATCGCTTTCTTTACATAAAGGATATATGAAAAAAATGTTGTTGGAATTTTTGTCTGTTTCTCTGTGCGTTTGTGCACGCTAACCTCAGAAACGGCTAATCCGATTTTGTTACGGTTTTCACTACTGTATTGCAATAAACGTCACTTAATATTTAAAGATCGTTTTATTTAAATTCGTCCATAAAGAAGAGAGTTACAAATTAATACATGTATTTCTAATTAACAGAACGTGAAAAACCCCCCAAAACAATGAAAGTGTTTTTTAAGTAGTTTTTCTGAAGCGAAGCGAGGGAATTTACTTTAATTACATATTTTACTGCGGTGTAAATGCGGTGTAAATATTGATTATAGAAATCGGTCAGAGCGTCGGTTTATGCATAATCTTCGTAATATTCTTTAAGGTGTGTGGAGTGTACCAACCCGCACTTGGTCAGCATGGTGGACAGGGGCCTTTACCCCACTGATTGTGACATTGGAATCGAGCCCAAAAGTAGGACAATTATGAGTTGTTATTACTGAAAAATAAGTTTTATCCATATTTGTAATACTATGAAAAACAAAGTTATTTACTACATTGAGAAATTTAAAATAGCGCAATAACTTAATTGGCATGTAATCGAATTCCACTTCTCAAAAGCTATATTTTGTTTAAAATGGTTAAAACTTGTATCACTTTAGTCGGAAAATATATTTTCACTTCGTCATTAAAAACTGTGATTGAATGTGGATATAATATTTATGATGTTACAACCCACTCATATATCTCATGAACCAATTATATAAAACGATAGTGTGCATTTTGTATATATGAAGTAAATTCTTTTCATTCGGCCACAGAACCTTAACACGAAGCTACAGTACATGGCTTTTTAAGTGATCTTTCATAAAGTAGATGGTATGAATATCTAATCTTGTGTCGGTGCAATAAGTTGTAGTTACATGTACTCAGGTCGGTGTGTATGTTAAAGGTTATATACAATATTCGTTTAAGTAGATTAAAATTATTGTTAAATTAACATGACAATAATTAATTTTATAAGAAAAATAATATACTAGCGACGAGGTGGTATGGGTTAAGCATTAATTATAATAAATTATAAATTTATTTTCAGAACATACAGCTCATAAAATGTGTAAAGTTAGGTTACAAAAGAATTGGCCAATTACAAGTTTTCACACACGCTGGTGAATCGGGTACTTCGTTCCACCATCTCGTCGGGTAGTTATCTCGTTTCACGGAGCTATTTTGCCCGTTCGTTAATGGGGCGGACGGCGGGTCTACCCCGCACAGGACAGAACGGAGATTCTTGCTCATTACTCGGAGCTGGTTTTTACTCACCCCGCCGCGCCTGCCGTCTGTGCGAACCATTAGCACGTCGGGGAACGCGGAGAAGTTAGTTAGTTCATGAGTCGCTCCTGCGTTTTAACCATTACATATGACATACCGTAGTACCTATTGGAAATGTCAAGCAGGGTCTTAAAGCACCGTTAGTGGGTTAGCGTATTTTGGTATAGGCAAATATATAAATGATAAGGATGTCGAAAATAATTTACTTTGTAATTTTCATACGTTGTTAAGGAATGTGCTAAGAAGTTTATTTCACAGTCCCTTCAACTCAGTGTTAAATAATATTTTCGAAACGATAGTGGAATCTAAAAGTTACGTTCATAAGTATATTAACAAAATAGCTAAATCATTAAATTCGCATTTAAATTTGGATTTGATACCAGACGTAAAAGTCGTTTTCTTGACAAAATCTAAATCAAAATACCGTATCCAAAATTACTGACTCCATATGCTTTATCAGAATAGATGCCAAAATATCCACTACTATTCTTGTGCTCTCGATGTCGAACTGTAATGTCTCGCAGTGTCGAATGTCGTGCGTCGTGTCTGTCGATAATAGAAGACCGAGTGTGATTTTGCAGTGTAATACAGTGCAATATGCATCGAAGCTCCATTCCACTGAGGTCTGAATTAGGGACACGTTTGCACATCAAAAGTTGTATTCGTATTAAAATTCAACGCTCATTAGGTCGAATGAAAAGACTATGAGCAAACATTATATACATGTATATACCTGAGAGTTCTTCATAATATTCTCCAAGGTATGTGAAATCTGCACGCGCTT
>PDGT01000006.1:466116-484617 GCA_003671415.1 Megathymus violae | reverse complement strand
AAATAAATAATAATAATAAACATTTACTCACGCGGATGACATGGACATATCCAAATTTGACATCACAAACACCTATGACCCGAGAAGAAACATTTATATTTCACATAAATGTCTGCCCCGGCCGGGAATCGAACCCGGGACCCCTCGCTGTTAAAATGATGCTGGACGGCGTATTTATTAATAATTTTAATGACTCTTATTATAAGTTGCAAACACGCCAAGTTTTGTATAATATATTCTATCTCATTCTCTCGCAGGTTAAATGGATGCATGCGTTTGTCTCTTTTCCTGTCGCTTTTTCGTTTCGTCGAGTTACAAAGCACAACGATACTAAATAACTTTCACACCAAAAATGTTTAAACTTTTTTAATAACAAAGTCTACCTACGTAAAAATTTCCGAGAAATACAGAATTTACTGCTGGATTCGGGCCGTTTACCTTTATATATTAGTAAAGATGAAGATAAAGATCAATTCAAAATATTTGTTTGAAACAATTAGGTCGGTTGATTTACGATTCGTTATATTAGAAAAAGTTAACAGTGTTCACATAGTTCAAGGAAACTCGATACGTAAATCAACAAGGAGGAGATTCATACTGGAAGTTGAGATCGTTGTTTCCAGCTGTTTGTGAGCTGATTGTCGAGCGGATAGTCCCGCTGGACTTCGATAGCGATGGATCTTGTTTACTTGGCCGAGTAAACTTTTGATTGAAACATAACAAACTTTATTGGACTTAATCGGAATCTTGCTGTGCGCGTCTAGCTATTTTATACAATTATTTTACATGTTAGAGGTAGGTAATAAAGGTCTCCGTGAAAGCAACGGTAGAGCTAGTATTGAACTGTCTATATTTAATTTGGGTATCGAAAAGAAAAAGAAGAGATATTGTTTTGTCAATGTCGTTTCTGGTGAAAAAAATTTGCAAAAATTTAATTGAAGAAGATTGTTAAGAAAGTTCAATGCTAGATCTAAACATTGCCGTCACCGATTCATTGTACATCGTGGTTTTATTTAACACGTACCAAGAAACCCAAGAGCACAAGTAGCAGATGGTCTAACCAACTGTCGATTCGCAACATTTGTAAAAACATTTAAAAAAATACACAGACTGATTATTTTCATCTCAGTGAACATGACGCCAGTGTCGGCTGTGAAATAAATCACTTTAGTACCATTGGACTTGCATACGATATAATAGTTTCCGTCTCTCTGGTAGTTACGAAACTAGAGCAGCGTCGATCCAAGCTTCCTATGTTTGCAGCGATTTTTATAAGATTAAGAGGGTCCTATAATACTATTATTTAATTATCTGCTTTTTCATGAATCAACCTGAGGACCTTTCAGGGTATGTGGGGTGTTTACGCAGCTCCAAGGTTATAATCGCTCTTACAAATTCCATTAGCGCGCTGGCATTATTCCGAGACTCACAAACACGAAACGACCGCCTCATCGCTTCGTGTGCACGCTGCATTTAACCGCTCCCTACTAGGGGGCGCCGGTGTGGTCGTTGAAGCATCTATTGCACACGTGGGCCGCACTCGGTTGATGCTATCAGTGCCATTGCACAGTTAGTTAGAAGCGAAAGTTTCGCTCGGGATTTTGTATTAGCGTCAGGAGCTCGATTCCATAATGTGATATTACAATATGGATGGCATCCGTTTCAATACATAAATTACTGACATATCTCGGTGTCATTTTCTGTTACATCAACTTATCAAGTAATAGTTACTGAGTATTCTATCTAACATAATTTGTCTTTACAAAATTACGATTCTCGATTTGATTAAAGACTATCAGTATACAGTATACATATTTAGAATAACTTTTTAGACCTTATCCGATCCCTGAAGTCTTGCAACGTCAATAATACCTCTATTATTATAGTGCGCATTGAGAAACTGTGCTACACCATTTCCAACAGAGATAGGTATATCTGTAGTACCAGCCACATATGTATGTATGTACCAGCGTTCAGATCCCGAAACAATCGTTTACCACTTACCAAGAACCCCTCGGATATCACGCTAAGTGATTGCGGCATAGTCGGCTCACATCGGAGGCGACCAGTAAAAATATATCGTCATGCATAATGCAGAGGGCGCTTGCGCGGTGCGCCGCTAGCCGTTGTCACACCGAAACGTAACACGGTTTCACACACACATTTGCACTTGTGTTCCGTGTCGTTGAGACGGACAGAAACTTTAACCTCACTATTTATGTTAACCAAGACGTGAAATGAATGTTTAGAAGGTATAGGGATCGAACCTTGAATATCGGGGAAAAGATGTCTTTATAATACTGAGGAAGTCCAAGATTCTAGTAAGTTATTCCACTGGTGAAATTATTAATTTTCTTATACGTACAAGTTTAAAACTATATGTTACTAAAACATGAGTACACCGGGCAAAATGCCTTTTTGATTAATGACGGTGTAAAGTAAAGATATGGGATTACCTTCAAGTATATATATATATATATATATATTTATATTACAACAATAAGATAAATTTTCGATTAATATTAGATATGAATCATAACTTACAAATAATCGGAATCTTGCTGTTGACGATATCACTTATAACTTCTAACAATGAACACATTCTGTTTTTCGAATAACTTCTTCAGAATAATGTAAGTTTCTCCGAAGTTGATCTTTATTCATGATTATAGGATTTATTTGATCTGATGCTAAGAAAAATAGAAAGTAAATCGGGTACAAATTTTATATTCCTCTACTTTATTATCTGTACCTAGCATTTCTATCAATGGTGACAACTAATTACAAGCCACCGCCTCAAGCGAACGTCGTCAACCGTTTATTTTTCGAATTTCGAGATGAATGTACACATGCCATTCGATTCTAAGGATAAATATTTGTTGAAATTGAACGAAATCACAAAATGCTGATTCTGCCCCAATTATCCGGAAAACGCTTAAAAACTCGTGATGTTTCTTTAACAGCTAATCATGCTGACGTTACCTACGAAATACATAATCTTTAAATTTACAATCGATTGAAATGTGTACTTCTCCTGAAATAAATTTAACATAATAATTATACATAAAATATATTTAATACACTTGCATGGACGACGATCGCAAGTAAGCGGATTATACAATAATTGTTTCACATGCCTATGCCTGTCACAGTTTGTCAACTCACACTCAACTATTCTTAACGTCATTGGAGAGTATCTGTAGGAAAACAGTATTCGGTACCGATGACTTCGAATAATAAAAATTCATGGACCAAGAATGTTACCCTGCGGTGCGCCGGGCGTTCAAAGTTGGAGTCCCCTAATGAAATTGTCCATAAATCTGGAATATTGGACTGGCGACATGCCTAACTACGGTATTTTCTTTTGCTCTTGTTACTCAAAGTCACTCGGAACTCCTCCGGCCGTTTACATGAAAATATGTCGTTGGATATATCTCGCCTCGACAAAATGCTATGGCTAGTTCTTAACAGGAAGCTTCTCGCGAAAATATTACAAATAGTGCGTAAAATACTCCACAATATTTCGCGTGATATTTATATATATTTTTTTTTGTTTTATGGCTTTGTCGTTAGCATAAAGAAATTAATGCGAAACTTAACAATGTTTAGCCTTAATTTTATTACTGACAATTTGTTGTGCAGCGATTTTCAGTGATTGTTAATTGGTGACTTTCTTACAGTATTTTTATGAAGGACAAATAACTGTTCTGAATTATGGTTCCATTGCATAGGCGAGATAGAAATGTTTTTATTCACTGTAAGTCATGTTCCGGCTGTGGGCTCGAGAGCCGGTACATTATTTCTTCTTCTTTCACGGCTGACAATGCATCACCTTTGGTGTTACCAAGTCAATGGGCGACAGTGACCATTTACCATCGAGCGGCTCGTCTGCTCGTTTGTCGGCTATTTACATAAAAAAAATCAGCGTTCACACACACAAGCCCAATTTGGAACACAGAGACCGGTTGATGCAAGGAATTGCTTTGCGGATGGTATGGCCGTGCACAAATATGAGATCACAAAGGCCGACGACCCGGGAACAAACATTTATCTGTCACATAAAAATCTCCTCCGGTCGGGAATCAATCCCGTATCCCTCGTTCGGTAGGCAGGGTCTCTACCAACTGGGCTGGTGGGTCGTCAAATATATATTATATACGAGTAGTTCATAACTAAATATTGAAAACGCAAAGACATGTCGGCTGAATAAATTTTTGTCGAGATTGCTATGTTGTCCATCACCGGAACGACTACCTTTATAAGTATTTTAGAGACCCTACTTTACGAGTAATACATGGCATTAATATAACTGAATATTTAAGAATAAGGATCGGGACAGAGATTTCCTCAAGCAGTTTGTATGGGCAGCACGTTGCGCAGATATTTGCGTTATACAACCCCCTTGGGCGCGGCAGGGAAGTCACAAAGCCACACTACGATAGATTAATAGAATTTTGAGACACAAACATAGTACGCTACGGAACATAAGATGCAATTTCTATCAATATCAATACTCTATCAAAATTGTTACTCCATGGCCGTTAAAATATATGTAACAAATTGCCAACAGAAATGAAAAACAAGTCGAATACTAGTGGTTTAAAAAATTCACTGATTTCGTGCCTCACACGACTATCGAGCACTTTGGAAATGAATTCGAAAAAATATTGTACTAAATAATAATATAAATAATATTTTTTCAATAAGGATAAGCTACAGGGCAAACCCTTAACCCGATCGTCTTTATTTTAGGCTCAAATTTTAGCTGATTAAACTGTCCAGAGGAGTTTTTCTCAAATTTTTGATATCATTCTTCGTTTCCAAAATATCGAGCGCCAAAATCAAAAATTCGGAAAAAGAATATTTTCTTTTTCACTATTTCGGTCATATCTTTTTTTCGTTTTTGACTTGCTCGAATAATTCTTTTTGCACCTTATAGCTCTCGTGAATTCGCGTCTTTTGAGCCTTTTTTAATATCATACCTTCACAACTCTTCGAGATGTAAGGGCATCGCACTTTTTCGTGAAATCGGATCCTACACTGGAGCGAACGAAAAGACATTTTAAATGTCAAAAATCTTTGCGGTTAATTGGCAAGTGTTTTTATTCCGTATGCGAAATATTCTTATAATAACAAGTCTAACAAATGCATTCTGACTACAACAAAAGCTAATATTTTTTATTACTTTTAGTTGGAATAATATTAATTTCAATTAGGACTTCTTATTACCGATTTTATGTATTTATTATTCTGATAAATTATTTTTGAATTAAATGATAATGTTAAAATTTTGCACACCATAAATAACGGCTTATTGTGAGATACGTAACCAATTATAATTAAGAACCCATGTAACCACAATTACCTAGCATAAATTCTATTCTATTCTATTCTTTAAAAAGGTTGTCGACTAAAAATATTTGAATATTGAGTAATTTTTTATATATAGTCTGACAGCCTTGATATAATCCGACTGGTTAAGGACGCTTAGGAATATATTTGTACAGGACAGGTTGAGATTTAAGGCGTTATTTTGAAAATATAAATTAAATTAGAGTCACCCTGCGTTTTTCGATTTGGCGTACTAAATGAATCATCTAGTCACTACTTGGATCCCTTGTGTTGCGGAACACATGCCACGAGAAAAAACATTTATCAGACTTTGGACCTTGGAACCTGGGACCTCACACTCGGCTCTCATAAACAACTTTGCTATGAAGCCGACGGGTACTAAGTTTACTAAGACGTAGAAATTATTGTAATGCCAAAATATTAGCATTAAATCCATCCTTTTGTATATATTATTATAAAGACAGGTATGTTAATTTGTTAAATTGTTTAGTAAATAAATTAATAATACATTAATTAAATAAACTGTTTAATAAATAAATTGCTCAAATATTTTATGTTAAAATTAAAGTGAAGCTTATAATTTTGCTTCATCTTTATATCTAAGTAGCAGGCCGTCCCGACTTCACTCGGGTTTCATACGAGTATATACGCTATATCTATCCGAAATAGTATGCCTTTAAATAGCAAAAGAGTTTTTTAAATAGAAACGCAAAATTCGCACTCTCTCTTTGTAATATTAGTACAAATATAACAATACTCAAATATTAATTTACCTCCAGTTGTTTACATTTTAATCTTCAAGTGTTTAAAATCCCAGCATTCCGGCATCTTGACTCTCCGGTCCACGTCATGAATCCCTGAAGAATAATTGATGCACTCCTCCCAACGAACTTCTTCAATATTTCAACCCAAAACCTTTTTCATCTCTTTGAGGAGAGTGTCAATTATTAATGCGTTACATGTTTGCCGGCTTGACTTGACGAAGATGGATGTTTTACTTGCCGGCATGAATTATTTTGTACTTAGCGGTTTAATTTTATATTTTTGGGGTTCCTTTCCTCCAATTTAAAAACAGAACCTTAATAACTTGCCCGACGTATGTCTTCGAATGTACTATAAGTTTTTTTTGACTTACTACATATTTTCTTGTACACACAATTAAATTACAGGGAACAAAATACAAGGAAAAGGTTGTATAATGACGCTACTTAATCATAATCGGAAATTTATTCCAGTAGACCTGTCCGATGGTAATTTACAAATACACGTCTGTGTAGTAAATATCAGACCAGTAGCAAATAAACGTTCGGTTAATCCAGACGTATTTTTCTTCATAATCCAAGTTCCAGTATTAATAATCAAAAATCAACCTAAAATACAGGCACAAGACGCAAAAATGGAAAAGCGATACAGTGAGTCACACTTAGTGCGTACTTTAATAATAATATATGCACACTTGGGACCAATAAACTCGAATCACTTCATCGTGGGTTGCTCAAGGCTATTTTTTACAATTTCCACGCAATGCAGTAGGGACTGTGGTAGCGATTCCACAACCTAAGCACTTGAACTGAAAAGGAATGGGTGTGACAAGTCCTTCTGCGAAGAAAACTTCAGGAGAATTTCATTTGTTACCTGCATGATACATCTGGCGGATGAGCAAACGTAAATCGATTGCGAAGGTAAATGAGAGAAGGTCTATGCAAGATCATGAAACACAACATGACACAAGAGTCGAGTGTTCCTGTGATGCCGAATTGGGAGTCATTTAACATTCTTGTGAAATTGATATATTCGATGGAACTTTTTGACTCCATAGATAAAGTGAATAGAAAACCTTTGCAAGCGCTTAAATTTATTTACAAGCTCCTAAGTGACATCCAAAACCAGGCATTAGCATAGTCTATTATAAATTGGAATAATGTGTCGCCTAATATTTAGTTAGCAAATACAAGAAGTCAACTTTCCGGCTGACTTCAGCAATGTGCGCTTTTCAGACTAAATTAATGTCAAATATCACTCGTAAGTTTTTCACTGTATCAGTTGAAGTTGTAGGAATACCATCATAGAAAATACAAGGTAGTGGCTGTAGATATAATGGACTACGTTGGTATTTGCTATCAATTATTAGAGCTTATTTAGAATAATTTACTAGGAGTCCAAAAGATCTAGACTACTTGCTGCTATGAACCAAATCCGAGTTAATAGTGTCAATTGCATCCTTAATTTTCCCTACTGAAAAATGATAATGTACTTGCAAGTGATCCGCCTAAAAATGGAAATTAGATGAGATAATATGAGTGTTGGAGTTAATGGAGACAAAACACAGAACACACAACTTAAATCTACCCTTTGCTTTAAGCGAGCTAGTTCTCTGATATCAGAAGTAAGCGAAGGTGCAGGATGGAAATTGTAGTATGTTGTAAATCAATAAATTTTGGAAGTTACCTTTGGGGGTAAATTCAAAAAAACGGAAACAAATTCATTGTAAATGTAACATTGGATAAGTGCTCGTTATAGGGAAAAATCTGTATTTTTACAATTTTATCGGGTACAACATATATTAGTTAACTATTAGTCCTCCTTATCTTCAAACTTACTCATTGCGTAAGCAATACTAATTAGCTCTGTATACATTTAAAAATGTAACTTTATTCCACGGATATAGATGTAATAAAGTTTGATTTAATACAATTCTGTTCTAAAACCTTTGAAACTATATACGCAAAAGTAACTTGTGAGAAGTAGTAAGGGGAGCTTGTTTTTGGAAGTTTATTGTTTATTGCTGGAGATTTTAGTACGTATTTTTATGTTTTGCTTCGAATATTTGTAGAAACTCACACTAGGATTTCCTGTGTCGCGGGTAGCGTCAACATAACATCAACATAACAATGAAATAATATTTATTCGCAGTTGATTTTTACAAACAGTTTTCCACCGTCAAACTATGCCATTGCTTCAACAAATCCCTACCGTGAGTGGTCCCGGAAGAAGAAGTGGAAAGAACTCCCAAGGAGTTTTTTTCCTACTCACAGTTACAGAATGCACTTATGGCTACATCTTAAACTCATGTACAAGCAGTCTTATCCTTATAGTAATCATCGCGTTTGTAATAACCTAATGTTAGTTTTTAATTGACAATATGGTATTACTGTTAATTGTAATGGAATTTTATTATAAATATTTACACGTCTACCCATGAAAGAGCCACCAGTTTTGCTTAGTCTGAAATTTGGAACAATCAGTTTAGCCTTATTCCTAGTATTAATATTTTGAACATTACTCTTCCTAAGTAATCTATCAAAGTATTTTCTAACGTACATAATATTATCTAAAATATATTGTGATGCTACAGTTAATGTGTCAGTTTCTTTAAAGAGATGTCCAAGGGAATCCGAAAATTTAGCATGGTCATCGATGACGTGGTAAGACATCATAAACAGAGATTAAAGAAAACAATTAACAGTATATTATACTCGTAGTATATTATAAATGAATATCACATGGCTCGGTACGTTTATTACATTATATTTATTAACCAGATGACCTAAGGCATATGACAAATTAACTCGTAGGAGATAAAAACAGTAGAGCGCAATTACAACACAATATTTATTTCCACTGTCTCCTCGCGTCAGATCCCGGGAACGAACTAATGACGACAAAAACCAGCGGCAGACAGACGGACGGACTCTCAGTCGTTATGTACGTTCGGAAATAATGATGGGAAAACGTTTCCATTTTTTGCGCCTGTTTTACTATTTAGTGTACGAAGGAAGGTGAAGGTAAAATAAATTGCAATTTTTTTCCGCGAAGGATATTGCTTCAAACAAGCTACGAAGAGTTGCCGAGGACGACATATTATAAATTGGATGTTTTATGTCAGCGCTCCAGTTACTTTACGTTTTTGATCAACAAAAATTTATAAAAATTAAAAACTGAATAATTAATGTACACACTTTAGGGTGAGGCTCCATCCATCCTTGATTCCAAGCCAACATTCGTACCAGTACTGTTTTTTTTATTTTTATTTTATAACAATATGTATGTATAGTTAAACAATTGTTGAAGACCCCTTTTTTTTGTTGACAAGGGGGAAACCTTCAAAAGGCCGTGGGAGCGAGTTAGTTATTACGTCGCATATAATTTTAATACATATTAACTTTCTTATTCTCGCATTTATATGTGCTTTAAGTTAATGCCAATATAACCACTAATCTAAGATCACTCTCAGATATTTAGGATTTTTATTTGTATTCGTTTAATAACACTGATGAATTCTGATGAAAGAAACCATTGCTTAGTTGAGCTGTATTATTAACAGTTAAACAAATATGGTTAGTTTTGGATATATTTCAAGTTAACATATTTATTTTAAGCAAATTAAAAACTTCACTAAGACCTGATTGAGCTGTATCAAAGATAGAAATTCACTCAAATATCCTTATAAACTCTTATAGTATCATAAGTAAAATACTTAGTTTAGCTAGATCGTTGATTTTTATGAGGAAAAGAGTAGAACCTGAAACGTCGCCATGGGCAACACCAAATGTGATTTCTGAGCTACCACTTATATATTCACCAATTCTAACGCTATGTTTTAGTTGATATAAGTAATCTTCTAATAATGTCAGGGTTATGCCTGTAATTCCATGTCTTTCAACTTTATTAGATAAGTGAGAAGAGATACGGTATCAAACGCTTGGTTTAGATCTAGAAATATAACTAAACATTTTTTACTGCTTACAATATATTCAGTAATCCGACATGTTAATGATATTGAGAATTTGTTAATCCTATATCTATTTTAATCTATAATCTTTTTTTATCAGATTACACGATTATGTTGAACAGATTAAGACGATAAGTGGCGTATTGCTTAAAAAATAATACATACTACAATTAATAAGGCAATATGGCTCAATAGAGTACTTTTCGTTCCGGTAATGGATATGGATTTATTGGTGCGGAAAAAGGTGGATAGATTAGATGTAAAGGTTAGTATGTAATTTTTTTTGTTTGGTTTTGATTGTTATTTTTGTCTATTGCAATTGCGAAATAAATATTTTATATATAATTTATAGAATTAGGAAAACTGATACTGAAAAGGATAAGGAATTGTTGTTGTTATTGTTTCAAGTTTGGAGAGTAAATTGATATCCAGAACGAGGGCCTTTCCAATCCTATTATTTTCATTATTAATTATCATTTACTTAGAAAGGGTGACATCGCGAGGAAACGTGAAT
The DNA here is from genome assembly GCA_003671415.1 of Megathymus violae. NCBI lineage: Eukaryota > Metazoa > Arthropoda > Insecta > Lepidoptera > Hesperiidae > Megathymus > Megathymus violae. The sequence continues at coordinate 474,019 of PDGT01000006.1, read as the reverse complement.
ACCTGAGAGCTCTGTAATTTTCTTAAAGATACTAGAAATCTGCCAAACCGCACTTGACCAGACTGGTAGACTATGGTCTTAATCCGATGTTAGACCCGAGCCCAGTAGTGGGACATTTATGTGTTTAATGATGTGGATATTGTTGATGAATATTTTCAATAGCTTCCATTTATCATGTGTTGCCATCATCATGCGTCATGTCATGCGTTTCTTTACCTTTTACTTACAAACAACATGGTCATGTAATAAAAATGAAAATTCAAGTACCATGAAGAGCGTTGGTAGTTTGTCATTAACCTGTTGACACATCTTAATAATTCTTGTGAATATTGTTACATTCATATTAATTGTAAAATTAGATATGAAATAGCAATGAGAGCTCAGTTATCTTTCATCAGTCATCTTCACTTAATGGTAGATGAAACGCATGGTTATTTGACCCGGTGCAAGTAAGTATGACTCTTCATTTGAGGTTTGGGGAAGGGGTCAATCAGAGTGTCGGAAGCTTTTACGTTGTTAATATAGCATAGACGCGCTTAATAAATAGCGGTCAGCCAGCCATAAATGGTCACACTACACGCAAACAGAAAAATAAATTGCCCGGGATATATTAAGCTGCAACTAAATGCCAGCTATGTACATTTCACAGAATTAGTTGAACCGGTATTAAATAGTTTACGACTTGTTTCTCATGTACCCGCGAATCATTACCCCTATACGCCCTGGCAAAGGTACGGTCCTGGTATTAACGGGACACCAATTATTTACAAAAGCGATTTTGGTTGTACTCAACTATTTCTAATTACATTTATTTATTTGTTGAGAAAATGAAAATAATATTATAATACTAATTAAGCGGGCCTTCACGATTTTTGTATTTAATATCGATATTTCGTCTCAACTCGACGAATCATGATAATGATCGTCTCTTGTGTCTGTGTGAGAGTGTTATGATTAAAATGAATATAATATTTAGTACGACATCAGATCCTGTTGTTATCGAACTTCGAGTCAACCACCATTCGTTTATTAATCGGAATTAGAACAACGTGGTTGAATAACTTCAGGTTACCTACTGATGTAATTAGAATAAAAATATTCTCTGCAGTAACCTGAAATGTCGACGTGTGTTTAATTTCTTACATTATGAATCGCTACCTGCTCGTAACTCACGCCGGATTTAAAACTCGCATCCTCGCCACATCCACGCTCGTCATAACGTATTTATGGGATTTAGTGATATTGCGCCGCGCGGGCTCCGTCCCATTGTCCTTTTTTTGCCCAGACACAAATTTCATTAAACAGTAAGACCGCGCGGCGACATTAAACCAGCTTATGTAATGCTCCTTTATGGATTTAAGCGGCATATTAAATTGTACTACTTGAACCTTGAAATTAATATCGTAATAACATATAAGTACAAAATAAGAAGAAAAATAATGGCCAAGTTCTAAAGTCGGAATTAATGATGGAATTCGTTTATGAAATGGGCTACTCACTATTGAAGAATTTGTATGAATGCTCTTACCGTGACTGCTACAATAACGGAATTCAAGAATTTGTATGAATCCTTTTATCGTGAATGTTACAATAACGAATTTAAAGAATTTGTACGAACTTCTTAACAATCCCGACCTCTCTCATTATTAACTCAGGTCTAACATACAATGCGAGGGGTTTTAAGCTATTGTACACTACACTGGTTAAGTACCACTTCATATTTCTATTTGAACGTGATGTAAAACTCTCAGCGATGCAGGATTTATCGTGATATTTGCATTAATGAAGAAAATAATTAGAAACATTAAGCCGTTAATGTTGTAGAATAATACGTGACTCAGGTGGGTTGTTTAAAACCCCATTAAGTTTCATAACTTTCTGAGCTCAACCCCTTTCTATACGACCGTGATCATTTATTGAATCCCATGTGGGGTCACGCTGTTATATTTAAGACGACATATTCTTCTTATATTTCGAATAATATATGTATTTAGATTCCATTTATCGCTTGCTGTACTGAAAAAGTGCATGTAAACCTACATTTTGGTGACACGGACGTTCCTAATAATAAAAGCATCAACGCAGTGTTGCCAACCAAGAACGAGCGGGTAGAAGCTCTTGGATACTGCAACCAAATCAAATTAAATACATTTCAAGACATTGTACGCGGTGTTGTAGGACTTGAGGTGGAAATAATAGAACTAAAATATGGAGAACACTATAATTTAGAGTAGAACACGTCATAATCGTACCACTATCTGAAGTGGAGAGAGGTCACAGAGCAGTTTACAATATAGATTTCATACCTACAATAATGTTGCCATACCACCAAGAGAAACCTGACAGTTTTCCCTAGTGTTCTTTGGGGTATGTAATAGCTGTCAATCTGCAGCTGGCCAGCGTGGATGTTGACATTGGTCTAGTTGTATAATGATACTTGAGCCCAACAATAGGGTAATTGTGGTCGTGATGATGAACATGCCCCATTACGCCGCTGTCTGATTTCACGAAATAATGCATGGACGGCCAAGATGGCGGCTGTAAGTTAACCTATTTTTGTTTCGCCAGTTCTATTTCTCAAACTATTTCTCAAACAGCAGTTCAAGTTTGATTGATAAAAGGGATGATATTCAAATTCAAATTAAGTGTATAAGACGTGGAATTACGTCATTGGCACCGAGCACTGTTCTACGAAGTGGTGTGATGCACCTTCTTTTATTCCGCGGTATGTTGTAATTAAACTTGCTCGAAATGTATTATTAAAAGCATCTAAACCACTTTGAAATATGCCGTAGAAAGTTAGACTTACACGATTCGACGTAGACCGTGTCGTTTGGTAAGTATGAAGCCATCAACCGCAATCCAACACGTAACGACTGCATGTTTGGGGTTTTATGTTAATGTAATGTCATCGGGAACAGCGGGGTGGATACGGCGTCGCATCGAGTTGCGAGAAAATTTTGTCTTTTGCCGAATATATTGTTGTGTGAAAACAAAGTGTGGCAGGACAGTTTTTAGTAGAGCTAGTTTAGAAGTTTTCGTTTCTTGATAAGTGTTGAGTTTAGTCGAGATAACAACTACTGTTTATGAAATATGTTAAGAGAAGAATAATTTTTAGTTAATTGTTGTTCAAACACACACAAACATATTTTGAATTTGTTAATGAATGCTTAGTTTTGTTAATGAAAGCTCAGCGGTGTTCGTTGGACTGTAAGTTTGTGATTATTAAAAGTTTGTAGAACAAAATTGTTTATCACTGTTATACAAAATAATAAATAGACAATATAAAAATAAAAGTGGAATCCATGTCAACCTGGTATGTACCTATAATTAGAGCTTTTTTATGTTACCATGTAACACTTACGTTCTTACTGTACTGTTGTAACTTATGTTCGAGCAGACGAGCCACCTGATGGTAAGCGGTCACCGTCGCTCATGGACATCAGCAAGACCACAGGTGTAACCGTAGTTATCTGATATCCGAAATAAAAATATATCCGAATTCGTTAATAAGTGTCGAATAATTTCGGATATGGACAGTTTCAATGAAATCTTTCTCTTATCATCTTCAGAGAGTTTTATCATTTAATTGTCAACGGTATTGTTTTTTTCTATGATTATAGTTCCTAATAACATCTAGACATAATGTCAAATTGTAACTTGTAAATAAGTCTTAAGTCATTTGATATTCTTAACCGAAATTATCCTACACAATGGGATATTCCAAAAATTTCATATTCGTAACCGTTCATATATCCGTATCCATATCCGAAATTCATATCCATAACATCCCCAATAGATATATACTCTTAAAAATCTCTGGAGTGAGCAGTGGCAAAATTTTCCGTGAAAACATTGGATAAATGAATACATTCAGACAGTAGACAGATTAAACACCAGAAATTATTATTTTTTATTTGGTGTCCACAAGTTATGTTAATATTACATTAATTTTACGCCCGGATATTTAATATTGTATATTTAATAATAAGGTTCCTAACAATAAATAAATATATATGTATATTATCCACTAATTCACGTTTCACTGAACTTTCATTACAAATTATATTAAAAGTAATCATAGCTGTTATTTCGAGTAGATATTGAGATTAATTAACAAGAAAACTATGAGGAGGTCTTACTCAAACCTATATTGGGTAAAATTTGCCGATTCTATAACGACCTTGGCTCGCATTGAGGCAATTCGATTATCCATTATGTAACCGAGTTTGGTCCTGAAGCTTTGGAATAGATTGGATTACTTTCTATATATTTCGCTCCTCAACGCACGTCCTGGAACGCTGTAAGGATCTGGAACCGTATCGGTCTGCACGTCCCGCAAGGCTTACCTATCCAGATGTATCTTTCGGCTGCTCGTATGAAAGAGTTCATTAGAGCCATTTAGTTCAAAACATGTGCCCACTACTACTTTTTAAGAAAAAAAAACAACATATAAATTCAAAATTAAATCACATCGGCGCCAATTAGGCGAGAATTATGTCCCGACTTTCGATTTCAATAGACTTTAATCGCAACTCTCAATACATGAATTTTTATCAAAATGTTTTATCAATGCTACAATCATATCTCGTTTCGTTGTGGTTCAAAGGATTTTGGTTCTTATTTGTTTCATGTAAAATATAAAATAGCCTGTGCCAAACTTGTTAAAAGTATGAATCAGTTGTACGTATCGCTAGCGGGTGGAGGCCATACTTGATACCCGTATGCTAATGCTGCATGCGATGCGAGACTGATACTGCACAGAGTTAAGAATAATCAGAGGTGCCAATTTTAATTTATTATTCAATTTCATTAGTTAAAACAAATACAAAGGTAATTTTAGATGTTTAAGGTTTTATTTGCGTTGGAGCCTATTACCTTAAAATCATTGTTGCCTCCAAGTCGGTTACGTTGTTAATCTGGTTGTTCAAATATCATGTCACAATTAGTGAATCAATAGTATTGTGGTTATTAAAGTTATTTTAATTTTCAAATCAACTTAACAATTTAAACTCCAGTAAATATTTGAAAATTATATGTTACAAGTAAAAATATTTAAGTGTTAATTATTTCCACGTCAACCAGTTCTGTAAAATACTTGTACTCTTCCTCAAAGGCTTAATTAACACCAGTGTTAATTAAGTATAGAAATGGCAAAGCAACCTTGTCTCGACACTAAAAACAAATTACTCTTTACTTAGGAAACGGATTGATTATTGGCATTTTCAACTGGTTTCAGAACTCACTAGATCAAGTCGTTGTACACACAATCGTAGATTTGAATTATATATAGTTTTGAACATAAACAAAGTTATATAACGCTTTTCATTAATAAAACTTGGCCTAATTGCTACGTGTATATAAGTGAAGAGAGCCATATTTCTCGTGAACTCGGTAGTTTCACAAACAATGTAAGACCCGACGCCCAACTGAACACTTTGAAAGTATAGTTAGTGTAATCACGAAGAATTAGTTCTGTGTATTAGGCGACGTCATGAGCTGATCGTATATCACAAAGTTTCGATATTGTGGGTACATGTACCGTCTCCGCTAGTTTGAAAACACACGGGCGTATATTTCATTTTAAGCCGCTGTCTGTGAGCTTTCAGATTTATGTAATTTCGTCGGAATAGCCATGAACTTGAATAAAGATGCAAAATTGAGTGTATCTTTTGTTAGATAGAGGTATTGTTCGAATAAATTTGTTCGGGAATGCTTCCAGCTACATAATATGTTTCTTTCACGAATTCGGTAAGAAAACAGGAACGTTCGTTTATTTTTTATCGAATGGTATTGGATCTTATATTTGATCATGTCATAAATAATGTCGCGTCAACGTGGCAGTCTCAGTGTAGAAATATACATAGTTGAAAGATAACAAAAAGAGAAAAGCTTATCAATTATGAGTCATTCACCTTTTATTTAATAACTAGCAAGCTGCTCTCGCTTCGCTTCAGGAAAACTACGCATTAGATTGTTTTAAATTAATTTATCATTTTTTATTTATTGACGGATTGCAATGAAACAATATTTAAGTATTAAATGACGCTTACTGGAATACAATAGTGAAAATCAGAACGAAATCGGTTAAGCTGTTTCTGAGATTAGCGGGAACAAACGCACAGACAAACAGACAAAAAATCTAACAACTATTGTTTTGGGTTCTATTGCGTTGCTAAAGGCCCGTAATAATGTTCTTTTCATATATCGTTCAGGTACAGAAATCGATCAGTTAGAATTTTATTATTAGTATTGTTACGTGTCAGGATCCGTAGGCTCGTAAAAATGCCACAATAGTTCCGCAGAGACTTTATTTTTCTTCACACACACTTCACAATCACAGTTACACTCGTAGATCGCAGATCGCTTAGTAGGGAGAGAACTCTTCACTTCGTATCCGGAGACCGAATGCCTTGTGGCCGACCCTGCCCGCTATTTATATCGATTTCCGGGCTTCCAGATCCTTCCACGCCCTTCGTTGTAGTAAATAACAACAACAACAGGTATTCCCGGAAATCGACATAACAATAGCGGGTCAGGTAACCAACCCCATTTCGGCCCTCACCTATGCTAATCTCGCCCCTTTTACCTGAGGCATACGGGCTAGATTGGCCTGGAGTGACCCAGGTAGTTTTTATTACTACCTGGGTTTCTCTTTTATTGCCTCTATTGTTTACCTCACCGTAACGGTCGGCTACCCTTCTAGAGACTTCGCAAGCCTGCCGACTTCGAGAAGCTTCGTAACAGTATAGATAACGAGAAATAATGATGTGATAGATAATTTAAGACAAAACACGACATATGGCGACTATCGCCCCTATATATATTATTATACCTCGGGAATAACGGCGAATATCGCGTACAGGGTTTCTTTACCTGAGCCTCTTTTGTTATTATTATTGACTTGACGCAAAAGGCGTAGAAAGTTCTGAAAGGCTAGGAAATCAATATAAATAGAGGGCAGGGCCACCCGCGGTTCATTCGCATCTCGAATACGAAAGCTAACAGTTCTCTCCCTACGAAGCGAAACGAGTGCGACTGTGTCTGTTGAAGTGAAATAAAGTCTCTGCGGAACTAATATGGCGTTTTCACGAACCCGTGTATCCTGACATGTAACAATATTAGACAAAATATGATTAAATAATTCCTAAAATCCAACTTAGGACAGGCAGGTGAAACTTGAAATCCACAACAAAAGACGGTAATTTTAGAAAGAATTCGAAAAGAAATGAAGATTATAGCAGTTGTCACCCTTGCGCAAATTTACAGACTATTAGTTGAGCTCATGTCTACTCCGTCACACTGCACCGAGGTCCTTCTTTGCTCATCTTTTTATGTTCTGCACGAGGTTACTGCTATAAAGCAGGGCACTGTTAATAGATTACATTATTATCCTTGCAACGAAAAGTACTAAAAGCATTTGCCGTTCACAACAAATAGCCGTATGTGTCAATGGATCGGCAAGATGTGTGATGCCATTGTGCGTCAAGTTGCTATAACTTAATAAATACGAGCTCAGGAAGGCAGTATTGGCGTGTGTCGTACGTACTGCTTCATGAGGGGGTACAGCCGCGCCGGTAATGCTTGACTTATTTATCTAAAATAATATGTAAGCAACGTTTGTTATGGATAAGTAACATTTTCTCTTACAGATTTTACACAATTGAATGTAACAGATACATCGATATGGTACTTAAGAAAGGAACGAAGGAGATGGAAAGTTGACAGATTCGTTTGTCATTTTACGTCTGTCAAGTGGAAGGTCTCAAGTGTTAGCCGTAACCACAGTGTATAGTCAAATGTATTATGCTAATAAAAACACTAAAATTTCTGTAATCAACTCGACATTAGGCTCGTATGTCATGTAATAACTATTATGCTACGTATTATACTGCGTAGTAGC
>PDGT01000006.1:386110-465949 GCA_003671415.1 Megathymus violae | reverse complement strand
ATATTTTTAAGACCCTGTTTTGTGTATGCCCCAACTATTATGCTACGTATTATACTGCGTAGTAGCAATAATAACTATTACTGGATTCAAATTATTGAAGCAACTTCATCAGGCATTATTACGTTGTACTCATCATGAAATGAAATTCTAATTAAATTAACTTTAAATTAATTAGCTTGGTTAAATAAATTATAAATTGCTCGGTGGTAGGGTTTCTCGTAGGATGATGTTATTAACAATATGTTATTAAGTCGTTAATAATATTACTGGTATATATATATGGTTAATAATATTATCCTTTCGTGAAGCCTACCTGGCTAGCTGTCATTCTCCTGCTTGGGTCAGCCGGCAAACAATTTGTCGTGTCTGGCTGGGGACTTGAGAACCAGTACTTTCTTTCTTCTTCTTTCTCGGCCGACAACGCATTAGTGATGCCTTTGTCTGGTCCTTTTACCATTTGGTGGCTACTGATCGTTTGTCGGCTATTCACATAAAAAAAGATTTGATAGCCTTGATTAAATTATAACACTCAAATTAGTAAATGTCAAGTAAGCAACAGTAAAACAAATTATAAAATTAATAATATTGAGTTTAAGAACTTTTTCTGTCGACTGTACAGACTGCGGGAGCAACTGTGCTGTTTTGAGAGAACGAATTATTTAAGCTCTACTAATAGTTCCACGGCACTGTTTGTAGTTTGTGCAGAGACATCCAGCTCAGCCTCTCGGGTCGAGGCTGCAAGCTAATTAGATAAACAATTAACGTACTGTGCAGGATAGAACCGCAGAGCTTCTCGCACGTCCTGACAGTCAAGCCAAATATCGGGAGAACATTGTGTTTTGAAAATGTATTTTTTTATTAATTGTAGCATTGTGATCATGCCTGTCGAGTGAAGGAGTTTCATATTCGATTTGATTAGTAACGCGCTATGGATGAATCAGTGTTGTCTTAACTTATTCATATCTTAAAGGACTTATCAATTTATTATTATTTTTTTAGAATCGTCACGTCGTTAATTATTGGATATAAATATTATCCATATCTGAAATTATAGTGTTTTTACTGGAATAATATAATCGAATTAATATAATTTTAACGGGGTGCAGCTCTTGAACCTTGTCAAGGGGTGAGCCTTATGGTTTCTGTATTTCAATTTAATAATTTTGATTATGAAGCATAATCAAAATTTTAATTTTTAATTTTTCATATTTTTTTTAATAAAATATTTTTTTTCATTAATATTCATAACAGAATCCAAATATCAGTGTTTCGAGTCAAATATATGGATCATGATAAGTGTATATCTGACTCAATCTCGCAAATAACAAAACTCATGTTTTTGTTATAATTAAAATGTATAATATTCATGATGATATAAGTCTTAAATCATATTCCTAACTATTGATGTATGATGTCATTCATGTAAAATAAAAGGCATTTCTAGTATGAAGCCGGTCTGTATTTGATTTTTCCGCTTTTATTGGCGCACAACGATACCGATGGCGAATTAGATTTCAATTGCATGCCATACGACGAGGCTTACGTCTGTCCGTCTGTAAACATTTTAATGTAGCCTTCGCAGGCTCCGAGCTTCCGATCTCGCGTATCCGCTCTCCAGTTTATTATATCAGACTCGCTCTGACGACCTTATTGATACTACACGTCTATACACTACGAAGATAGTTTGTTTATTGTGAAATATTGATATCACTTCATAAATTCGTTATTTTTCTTATACAAATAAGAAGTGAAACTACTTTTACGTTAACACGTTTATATTATTTTTATTTTATATATTTTTATTTACATTAAATAATTAACTAACTATTACACACTCACACCCCCGCACTAGGATTCCTTGTTTTGCGGGTGGCATGGACATACACAAATATGACATTACAAACACCTATGATCTGAGAAATACATTTATCTGTCACATAAATGTCTGCCCCGGCCGGGAATCGAAACCGGGATCCCTCGCTCGGCAGGCAGGGTCACTACCAACTGGGCCACGGAGTGCTTAAAATACTGGTCACCGAAACACTTAAGTATATTCTTACTGATATATTCTGACCGTACCGCACCGCGTTATCAAAATCATAATGCTACTGAGCTCAACGAAAATTGTAACGACAATATGGACATGTATACATATTTAATTTAAGCCACTTACATTCAGTAAACAATTATGTTAATTAATTAAACTTTTTATTTACTACATTGTAAAGATACACAATAAAAGATTCCTGTTTTTATAACTGCATACATGGGCATTCAAAATCATTACTGCTATCTTTAACATCAGGTTTCTAAAGTGATTATGAACTTCTCGTTTTGGAAATCAATGCAATGTTTTAGATTACTTCTTCTTTAGTTTGTCATTTGCTCTCCAAAAAAGTCATTTCAAAGAATAAAACTGTATTACCTGTAATATTTAGAAGGATGCAAAGAAAAAGGCATATACATATATTTCAAATCGGCTCGCTACAGTTTTATTATCAAACTTCGTATTTATCTGCATACTTAAATTATCGAGTTACAGATTGAATATTTTCTCCTCCTCAGTCGTACTCTTTTGACAGAGTGCTCGTGGTCCAATGATGACGATGGTAGGTTACCACTGTCTTTCTCGAAGATTGTAGCTCTCGCAATGCGTCACCATCGGGTTCTACTGATGGCGTTGCGATAACATTGATTTTGGAATATTTCGTTGTAATTTTAATAGTATCCGTCCATATTACTTTACCAATCATATAGTACCATCAGTCTTAATGGTGCAGGGCACCCTGCCAGACAAACTACCGCCGTTCTTCTAGAACCAATCTGTCGAAGAGCCATCTAATAAGTTGGTCTCCGTGTTCTTTTAAGACGACAGCGCCTCGCTGATACCTTTGGTATTACAGACAAGCACGTTCGGCGGAGATCACTTACCATCAGGGGGCTCGTCTGCTCGGTTGTCGACTTTCATCGTTTGTATTGATATATAAAAATAAATATGAAATCATATTTCATAAAGAAATTCCTTTGGTGTAACGTCGGGCTTGCGAGGTAGCGTAATGGGCAATTAGTCTCTTCAACTGGAATATTTCTTGTACCATTTTATTGTATTTGTTTCTGGGACTGCCTATATTGAATGTTTAGAATAATTAAATGAATAGCGCTAACTTTTATCTACTTAGAGTTCTGTACTATGATATACTATAGAAAAATGTGTAAAAGGCGGTTAGTCTGTAAATTTAAGAATAATAGCTTAACACTTAATCAATTTCCGACGCATTATCGACCAACAAGAAAGCGAGCGGAGCCGCTTATAACTGTCTATCTGCGTGTATCTATGTAAAAAATACTAGTTGGATCTAGAAGAACGTCATTCAGGCGAGTATGGAATCCAACCTGAGTGATACCATGTTTTAATTCCGTTGTATTAAACTGACCGATAAAGAGCCCAAGGACCTCCAACAGAAGACTGGCACATCGCCTCATCCGTTATTCAGCAAGATGCAATACGAGTAGTGGAAATTGGATTAGGCGTTATAATGCACGAAACCCCGTACACTGAAAAATTCTGGGAGACAAAACGAATAAAACCACTTAGCTGATCAGTGTACCGAATCAACTTAACCCCAGCCACAATTTAAGGAAAACTCCAGACACGATTCTTAAGAAAGCCGTTTTATAAGCACTAATAGAATTTTATTGTGAGAAAGTTCTCACGAATAGATAAAAATGAACACGTGAACTATTAACCGAATGACAAGAACGTTTTCAGATATTATTTAGGTAGAAATTTAATTTTCACTAATGCACTTGGCCAAGGTGGTTAAGGTATTAGTTGCTAGGTACCTCTCAGTGAGGAACTAAAGAATGCTTTCATAATAACAAAAATAACAAATAAAAGCTTTCGTTCCATTTTCACTAGAATTTCTTGAGTGGGGTCTCAAATATTTAATTGTTAATTTCAATCAACCCTTTAATAAGCTTTTGAGAGCAATAATCTTAGAATAGAATAGAATAGAAAATATTTATTCAGTTTAAGACAATATTAAAATATTATTAAAATTATATTTCTTACTACGCAACCAACGCTTTGGCGCATTACAACGGAGTTAATTGCTAATGTAAGTGACGAGCTGCTTACTTTTTTGCTAACGGAGACCTCCTGACACTGGGTCGTTCAAAACTTGTACATACGTATGGAAATAACGCAGGAAACGTCAAAAGCGTAGTTCAGGTAGCCGTATTTCATAATATCACAGGTAAGTAGCTACTTTTGTTGAACTTAAAGAAAGCCAAGTTTTTATTACCCGATTAATATTGTATAGTAAGTATAGTAGGTGAGTAGAGAACTCTCGTGAGCAGTCCACGCTTGCACTTACCCTGTTGTGTTTTAATAAAAAATTAGCACCAGCAAGTGGGTCAGCGCTGAAATGAGATTTTTCTTCCTTCCCTCGTATAAAATAACGGCTTTGTTGCTTCATTAAGGTGGCCTGGAGAAGGACGGGCGTATACACTTTAGATTCTATTTTTAAAGAAAATAGAACTCTTAATAACGGTGGAGTCTCGACCCTATGTTTTACTTAACTAACGTTTAAGTGTTACTATGAATCAGTTTGGGTTAAAATATGGAATTTGTATTAGATTATATTTTATTACAAGTGCAAAAAGGTTTGAACAAAACAAATATATTGTAGTAAATAAGATCGAAATAAGTCAATTCGTTCAAAAGTTATACGATCACCTACAAATGTACTTAGGGATCACCGACAGTCATGAATATATAATACATATGTCGCAGATTCAAATACAATGCCATTTAAATGGCCGCCATCGTCGTCCGACATTATGATTTTATTATAATTTTATCAATCAGCGCGCACGTCCGGGGCAGGCGCTGTTCCGAGAGCGAGTGAGTTCAGTATATACTAATGTACTCTGTGAAGTGAGTCTTGGCAAACGATCACGCGCACCACTGACAGATGCGTTGCCATAGACAACTGGTAGTCTATAAGACGTCAAACATGTTCTGCCGTGTCGACACACAAATAAAATAAGTGACGTCGTACATATACCCGCGTAAAGTTATTATCTCTAACAGATATATTACTAAACGACAAACAAGACGCAGCAACGACACCCTAAAATAAAGTAACTTAGTGTAAACAAATAATATACTTTTGCACGGCGCCTCCTCGGTAAGAATGTTTGCGAACACGTACGATATTTTATACGTACATATGTATAGCTGACTACAACAAGAAAAACCTAAATGAATGGTAATGCACGACGTTGCGTACAGTGCATACAGTGACCACAGGAAATTTGGTATATTCACAGGCTATGGTCGTGGGCAGCTAGGGTGGGAGCTCGAACTGTCCAATCAGCGACCCCAGGAAGGACGACACCAGACACCAGAAGGTGCGAGGCGAGAGGAGGCAATGAACTAAACCAGGCTAAGAGGCTTAACTACTCACTACTTAAATCTAATGGCGCTTGATGCGAAATATCATATTTAATATTGTGATTTTCTGTTAAAATTATGTATTTTATAAATGTTACCATTTCTTCGTATCTGTGTATCTATCTGACTTGCATTTTATTAACGTGTCCGACTGTCTGTACATTAAATTTTTTGTCATATTTCATGAAAATATTCGCTTTTTGAAAAATTTTCTCAATCTGTTTGTCTGTATGTTTCGTTGTGACTCAAGAACGGCTTTACCGAAAACTGATATGTAGTGAGAACATGTGATTGCGTAGATAGGAGGGTATAAAAAATATCAGTAAACTAAATTATGTCTAATCTGTCTGTATAATATATAAAGTTTTAGTTTATTAATTCTTGAGTTCGACCGAAAATAACTACAATAGTAAAATAATTATAGGTTTATTGTCAAATAAAATCTTTTTAAATCAAAGCCGGTCTCATTTCACTCGCTCTTCGGTTATCAGAAAGAAAACAACTAGTATGGAATGTTCCAAAGGCTAGTCTGTATACCCAAAATACAAATTTCTAGCGCAGTCTACATTTCTATATATTAGAAAAGCTCATGGATGACAGTATTAGAATAACAAACTTATAAAGAATAATTAAAAGGTAAGGAATGAGTTGGGGTAGACTGACCCTTGAAAACAAACATTTTTCAAGGGTCCACTGGCTAGCCAAAAAACGAAATATACACAAACATGGGCCTGATTTGGCAACTAACATTTGAGTTATAAACATGACATAAATAAAAAATGTTTCACTGCATCATTAACATCCCCCTGTATACCGGTCCCGTCCGGTTGTAACCGCGCCATAGATACCAATATTTAACACCATATGGGAGAAATGAAACATTTTATTCCAAAACTTCTAACCTAACGAACCGTGTCACCGTCGAAATGTATTTTGGTACATATCCCGCCCTCTGCACACGGTACGTGGAGGAGAGACGGCACTAGGAATACTACAAAGACAGTAACGGGTACGTCTGCATTCTACTAATGAACGTACATGTTGATGTTATAATTAGCTACACGTTTTCAAACGAGGCTCCTTCCTCAACACAATGTAGCGGATATAATATGTGAATGTAGTATGTCGAGTTATTGTAAACGCAGCCGTATAGATGAATACCTGGTTATTAGAGACACATAAGTGCTAATTATATGGCTACTTAAGACGTGGGAGTCTTCAAGAAGAGAGTGAATAGGCTTTTATGAGTTAGTGCGATCAAGTTGTTAGACTTCGTTACAACTTACTATCAGGTGGGATTGTTGTCAATAATAACTTATTTTATGTATAGGAAAGGAAATAAAAATGTAGGAATTGGAACCAATAAGCGGGTCCTTTCCTTTCGTCTGGGCTGGTTGTCGGTTTTATCTTAGGTGTTACTAATGCCCACGGGAGGTTGTGGTTTCGTACCATCAGGTTGCTATTTGCTCATTTATACGCTATTTACGTAAAAAAGTTGACATGAAAGGATTTTGTTCATTTGTCTATCTATCCAGCAAAAGGAATAATTTAAGTCGGTTTAACCCATTAGCGGTCTGAGGAACATAAGTCATTCCAGGAGGCATAGAGTGAGACAACTATATTGACCAAGAAATGTCAGCTGTCGCTCAGTTAATTTGTCTCGCTCAGTTACTTTTATGTTGGTCTAAATTTGATTACAATCTCCACTGACCTAAATATGTCAAACTTTATTCTTTTATGATAACAACACCTGACAAAAAACTTTATCTAAGGATTGCTTCATTGTTTCATAGATTAATGTTATAACATGACCATTTGACGACTTCATAGCCCAGTTGGTAGTGACCCTGCCGTGCGAGGGGTCCCGGGTTTATATTCCGGCCGGGGCAGACTTTTGTGTGACAGATAAATGTTTTAGTTGATAGTATCAGGCGTTATTTTGGAAATTCATTGTTATTAAATTTGCATTAATTTACTTTGCAACAATCCGCAAGCACAATGTATGATGCTATATACTTCTAGATATGCATAAAATCGCAAAGTGACTTTGCGGTTAACTCTCGTAAAGTCCACTCACCCTGATGATGCTCTGTTTCGGAGCGAAACACGTGTTGGTGACGGTATGTGTGTTGGTATATGCTTTTATCATAATTGCATGTTTTCTTTTGTGGGAGGGAGAGAGGTTTCATGCATGTATAGAAGTATATACCATCATACATTGTGCTTGCGTACTGTTGCAAAGTACATTAATTCTAATTTAATAAGATAAATGTTTGTTTGTTTATGTCCATGCCGCCTGCAACGTAGGGAATCCTAGTGCGGGGCTGTGAGTGTGTTTATTTATTTACTTTATTGTCATTATGGATTTTTAACCTGTTCATTTTAATTAATTTATTTATTTTATATATTTAATAATTTATGCACACATAGATACATTGTACAGATAAGTCATCAAGTAGGGAGCTGCTTATATCTTATGATATCTCTTCCAGCAGGACTGAGACTGGAGAGCGGTATGGTAGTAGACTGTGTACACAAAATACATTAGGTTACAACTAAATAGTAATAATATATAAATTAATTTAATGTAACGTACTTGAAGACTGTTAAGACATGTACTACAAGGAAAAGTTTATTGTCTCGCCGGTGAGTCAGCAGAAACTGCTCAAATTTAAACATTTATGCACGTCGTAGATCATAATAATTCATTATTTCGTTAAATGTGTTACAATTATACTATTAACAAGTACCTGTATAATGACCACCATATTTGGTTGGATATAGCATGCAATGTCAATTCAGAGTTATAACTATTATTACGTGATTACATTTTAGGTTATATGCCATTAATACAAAATTAAATTCTTTTACTTGCTTCTACTTCCGCTTCTACAGTAAGGAGAACATGCGACAAAACAAACTCCTCAGAAAAGTTACTTTACAAAGTTTTAACCTGTGCGGTTTTAATCGGTTGCGGTACTGTTATTTCCAGGCGTTTGTGCTCTACCTATTTTTATTTACACCATAATGTTACTTAACTGTAAGCCGTTGTTCAGTGCACATGAGTAAATAATAAATCGGTAGTGATCACGCTCAGTCGGATCATCTCCTCGGCGCTCATACCACCAGTGTACTTCAAACTTTCACCACTTACCCGAGGCAGTAAGGAGCACTTAACTTTCATTGTATCGTGTAACTACACTATAATCGTTTTTAACTAACACATAAAAAGGAGGAGGTTCTGAGCCGTATTGGAGTGGCTTACAATACCAATCCCATGCCGGTAGATCTGCCAGCCTGCTTGGTGGTATGGCTTCGCGTAAGGATTATATAATCAGTATTATTATCACGTAATTAATATTATTATTATTGATATTGTTGTCTTTCCGTGAAGCCTGCCTGGCTAGCTACCACCCTCCCGCTTGAGTCAGCCGCCAAACGACTCGTCGAGTTCCGGCTGGGGGCTTGAGAGCCAGTACTTTCTTTATTACCTTCTTCTAATTTCCTGACCGACAACGCATCGGTGATAGCTTTGGTCTCGCTGATGTCTACGGGCGACGGTGACCACTTACCAACAGGTGGCTCATCTGCTCGTTTGTCCATTATTAACATAAAAAAAGGTTCTCAATTCGTTTATATTTTTTTATGTTTGTCACTTATAACTCAGTCATTTATTAACTGATTTTAACATTTCTTTTTTGTTTCAGAGGTATACTTCCCGTTTAGCCCCACTTAAATTTGTAGAAAAAATACCACCCCTAAGGATGATAATTAAGAGATGAAATCAAGAATTCAATTTCTTCAAATTGAAGTAACGCATTATATTAAGTGTAACATCAAAACTTCACAATCGATTGTAATTTCAGATTACACCAAGCAGTTCAATGATCGGATGTACTCCAAGTCATATACATATATATAGTGACTTTTAGTGGAAAATAACCTGACGTGACACGCCACGTTCCACCGCAGGCTGCAGCGGTCGTGGCGTCCCTTATAATGACACCGATAAATACATGTCTCATTAAATATTTCTTTACACATTATGAAGTAAATAACAATGAAAACTAAAGTCCAGAAATATATTTATATTGTCCAGACAAACAATTATGTATATTTAAGTTTGTAAGTACAAACAATTCAGAACAATCTATTTGAGTACTGTTATAATCTGTAGAAAGTACCAGATTAAATAATGACTCGATTATGAAATCGACATACCGCTTATCAAAATAACAACATTTAGTAATAAACAAAACCAACAGATGAACGACAGACGAACGCCGCAACGCTTTGGTTTGATTTGGATTGACTTCTTTCAGTCTGTGAGTACAGAACTTAAATAAAAGCAAACCGAAACATTCGTACGTCATAAGAAAAGTTTAAAATAAGTTTCAATTCAAAATTAAACGAAGACCGAGTTTTAATCAAGAGACGGTACAGCTTCATTCATTACAAACTCTACAAACAACAACAATATAAGTTAAGAAAACAATATCCTCGCTGTTCTCCGCTAGGCGCGTAGAGTCAAGCGAAGAGTTCGGTATCGTCTCGAGTTCGTATGAGCGCTAACAATACTAATTCAAAGTAAAGTGGTAGCATAACTTTTAATAATACTACGTGCTCTTCCGTCCAAGTGTAAAGTGTAAAATGTACGTGTAAAGTGCAAAGAGAAGTGTAGTCGGTACTAGTCGGAAAAGTGTCCGCAGCGCGAAAAGTAGAGAGCTAATTTTTCTTCCACTCCCTCGATACTTTGTTAAGAGTTCAGCATGTTACACACGGCCGTGGCGAACGACTAGCACAAAGAAACGAATATGACACATCGACTGGCATCAGAAATATTTGAATACATTCAATTATTCCTTCTTTAACGTGTTGATGATGCCAAAAAAAAAACACAGTGCTATTATTTCTAGGTAATTGCTGAAAGAAAAGCAAAAGATAAAAAAAAAACTGTGTTCAATCTGCTGTCCCCTACTCTAAGAAACGTATCGCTACATAATATAAAGTAACATCACAATATATTTGTTCATTTATTGAGTTTTACCAGTAGACATAATGATTTCCGAGATAGGTTAAGGTGGATCGTGTATCCATGAAAAACTAATAAAACGCCTGATAAAAACCAGTCACAATTTTTAAAGGTGCGGTTACTATTTCTCGACTCTACTGCCTCATTATCCCAAACGAAGCAGGAGCAGGTTATGAGTGGCTACAAATAATCGATCACTGGCAAAGCATGTTATATTACTCTATTATATCCGGATTAAACTGGATTTGGAGTTCCTCTTACTAAGCCTTGACTATAAAGATAACACTCCAATATCCTACGTAGCACATTCTACGAATACATTAACCATTGCGTAGCTATAAAGTATAATTTCTACGGGTATAGTACAAATACCGCAAGGTATTAAAAACTAATAGAGTTTTAACCCGGTAATGAGTGTCTCGAAGTGATGTGGTGGAGGAGTTAATATTGTGAAGATTATGTGTGTGTTGTTAACAGCGAAGGCAGCACGTAATAAGGTGTTGCATGGCGTTGGACATTTGTTTATCCGTATAAAATCTACAAATAGGTCGTGTTATTACAAATGAGATTAGAATTGTAAAGACAAAAAAATTTTCAGCTTACTATAAAATGAAATTGCTGTATTTCTGCCTGTTTGTACTCAGCCCTTTTCGGAGTATTGTTCGAAAGGTTTGTGTATGTGTATATATCTCGTGTATGATAGGGACTCATGATGTCATGATCTATTTGACCATCCCATAGACCAGTTGGTGGTGACCCTGCCTGTCGAGCGAGGGGTTCCAGGGTCGGTTCCCGGCCGGGGCAGACATTTATGTGACAGATTTTTGTATGTCCATGCTACCGACAATATAGGGAATCCTAGTGCGGGGGTGTGATTGTGTAAACGTTTATTTTATTTATTTATTTACATGAGAAGTTTCGTTAAGCTGTTCTTTGTCAGCTTGTATTTCTCGTTGTGGCTGAGTTGTGAATGTTAAATAAAGGTTTTAGTATACGTGTTTTCTTCAAATCTCTATTGAATCATGCTCTTCGAAATCGCTTGAAATTATTTTATTTTATTATACCATTTGTGAATCATAAAGACTGTACCGTCAATCAACTTATACAAGGTTGGACAATATTTCTTTTTTGTTTCAATTATTACTGTGTGCAATTCTTTCAGAAGCTTTTTCTTAGTTTTCATTTAGAACGACATGAAAAATTAATTTACGTTGTGGTCACTCTACTTTTCTCGTACAATCGTTATCGTTAAGTACACTCAGAGGATTCCAACAGCCTTAGGTTTTATCTTTCGATAGAAACCTGTAGTTTGAAGAAAAAACAATATTTATACCAATATTATTCTAGTCAGTCGGTCCTGCGTATAAATAATGTTGTGTTTGAAATATTTCAGTTTTAAGAACGTTTCATAACTGTGATATTTTTAAAGATTTGCTGGCGTATGTTTGCCTCACAACACTTTTTTTATACCTTCACTAATATTATAAAAGGGTAAAGTTTGTGATTTTGTTCGTAGGGCCTAATCTCTGAAATTACTAAACCGATTACCGATTTCTTTGACCAGTAGAAAGCAATATTATTATTGATCGTCATAAGTATATCCGTAATAATATGTTTTCATATATTCAGAATATTTTACATTTGTAAAATATGTCGGAAAAAAAGCACTAGTGCGCCGCTTTATCCGCTGACGTAATGGTAAGTGATGCGTTAATACAATGCACTACAAAAATGTTAGTCTATATTAATATCGTAAAGATACAGTGCAAAATTTTGTAAGTTTTGTACATACAGAAAGTAATCTCCGAAAGCACGCCACCCATTTCAAAAATTATTTTACCATTTTAAGGCACATTATTCCAATTAGACATAGGCTCATATCATGTAAATTTAATAAATTTTGTAACCCGTAATAAGTCGGGATGGACCGTTGTATATTATAAGTAAATACCCAAACTAAACTACTAACTCATGGTAAAACTAAAGACACTTTACTCTCAGTGAATTTTCTCTATGCCCATAACCATAATTGAATATATACCTAATATGCCTAATATATACCTATATTATGATTTTATGTGCCGGGATTTTATAAAGATTTATTAAATTCATTAAGAGTTATATTGATCTGTCTGTCGACCTAGGGATCCGGCTTCGATTATTAAATTTTTGTTAGCGAAATCGTTGGCAAGTTTTGCTATTTATAACGCATGTATTAAAATTAGCATACATTATGTAGACCGCTATCAGACACAAAATCGATATTATCATTACAATTCTCAGTCGAACATATGCGAGTGGTCCGAGAGCTACTATCGACAATGTTCGAGATCACTTTGCATACTGGAACCAAGAGCCTTAATAATACACGTGTCTCGGAGGCTATTCGAGGAGCTGTACCCTCTGATTGATCACTTGTCTGATCGTTAACGATAGGCAAAAACAAGAAGCCGTGATAAGGTGCTACTTGCTGGTTTAACAGGACGTAAGGTGGAAGTTTAACGGAAGTTTAACTTATGAGCGGTCAACTGCAGGTCTCTCAGCTGTCAGTAATTCTACAGTTCTACTCTCCTCCATTCCATGCTACTGTAGTATGGATTCATGAAGAGGTATTTCACAGAGGGACTTGGTCATCCATACCGATTATTTTAATGCCACACGAAGGCTTCTAACATTGCTCAATGACTGCTATGTAAAGATTAGAATCGAAACTGACAGTTCAATGTGTATTTCGAAGCAGGTGAACGGTGATGAAATTTTCCTCCACGCATCCAACTACCAACTGCATTTAACTTGCTTTACTCTGTCGTTTACTTGCTATTGACATAAACAACTTGAGCACTCAAGTTCCAATTTCACCTTATATAATATTTTTTTAAAGACGATTAAAATACAAAATTAATGAAGAAAAAATAATGAATAAAGTTGTATAAAATAATTCAAATATAAATTACAAAAATACATTTTAAATACAGTTTTTTTTTATAAATATATATGTATTACAAATATTGTATTATACTTAAGGTAACGTTTGCATAATTATCTCGTTACTATTCCGGCGGTGAAGCAATACCTTCAAGCTCAGGATTGTTCAAGATCAGGGAACTGCTATTAAGCCATTTGAATCCGAGTTAATTAAAGGAGGAGCTGTAATCCACTCAAGTTCGGCAGTTACGACGCCATTCCTTGAGGTTATCTAGACTGTGTCCATTAAAAGTTGTGGAACATTATGATTATAGACAGACAAAGTTAGGGTTCAAATGATACCTACATATTTATATACCTGAAAGCTTATGTCAATTGTAATAGATGGGACCTGAGGTGAGGAACGGGGGATTGGAATTATGAGACTGTTGCAGAAGAGATCGTTATTCGGGAGCCCGCCGCCGCACCTTTCAGGATCCATCGTTTAGGCGACAATCAAATTCAAATTGATTTAATGATATAGGTGTTCTGTGAGTACACTTATGCACGTCATTTTTTGCTTCTACTACCGTTACATTCATTTATTTTATTTTATTTTATTTAAAAAGGTTTACCAACAGTTTTAATACGGTAATAAATTTAAATTAACTGTAACAATATAACTACATAAAATCATATATATGCTACATAAATATGCTACATGAAACTCCAATAACAGGTGAACACAGATTACGGTGTTAATTCAAGTATTATACGTATAGGTAACTTAGACACTAAGCTTAAACTACGCGGAAACTATTTTTGTAACCAACCAAAAAAGTATAAAAAGTAGTGTAAAATTTATTAAATTAAGTAAGTTTAAAGAGCATTGGTACAACACTTAAGTTAGTTAACACTACAAAAAAAAAACACGTTGGAATAAATAAGTAAAATGCGAAGATTTTGCTTGAAGCCCGATAGACATAAAAAAATTGCTCAAGAGAAAACGAAAGACCGAATGTTAGCGATGTTGTGAAAGGCAACATCCAAATCCTCAAACTAATTATAGATCTAGCTTAATCGAGGAATTGGCGAGTTAGCACCTAAAACTGCTCTTCTTAATGGAGGCATTAAAGGAGTTATTTTATGGCGAGGGTACCTTTTTTTTTGTTGACGAGGGGGAAACCTTCAAAACGTACCCGGTGCCGTGGGAGCGACGCCGGGTTATGTGGGATTTTTACCGCACTAAAACCCCCCCGGTGGCATTCCTCGGCGCTATGATAGGACTCCTGGATCTCCATCGGAACACGACCGGAGTTCTATGAGCGCGTGCCCCCTCGGGCTCTGCTCAGGATGAGCGGACGATCGTCCCCGAATTTCTGGTGTTACGCCGGTATGCGGCCACACATAACGACGTCCTTCCCGGGGTTGTTGGCAGGACTGTTCTGGTTCCCACCCTAGCCGCCCACAACCCCGGAAGCCCCCTTTTAGTCGCCTCTTACGGTAGGCAGGGGATACAGGGACATGGCGAGGGTACCTATGAGGCACTCTAAATTTTATTCTTTCAAGAAGTTGCGGGCAATCAATGTTATTCCTAACAAATTTAAGTACAAACTGAAGATCAAGAAGATCTTTACGTTTCTCTAAGGGAACAACCTCTGCTAGTCTTTCACTATAGGATACCTCCCTTTTCTCAAATTTAGTACCCCGAGCTAGGTGCCAGAGAAACCTTTCGCTCCATTCGTAAAATATGCCCTGCATAATGTGGACGCCACGCAGTACTACCATATTCAAGAATACGAATATTGCGCACTAATGAGAAATTTTTTTTTGGTTTTCGGATATTTGAACTCTTTACTCTTTACGCCAATTTGCATATTTGAGGCTCTCCTTACAACGTTGTCAGTGTGAGGTACAAAAGTTAGCTTACGATCAATTATAATGCCTAAATCCTTAATTGTTTATACCCCTTGGACTAGATTTTAGAACACGTGATAGCAGGTCGAGATGAAATTTTGTCTTCGGGTTTAATGTGAAAGCACTTTTTAGTATTCGAAATCATTTCATTCTTTTGACACCAAGCCACAAGTCTATCTAAGTCTTGTTGTAGCAGAGTTGCGTCTTCAGTAGAATCCATGCACTTTATTAATTTTAGATCATCAGCGTACAAGAAGGGTTAGAAGTTCTCAAAGCAAGCAATTATGTCATTTATGAAAATGTTGAATAATACTGGGCCCAGGTGTAAGCCTTGAGGTACGCCAGATTTAATATTTTTAAAGACAGAATCAAAGTTACCCAGCACCACATAAAATAAACGTTCTTTCACTTGGGAATCTTACCACTTTAGTACATTACCTGTAAAACCGTAATGTTATAATTTAGATACTAATAACCTATGCGATATTATGCGAACGCTTTAGAGAAGTCTGTATATAGGGCATCAACCTGCTTATCAAGATAAATGGATTCAATGAGGGATTCAATAAACGAAGCAAGGTTAGTGTTTGTTGAACGTACAGCAATACATCTATGTTGATGAATAGAAAGATACTGTTTCATGTGTGACTGAATAGAGGGACAGATAAAAGATTCAAAAATCTTTGCAAATGTTGACAAAATAGAGATGGGCCTGTAGTTGGCGAACTGAGATTCATCGCCACCCTTTTAAACTGGAATAACTTTGGCTGTTTTCCAGTAGTTAGGGAAAGTATCTGAATGCAAAGATTTATTAAAAATGCAATAAAGTGGCAGAACGAGGTTGCTTTACATCTTTTAACAAACGTTGCAGGTATTCCATCCGGGTGCGCTCCTTTGTTACCATCCAAACTTCAATTTAAGGATAATTGGGTCTTGGGTTATCTGAATTGAAGAAAACGTACTACTACTCACCAGGTCTGATTTATTTTGAAGTGATAAGGTACTGGTCACCGTGTTTTTATTGCTAGAATATATCGATGAAAAGTAGTCTGCAGAAAGCTTGCATATTTCAGTTCCATTACGAGTTTGTTAAAACTAAATCAATTTATTCTTATAATTTACAATAGTATTATATTGTCATAATTATTTAGAAATGTAAAATCAATGAGAGCTTGTTCCAAAGTTGAATGTTTAATTACAGGGCTGGAATAGTTTATAGATAACCACTGGATACCGCTTAAATTGAAATCACCAACTATACAAACAGGATAATCAAGGCGATAACAAAGGCATTGTTGCAATTTTGAATAAAATATTTCAATATTGGATATTGGACAGGTGAGGGGAGGTGTATTGCACAAAAAGCAATCTTTTGAGCTCCATTCCTATAAGAAAGTTCAGTGCATATCCAAAGATCTTCACACAATGTTTCACAGTTATTCATATGAGTGGAACTTATATGTTTTGAAACAGCTATTATAATGCCACCACCCACCTTACTAGGATGGAGTCCAGATGATTCCCTGTCTCTCTTATAAACAACATAATTATTATTAAATAGTCCACTGCTAAATACACCACTATTTAACCAAGTTTCAGTGAGAATTATAACATCATATTTAACACAACAAATATGACGGTAAAATACATGAGTTTTGGTTCTCAGGCCATGGGTATTTTGATAGAACACTCGGAGCGATGACATTACAAAGTAACTACGTATTCAGTTGTAGATATATTTACGTATAAATATTATTTTTTTAATATTCAGTTGGTACGATGTGCAGAAAGTCGATCAGTCTAAGTAACTTAATGATTCAATATTTTTATTAAATTTTATGAGCAGATGTTTTAGTTTTTCTCATGTAGATTTTACCATTACGCACCCAGACGAACATACAACCCTTTTTCTTTTGCAGCCAACAACAAAACTGCTCAACAACAAAAATGGGGGACTTTTTTATCATTCACTCCAATATGTGATGTATTAAGTTTATTCTGCGAGTTAGACTTATTAAACTTGATCGATGCGGCCAAAAATGTGTCACGAATCCTTGGTCAACTAAACTGAACCACTATAGAGCGAGGCCTGGCACTATTAGGGTTTAACTTGGCAATGCGGCTACAGCTTACGATATAGTCATTCTTGATGTCACAACTGATAGCTTGACTAATAATATTGATAATACTTATGACATTGTAATTCTTTTTTTCGGGCACGCAGTGAATTTCAACATTATTCCCCCTAGTGGATTGCTCTAACTGGCTAATTTTAGCTACCATAGCCCTATTGTCCGCACGTAATGATGCATTCTCTGATTGTAAATTTATCACTACTTGCGCAATGTTATTTTGTTTCACGATAACGTCATCACATTGTTTATTTACGTGTATAATTGTTGCTTTCAATTCAGATAATTCTCTTCTGATCCGCGCTAACTCAGCCATAATAGATGAGCGAATTTGCTGGCTAAGACGAATGAAAAGAGTCTTCATCTCAGTGTGCATTTATTACATTTAACATTAGGCGGTGAATTTAACGCTACTCTTTTAGAAGGTCTCATAGTGATATTACTTTGATAACGAAACGGCGTGTTATCATTATTACCGCTCTTCGATTCGGAGGAGCACAACCCAGGATGTGACACGCCGATCAAACGATGTCGTTTCCGCACTAGTAGAAGTGAGACAAGCAAGGTGATATGCCTCGTTACATATCATACATAAGACAAATTCTTCGTAATGTGTGTCCTCGGTGCAACACCCCCAATCGATGATTTGCGACGGTTCAGACATTACAAGTTTTTATCTTATGTTGTCAAACAAAACACACTATACACTTTGGTAGATTCGTAACTTAAATAGTTAACAGTTTAAAACACAAAACTCAGTAAACAACTGTCGATGCACGTGAAAGGCAACCAATTGAGTTTAGTCATTAAAAGATCATTAGTGCTGCAGAATCCGTCGCTTACGTCTTTGTAATTGAGAGCGAGCGATTCGTGAACTAGACACATAATAGTCAACTTATTTTCCGATTATTATCCATTTGTTCACTTTTGTTTCAAACTAAGTCTCATTTGTAGCTCCAACTAACACTACCAGAGAGCACAAGCGATTTGCGTCACCGGAGTACTAAACAATACCATGAGTTTATATCATAATATGTAGTTACTTTAAAATAAATCTATTCATACAATTCTAACTGATCGCTTTCAGTACATGTAGGATATATGAGAAAAACTTTTCGTTTTTAGACTTTATTCACGCAATAGAACCGAAAAAATAGTTTTAGAATTTTTGTTTCTTTGTCTGTTTGTCTATGCGTTTGTTCGCGTTAATCTCAGTATAGCCGCTACCGATTACGTTCCGGTTTTCACTTATGTATTGCAATAAGCATCACTTAATGCTTAAAGTTTGTTTCATAGCAATCCGTCCACAAATAAAAATGTTATAAATTAATTTAAAATAATGTAGGTACTATTTCTTATTGTAAGGCGTATTTTTTCGAAGCGATCCGAGGGCAGTTTGCTAGTATAATAAAAATGGCAAATTACAGTTTCTGTAAATTCGGTTGCTGCTTGGCAAGCGAGGGGTTTATCCCCGGGCAGACATTTAGGTAACAGATTTTATTATCGGGTAGTGGGGGTTTGTGATGTCTAATTGTGTATATCCACGGGACCTGCAACATAGAGGATCCCAGTGCAGGTGTGTGTGTCAGCGTTTATTTATGAAGATTATTTTATGTTATTTTGGGCTATTCAAACATTAATCACCCACAGTATGATATCCTATATTTAAATGTCATTTTATTGTTTTTCAAAATATTAAATATAATCCATGAATACTGTTGATATTGAGACACCGAAAACATCGTGGAGGGGTGAAGGGGAGGGGATTGTTAACAGGAATCGGCAAATGAAAAAAGTTTGGCCATTCGCATAAGTGAATTAGTCAACGAATGCGATCGGCCGAGTTGCGGAGTTGGGCCATTTCATTTATTTCTTGTGGATTTGCGATTTGATTGAATTACCGACGTGTCTCACCGCGGGGGGATGGCGGAATATTCACTAATTTATGTAAAAACTAACTAAATATTGCCTAAAGCGTCACCTGCTTGGTATTATTTTATTTTTTATTGCAGTTCTTTTAAATAAATGTAAAAAATAAATAAAACATCAACTAAAGTAGAAGATTTTCTTCGTACAAAGTTATAGCATATTTTAACTTCATGGGGTAAATTTTCAGAATTTTTTATAAATAATTATATTGTTAATCTTAATTCCAAGTACCAATTTTAATGATTTGTCATACAATAATTGATAAATTTCAAGCCAAAACAGAGTTTTATACATAAAGATATACCAGTATGTACATAATGTATATAGATAGAGTATGTATATAGACTAGCTAACCCGGCAAACTTTGTTTTGCCATATGAATTATTAATTATATATATCGCTAATTACAATAACTTTACTAAAAAACAATATCAATCCCTTAACGGAATAGAAAATTATTGAATTACTAATATCGCTAATAAAAAATTGGTTGATAGTAGAAGGGTGAAAATTTAGGATTGTATGTATTTATTCATGCCACTTCATAAAAAATTTAATAATAAAAAATATAATAATAAAAAATCACCCAGGGGTATAAAAAATAGATAACAACCTATTTTCGGGCCTACTGAATATACATATAAAATTTCATCAAAATCTGTCAAGCCTTTTCGGAGGAGTATGGTAACTGAAACTGTGATACGAGAATTTGATATATTAGAAGATATTACTGTGAAAAATATACCTAGGTTCAAATACATAGAGACATTTAATTTTATATAGAAACCATAGCGACGGTGACAACCCTGCGCACATAACAACAATGTAGCTACACTACATATATCTTAGTTAGTCGCTGCTCGCTAGCCGTAAAGCAACCGCATTAATGTGATTGAAACAAGTGTGACTGCTACGAATCCAATCGGTCGGTGGAATTAAACTTTTTGTAGCCATTTGTCGAATACGTTATTGATGGCCCTTTTGGGGTGCTAATGGAAAATTTAAACGCTCTTCAATTAAAAACGTACGTCACTGTCGCAGCATCGAAGATCTTAGTGTCACATTCATGTGAAATTTGCATTTTTTCATATGTTTGGTGACTATTATTTTTCTATATCTATGGTAAGACAATAAGGGGAGAGTAATCTGTGGTACCGTGGTATCTATTTGAGAAATTATTTTACCGCTTGTAAGGTACATTATTCCGGATGGCAATAGACTATAATATATAATTGATACATGTAATTGTTTAACCTGAACGAACGTTATATCTCTAGTAGGTACGTAGACAAATAAAAACCGTATCTACAACTTATTACAATGCTTAAGCGGGCAATTTCAATTTTGTGACTTTTCTCTCATGTAGTAAAATCTAAGAACAGAATTGTGCAAATTAAATCCCCGAAAAAATTATGTGGCCAAAAGTTTTTAGTGAATTTTGTTTTTTGTATTGTAAGATAAGCTTAGTTAAAACATTTTGGACGACAAAATAATTAATTTTAACTCGGTGTGAATGGATCAATTTTGTTTTCTTTATTGTGTAGTCAAAAAACGAGTAGACACAACAAGTAATGATAAGTGGTGATTCATAATACTGAAGTCATGGCCGTCGGTTCGCCGGCAATTTGAAAGTGGGGGGACCGTTTATTACTGGGTCTTTCAAACTGCAATAGAAATATGTAAATACAAGTTTCGGTGGATTATAGAGGGGTGGTAACTGGTGAAGAACCCGACTACTATGTACTTTTTTATTTAGGATTTTTTTAACTGTTTAATTTTAAAACATTTCACCATAAATACTTTTTCATTTTATCATTGAAAAATTCTTATTAAACGAAACTATAGCGTAGTAGTAGAAATTCTTATTAAACAAAACTATAGTGCAATGTAGACTGGTATCCAACGTCAGGCTAATACCGAAGTAAAAAGGAAAAATCTTTTCCTAGAAGTATCCGATCTCCAACCCCTTTTAGCAAATTACACTTTATTTTAACAGAGAAATTTATAGTAGTATTTTTCCGTGCAATATAATTAATTTCGTTGAACAAGAAATTGACATTAGCATAAGCTCGCTACGGAACAGGACGGGGTTAGAAATTAGCCTGTTTACGTGTATTGGAACTGGGTCGTGTTCGATGGTTGTCCCTCGGTCTACTGACGGTTTCAGCCGTGCACATATCGGTTACTTTCTGGTTTAAAGGTTAATTTACAAGAAAGCTAAAACTTAGCTTCTAGTGTTTCTGATTGCATCGCCGTTACTTGACGGTTGCTAACATTGGCATGAGACAGAAGGCTTACGAACGCCTCAGGTTTAAAATGAACCTACTGTTAACTTTTGATACCCTGTAAGAATCTTTTTTATGCTTTATTGTCCAGTTTGTTACTTAATCTCCAGTTATAGCCACGTGTTAGTTATTTGAAGCAATTTAATAAGAGCGGATAGCTTTGTAGTTATATTGTTTTCGGACCTTCCTCATGTCAACAATTATCTCATGTACGTAATGAGCTAGTATAATTTTATAATTAAAAGGTTTTATCTCGGAGAATGAACCTAATACGAGTATATTGAAATTACTAGTTACTCCATTTCAAAGATCTTAATTCGATTTCACATACGCTGAAGTTTAAATGCTCATTGCCACTCCCCTTTACCAACTCTTTAAGTATTTCAGCTTGTAAAGATGTATATTTACAAGCTAAAATACGTAAACAGCAATTTAAATGTAAATTTGTAGTAGAGTAAAGCTCGTAGCGGTCGTAGCGCTTGTAGCGATCGTAGCTCTACGCCGTAGCATGGAATTATCCAGTAGAGCGTCCTGTTTGTGGCAAGTTGGTTTAAAATTATTATGTTTACGGGAAAGACAAACGTTGCCACACGTTTGAATTGTTATCGTTTAGTATTACGTGTTTTACGTTAGCTTTTTAAGGTAATTACGAAAAGGATCTAGAAATACTAATTCTCTATGTGTTAAAAACCTATTCAAATCCATAGATGAAGAGGAGTTGCCAACGTAGCATGCAGAATTGTTCTACGGATCAGTATTCGCTGGTTATAGAAAATTTTCGGAGGGCCTGTAACTGTTGGAGCTGTGGTTAATGGATGGCCACCGCGCCATAGTTAAACGTCACATTCTCACAAGACGCACATCGACCAGGAGGACGGATGAACTGAAGAAGACAGCGGAAATTAACTGGATGCAAATAGGCTAAAACTAGGTAGGGAGGTACAAAGAAGGGAACACCTACATCAAGCAATGGGCCTCAAAAGACAAAACGGTCGGATGGATTTAAACTTAATTAACGTGCCAATTATTTCAAATTTCACACGTATATTAACTAATATTAACTAAAAACCAGTGAGTTAGGAAATAATTATATTCTCGTTGGTTCCCAAGAACTTTAGTTTATATGAAATTGATAGTATCAGACGTTACTTTGCGGAAATTCATTGTATTAAATTACTATTAATTTACTTGGCAACAATCGGCAAACAATGTATGATGGTATATATCTCTACACCAACACGTGTGTCGCTCCGAAACAGAGCATCATCGGGGTAGTAGACTCTACGAGTGGTAACCGCAAAGTCACCACTCTACGGTACTTTGTACTTTGCGGTTACCACTCGTAGAGTCTACTACCCTGACAATGCTCTGTTTCAGAGCGACACACGTGTTGGTGTAGAGATATATATCAACATACATCGTTTGCGGATTGTTGCAAAGTAAATTAACAGTAATTTTATATTAAAGTAAAATATATTTTATGGGATGTTAGGGGTCTATCGATCTTTAAGTTCTATCGAATAGGTTCACCGCAACAGTTCTATTAGAAGTGCGTGTTTTTAGTTTCTCTAAAATATATTTACTTATGCTAACGGCTATCAATAGTCGCCAATAGCTCAGGTGGTAAATCACAAAACTATACTCGAGTGACGTCTGGGGTTTAATATTAGAGAACCCCACATCAATGAGACATATACTGAGGCACTAAGTGATATGTTTGTGAGATGCGGCACGCGGGCGCACGAGAATCTGATTACTAGCCGAGGATCGACCTCTTTGTTGCAAGTCAGATCAATATTATTATGTTTGCTTGTTGAAGTAACAAGTTTACTGAGATGCTTGTGGTGTGCTAATGTAAGACACTGGCGTCAGCCGTCAGTTGTTATAGTACGATGATAAGATGGTAGGATGGCGTTAGGATGAGTATTATTAAAAATAGGAAAGAAAGAAAAGAAAGAGTATAAGAAACTCCCCTCAATCCCATGCTGACAGAACAGGGTGTCGTAAGAGGCGACAGAAGCCAGCCTGGTTGGTGGTAGGACTTCGCGTAAGGATTATATTATCAGTATTATTATCAGGTCATTAATATTATTATTGGTACTATTATCTTTCCGTGAAGCCTGCCTGGCTAGCTACCACCCTCCTGCTTGACTCGTGTTCCAGCTGGGGGCTTGAGAGCCGGTACTTTCTTTCTTACTTTCCTCTCATTCCTTGGCCGACAACGCATCAGTAAGACATTTGGTCTTGCCGATGTCCATGCGCGACGGTAACCACTTAACATCAGGTGGCTCGTCTGCTCGTTTGTCGGCTATTACTAAAAAAAATATTGTTAAATGTAATTGTATTCTATTAGTAAACCGCTCTCGCTTTGCTTCCGAAAAACTACGCTTTACGCTTACAAATAGCTCCTGCATTTTTTAGGACTGGATTTTTCTTTTCATAAATTTTTTATTTACGGACACAGTAGTGAAAACCATAACAAAATCGGTTTAACTGTTTCTGAAATTAGCGCGCATAAATGTACAAACGCGCAGACAAAGAAATTGAGGGAGGTAAAAAGTGGGGAGGTTTCGTGCAACTGAGTTTTTACTTAATAATGAATAACCTAGTTGGTCAATCCAACAAACTTGTCGTTTCAGATTTTCTCTATTCTAAGATAAAATGTCTATAAGTAGTTTTGGTGTATTTTAAAAAGATATTCCGAAGCGAGATTAGAAAAGATGTCAAAAGAATATTATACTCATCGTATTGTCTACTTCTAGAGTTGCATCCGCAATGTCACACTCGGATTCATCATAATAACCATTTTAGGGCCACGTATCTTGTAGCGTCAGTAGCGTAACCACATCTCAAACGTAGCATCCTGTTTAAAATGAGAGCTCAGTTGTACGCGCTCTGCAGTACTGTTTGCATTTACATAACGGTACTTTGCTTGAGAAAACCACTTTATGTAACTTGTGTTATGCAATTACAATATATTTTGTATTCATAAATATTCAGTTGCAATACATTGAAAAAGTATTTTTGTATTGTAATTTTATTTTTTAGCTGCCGAGTTTTTAGCTAATTATGAAGATAATCTTTAAATTTATTGCCAGGGCCCCATTGATGATCTACCTAAAAATATAATTGAATAATGGCCTGATGAGGTAAACCCCCAGAAGACATAGGCTATTAATACAGGAATCTCGAAGTTATTGTGTAAACGTAGTTACTGTCATCTACCACAAATAATGTTTGATGGTGTTAATGTGGCCTTTTCCGACATGAACTAATTCTAATTTATTTCTCATAGTGACCAATATCTACGCGTTAATGATATTATCTTTCTCTAAGTCCCTTCCTATTCTTTATTCTTCTACGGTCAATACTTCACTATTGTAGCTGTGCGACTTTAGAACTTCTTAGCGGGTATAATCCGACGTGCACAATAGATTAATTCAAAAAACTAGCGAAGGAATATTGTATCTAAATTTTCCTATATATCATTTTTGGTGTATAATTAAAGATTAAACAAACTTACCTGTACGTGAAGTTCTATCTTAATTATACGAGGTGCTTCGTTCGAAGAGATTAGTAACCGAAATAATTAAAAGTTATTACTTATATATTCTTGTAGTCACAAAATATATCAGAGACTACAAGATATTACAGAGACTACAAGAATATATAGGTAATAACTTTTAATTATTTAGGTTACTAATCTCGAGAACGAAGCACGAGCATAATAAAGAGGATTTTGTTGTTGCTATCAATTCTGTATTTCAATAACACTTTATAGGGTAAAATTTCTATCTCACTTGTACAAAAAAAGCATTAGAGTTACACGCACTCTCTACTAATACATGAATGAAAGTCTCACTGTATAAGACAAAAAATTTTGACATTAAATTTCGTTATCTAATATTTAATAGAATGTCAGATTTAAACCAAAAAAATTAAATCAAATTAAAGTTGTATTAAATATAAGCTAATCTATGCTGCCTGCTATATTGCAAGTATTTCTGAGTAGTTATTTCTTTGGAAATATGGCAGTAATTAATAATGGTTCGGGGTTAAAGGGTTCCATTCAGCTAACAAAAAACACGCACCGAGCCAACAATTTCTCTCTGTAATGCACCTCGTTGAACAATGGGCGAGGCTGTGGTGAACTGACTCGCTCTTTTTTAACATTCACTCAGACTGTGATATGCTTTACTAAATAAACAGTAAAACATAATATTACAAAAGGATCGCGACGTTAAAGTACACAAAGTTAAAAAAACTCGCCTTCAACTAGCAGTAGACGACAACGGGAATAACAATAAGTTGTAGTTATGGCTCAGTATACCACGGTAATAGAATTAAAGAGAAGAATCGCTACAAAACAAGAAAATACTGCGAGCGAAGCTCACCATTCACAGGATGTTGATTTATGTTAATACTGGAAATAATTTCTGCTTTATAAAACTTTTGTATGCATTGAATTCGTAATGAATGGCGTGAAGAAAGAAATTATCTGTATTTAAAAGTTCTTTATTGTTTGTACACATAAAACGTTATTATAATTTTCCATTACAATGGATACTTCAGAATTATTCATATTATTAATGACAGTGGTCACGATTGAATCAATAACTTAAATATTTATTTGGAAGGTCTTATTTAAAAACGGTCTCAGAATATGTTGGATGTAAAAGCAGCTCCGAGAGTAGCTGCTTTAACTTATAATAGATGATCACTTACCGACAAGTGACCGTCCAACTATTTGTCTCCTTGATGCAATACTCTGATTTCATCTTCGGGTGAAGCAAGTGCTGTGCTGGAATTAATTGGAAATATACATTTAAAATGTGGGGCATGTTAACTAAGACCTTACAAGTAGAACAAACAAACTAGACAAATTAATATTCTTTCAGCAATTGATACGTGTTACATAGCCTTTTAAACAGATGATTAAATACAATAAGACAATAGCGAAGTTGACATACTTCGACGCCTGTAATCGAAATAATGCGCTAGGGCGCCTTATCAGTTCAGCCTTCTTTATTTTTTGGTGGGGAGCACTCGACGCTTATTGGTTGATGTGCCCGACTCTTATTAAATCTAGTTTTACAAAAGTTGTTACAGGTGCCATGATATAGACGCACTATGGATTGCCAAAACATATAAATTCAAAATATATTCATATGATTATATACACAGAAGCGAATGTATAATAAAAAAGGTTTAACGGATACTGTATTTGTCGTGTGAATATTGTTCTCATGTGACGATTTATCTGTATGAGAAATAAAGTTATTGAACAGAAAAGGTTTAGACAGTGATTTGTTTCACTTGTTGTTGTTGCATATGATGGTTATTGATATAATATGTCATGAATGTCAAATGTCAATATAATATTTGAAGTCAATATAATTGTATAAATTTACCGAAGTTTAAATGAAATGCTGCTTACGCAGGCAGGTTATGCCTTGTACACAGTAGCTTAATAAAACGTATTTGTACAGAAACACAAAGAGGATTGTCAGAGAAGGCAAACGGGTATTTTACTGTAAATGTAATCTAATAAAAGATGCCAATTTATAAATAAGAATGTACCTAAAGCTAAATCGAATTATTGTGTATCGTAAATATAGATTTTCAAACTGTTTAAACTCCACGTAT
Source organism: Megathymus violae (assembly GCA_003671415.1). Lineage (NCBI taxonomy): Eukaryota > Metazoa > Arthropoda > Insecta > Lepidoptera > Hesperiidae > Megathymus > Megathymus violae. Next base: position 438,646 of record PDGT01000006.1, on the reverse strand, counting down.
AACTCATCACCGGCCAGATATTTAAGTTCCCTTTGAAACACCAATTGCCACCATGTTGTTTTCATATGCAAAACTTAGAAATAATCTATTTAAATTAATTTCTCTGAGGAGAACAGCTCATTTAAATAATTTTCCGTGAATCAGCTATTATTATTTTCCTATGCCCAGCAGTGGGCGTTGTCCGGCTGAGATGATGATGATGACGAATCAGTTATTTTTCTCTAAATTATGCTACACTGTACAAAGGCGCGAAAAAAATAATACATCTCATTTTAAAGGCTGTATTTTTAATACGCAGATCAACAACAAAATACATACATACAAATGATACAGATTGTGATTCAGAACAACACTTTAAGATCGCAAAATACGGAGCATAACACGACCGCACCTCCAATAGAAAAATATTTATGATTTCACAGGATGCACATCATGTATTGGAATATTTAATGTAGTTTGGTTTACAACCTACGACTTACTGTTTTTACACTACGATAGTATTTGTTTGACACGCCGTTACGTTTTTTTAGGTGAAATCCTGAGATTCTATTTTAGCTTTAAATTAAATGTCAATATATTTATTATACCTACAAATAGAGTAACTAAAAATAACTAGTTGTTGAAACTTACAGATAAGAATAGATAATTTATTTTAAACTGTTTATGTATTTATATCATATACCAACTAGTATAACATATAACAACTATTATTCATATACTAGCTATCCGCCCTCACTTCGCTGCAAGAAAGCTACACCTTAGGTTTAGAAATAGCGCCTGCGTCGTTTTTGTTATTGGTGTTTTTAGTTCTATCATTTAAAAATACACTAAATTATTTTATAGCTGCAACTAAGCAAAATATTATTTATTAATAGAATATACATAAGATCCATTTCGCGCGACTTAAAGTATCCTAGATTATGACCTATATAAGATAATAATATGGCAAGTATTAGCTTAATCTGTTCAATGTTTTAGTGTCAGTAGGCACACACTGACAGATAAATAAAAATTTCAAAAAAATATGTTTTCACCTCAAATTAACAAAGAATACCTAGACTAAACTTTCCAAAAATATTTAATGTAAAGAATTGGCCTCGTTAGAATTTTATTATTACTATAGACTTTTGTGTTTCAGAGGGCACATGAGTCATCGATCCGACATTATCGTTAGATAAGTTAAGTCATATCGGAGGCCTTCGAACCGGGATTTAAGATAGTCCGTTACTTGAGCTGGGTACTATCACGTTCGCCGATTCGCATTGAAGCAGCTTCGTAGAATACGTTCTAGCCTTTCCCAATTACGAGGGGAGATCCGTGTCTATGGTGACAGTACACCATTAGAACTATATTAAAATTAGAGGGAAGTAACAATAAAAAATATCACATTACAAAAGATTAATTTGTAATAAATATTACGCAGTTACCGATGGGCCAGCCAGCTCAGTTCTCATGAATAATAATATAAGGATTTCGTTTGTCGATAGTTTGCTTGAAGCTTCAACACGACTTTCGAGTCGTGGTCGTATCGTAGTCGTAGCTCGCAGAAAGCCGACAGGCACGCCGGTGGCGCGCGCGAGTGCGCTGACGTCTCACCCTGGGTGAATGTTAGTTCGTGAATATTTCATTGCTCCTCCTTCATACCAATAAATAAAACTGAAGCGTACATGTTCAGGTTTACATTTAAAACCTGTTGGAGGGTAATGTTTATGACTTATACATATTTTTACTATAGCCGGTAAACAAGGAAACGAACAACGTGATGGTAAGTGGTCGCAACCACTCACGACCAAATTAAAAGTTAAGTAGGAATTGATAAGCCCGCTTCTTAACTATTTGACACCTGTACCAATAATACTAATGCTCACACATGTACGCACAAACACACAACCCGAACACTCACACGTACCAATTCAGTAGAGATCGGAATAATTATTGACATAGAGACAATCAATAATGACTGATAAAAACAAGTGATAAAGTCTGATTCAGATTCTCGTATTGTAAAGTTCCTTCCGATAAATGTATCCAAGTTTAGTCTCCGTTTTCTGTGGCAGTATTAGGACTTAGACTTTTCAAACATGGGTTTTACATTATGTATTCATATGAGGATCAAAAAAAAAATCATAAATATATCTTCTCTTTGAAACTTGATATTTTAAGCGCAGTAGTCTCAGAGATAACTAACTAAGCCTTACGCTTAGAAATAGCACCTGAATTGTTTTAGGACTGTGTTTCTCTAGAATTACAAATTACAATATTAATTTATAACTTTTTTTATTTAAGGACGGATTGCAATGAAACGAACTTTAAATATTAAGTGACGCTCACTGCAATACGTTAGTGAAAACCGTAACGAAATCGGATAAGCCATTTCTGAGATTAGCGCGAACAAAACGCACAGACTAAAAGACAAAAATTCGAACAACTATTGTTTTGGGTTCTATTGCGCTATTAAAGGCCCCTAACAGCGTTTTTTCTTATATATCGTTCATGTACAGAAAGCGATCATCAGTTAGAATTTAAATATATATTTAGATTTTAAAGTACTTTTTATTTATTAGTATTCGAATACCTAACGATACAGTGCATGGTGTAATCTGGAAATTGATAGCAGACGATTCAGGAGCATGTGCACTTATTCAGGCCCTACTGTATTTGTCGATATTTATCCTAATAAAACCATCTCTTGGATTAAGTTAGCGGACGCTGGAAACTTACAGTGTTTCTCGTATGCACTGCCCCTATCTCGATATACTCTGTTACGTACGTATAGTTGGTTATAGGGAAAAGAAAACAAGGAAATTTTAATAAATTATTACAACAACTTATGCTCTTATATAATGTTTTCTTTACACTATAGTAATAGTCTGCTACAGAAATTAATAATATGTTTTAGATATAATGTTAATTTAGCCATGGACAGTGTCTTTGCATAGTAATAAACACTTGGAAATATGTAGTTGATAACAATAAATTAATTCAGAAATTTTGCAGAACTGTGGGCACCTTCGTCCCACATTCATACGTATTTATGTAGTTTATAATATATATTACATATACACACTCACTTACACGTATGTATTATATTATGTTTATACTTTATATACATTACACATTACATATCACACACATACATACATACACCCACTCAAACACACACACGCGGACGCGAACCTGGCGCGTTTTGGAGTCAACGCGCCACTTTACTCGCCGATTTTTGCCAACACCGGCTGGGCAGCCGCGCGGCGGTTTCACTGCTCTCCGCGCCTCTCACACCCCGCTAACGGGATCGGCCGGCGCGCGCGCTGCTCAGTCCGCGCTCGGCATCCGGCAGTTGGCTTTCTTTCGTCCCGCGCAATACCTGTGTCGCTTGATCGCTCAACTACGCTACGCTTACTAGTGCTTTCGCTGTGCCTAAATATTGTTTGGCTTGTGTTTAATGTTAAGACTGTTTCCTGTGCGTCTATCACTCACTCTCCTTCTTTATTCTATGGTTATTTTGTCGTGTTGTGTTTCGTGTAGTATAAACTGTTATCGAGCTTGTAAAATAAACTGTTTATGTCCGGACCGTTTTTGTTTCTTCGTTTCGCGTTCCCAGCACCACGACTACACGCGCGACCTAGCTCACCTAGGTCTTTCAACACCAACACTCCATCCTCCTTACCATCAACTGGTAACACCCATCATTACCATAGAACTAATGATAAATGGTATCTATCGAATTATTATTAAGAACAAATAAAAATTACGCTATCATATTACATTGACAATTTAGCCAAGAAATAATATTAAATATTAATACCAAGATTCTAACAATGTCAATTAGCTTTAATGATATACCTGACAAAATATATTATGCTTATGTTTTTGTTTGATTGATTATAAATTTGAAAACAATTTTAAGCAAAAATAAATTAATACTTATAATCTTAATACTTTATTTAGTGATTGGGCAATAACGGGCATTTATAAGTAACATTTATTTAAAGTAGTATTAAACTTTTTGAACTCTATGCAGAAAAATCGACTTGCACAGACCCTGAATTTTAAATTATGTTAAAATTTATTCAAAAACTTTTAAGCCGGTCCATGCGAAAGTTAAATCGATTTACATTCCTTCAACCTCGTCGTCAAATCCTAAAAAGAGGCATTATAGAAGGTCCATGAACAATCATCAAGCAGCAGAACATTTTGGTATCTTGCCAAAGCGGTTGAGAATAAATCAGTCGACCCACACTGCTTCCACTGGAAAAACTAGATGGCTGCCTGGCTCAGACAGTTAAAGAGAAGGCGGGATTGTTCACGTTTCACTTTGCCGAAAAGAAGCTTCTAGATACTAGCAATAACATGTCATTATAAATACCTCATTGCGGCAATTCTATGCCCGGGATCTGCATAAACAAGGAGCTTCTTAAGTTATCGCAGTTTCTAGACGTCAAAAAAGCGAGTGCTTCTCACGGAATTCTTACGATTGTATTAAAGCCTTGCGCACTCGAATTGTCATCCATGCTGACACCTCTTCATTATCTCCAGACTAAAATAGTGTGTAACTCCTGAAAGTTTGCGAACGCGTAACCCGTACCCATGAGAGGCAGCCGTACCGACCCTAGTAATTATCGACCCATTTTGATTACTTCACACCGTGTAAGATTATATAGTGTACATATATTAAATTCGCGTCTTATGGCATACCTAGCACAAAAGGATTTTCTTAGTGACCGACAGTATGGTTTCATCGAATCCGGACGACTGGGGATCTTCCTGCATATGCCACTCACTTTTGGGGTGAGGTCTTCGAGAAAACGAGGGGAAAATTCTTAGCGTCTCCCTCGATGTTTCGAAAACTTTTGACAGGGTCTGGTACGCTACACTGTTAAGCAAGCGAGGACTTTTTGAGCGAAGGGTTTCTCCAAGTTTTCGTCGATGGTTGTTTATGGCGATCGATGGCGACAAACGCAAGAGTTCCTTAGGGGTTCGTTCTCTTCCCCACTTTATTCCTGCAACAAATCACTGTACTGCTCAAGCTCGGTATCTATGGGACAGCACAGAAGCACCTACTTACTGCTAGGAGTGTGTCTGTACCAAGTGTGTGTATTTAATAGGTAAATAATACTGTTTCCCAGTGTTACACTGTTAAGTAAGTAGTAAGCTTATCCTAAACACGAAAATAAACTAAATGTTTTTACGTTATTTACGTTACCAAAGTAAAACAAGTTCAAATATAAAGAAGTGTTTGAACTAGTCAATTTAACCATATTTATTACTATAAACTCTCGATTACAATACAATCCTCTTATTGAAACCTTGTCACGGAAATTTAGTTCCTTTGTTTACGCTGTTAAGGAAATACAGCTTTTAACTGAAAGAGACATCAGGATTAATTTAATTTAGCTGTTTTGATTGTTATCATATATTGAGATAGCTGTCACCTATGATCTGTTATTATGAACCTTAGCTACTGATATTTAATAAATTTTCATATTATAGAAAAGCGAAGTGCAGACCATTTATAACATCAGGTTTAAACACTCGCCTAGCAGATGGCTAAACTGATGATTGTACCATATATTTTAGTTGTGGATGGGTAAAAATGTAGTAAAATTCCGGTACACTTTATAGAAATCCCACAGTGTAAATTAAAAACTCATATCAAACGCATTTTTATGAAGAAAGTTTATTTCAAACTAGTATATTGCTTTAAACCTTTAAATATAAGAGTGCTTGGACATGAGTTTAATATACAGCCATAAATAGTGCTTTTTGTAACTGTGAACAGGAAAAATAAAACTGCTTAGGAGTTTCTTGCCGGTGCTTCCTCCCGGACTCACGGTAGGAATTTGTTGAAGCGATGGTGTATATTATTGTTATTTCATTCATATGATATTCATAATATCTTACCAAAACCTAATGAAACGAGAAGTTAATTTGTTTAAACCTGATGAGGTTACATGTATACATTCGTGATGATGGAAATAAAAGAACAATAAATTTGGATGAGCACGCTCGCACTCCGCCATGCTACGACTGTCCATAGACAGAATGGCAAAGACAAAAGAAATATTTAAGCTTTCTACAAAAGAGGATAAACTTATTTGTCCCTCTTACGATTTTGTCATCGTCTTTTTTATGTAACCCTTCACCCCAAACGCTAATAATCAGAATGAGTTTATTTACGTTCAACACCTATTATTGAATCAACTTTTTTCCTCTGTACAGCACATTCGAATTAAATTGCATGCGAAAAAATTTTTTTTTTTTGCTTCGAGCCAGATTTTTACAGATCGATATCTGTATCAGTCAATCTAGGGTACGAAAATCAAATAATATATTATTGAACTGTACAATACAATAACTTGAACAACACAGTCGCGCAGTAGCGGCGCCGTGAAGTCGTGTTTTATGAAATACAACATATAAATATTTATTTATGTGAAACTATGACTGCGAGAAACGTCGTCGAGTCGAAGATAAGCGATGAGTGCAGTGGTTCATATCGGTAGAATACATTATGCAGCTATCGGTTCATGCAGCGCTTACCTGCTTAGCTCAATCATACGTGTACCATATAGCATTCATACGACATTGGTGAGCAACTATGAACGCGGTGCGTATTCAGGATCGCCCATCTAGGTGGTCGTTACCGGCAAAATTTCAGGCCCAGGTGTCAATCTTTATCTAAGACCTTTGTCTAAGACCTACGTTGGCCACTAATGCCATCAACATGCACAGAAGCCACAAGATGAAGTACGCTGTAGGCCTCTTGAGTTAAAAGGAGAGGCCTGTGCTCCGCATCGTTCGCTAATAACTGGGATTCGATACAAAAGACTTTTAATTATAATTTCTTCTCAGGATGGGTTAGATCGTTATTAAATAGTGATTTAATCTAAAGGGCCACACTGTATTTTGTGTAAAATAGCTTATATGGGTATATATTAAAAAATCTTTTTATCGCCATAAAGGATACTGGAAGAATAATTTTTTAATATTTTTTAAAAACCTAAAGATTTGCTTTTCGACAACAAGACCAATTTGACAGATGCATTTTTAATTTTAAAATGCTTACATTTCAAAATTCAAACATTACTTACATTAATTTCCAGGTAATAAATACTCTCTGTGCTGTATTAAGATTGTAATCCTCTTAAGGCTCTCTCCCACGGTGCTAGTTGTTGAGCTTACCTTATCAACACGGCTGATTTGGATGGTAAGTTCGAGCGTCGAGCGGGAATAGAACAACGAACGACTTGTTATTCATTATGGTATCGTTTGAATTAATTTCCTATCTGATCGTCAGTAATTAAAAATATAAAGAACCGTTCGTTTTTATTTATTTAATTTACTATTAATGCACACACAGAAATAATTTATAGGAAAATTAAACAAAAGGTATCAATGTGCAAGAGCACTACTTAGTTATTTTAGAAACCTCTTCCAGTACACCCGCAGGAGGAAACGACAAGACAAATAAGCAAATTTAGTGCGTGCACATACATATGCACAAGAATCAAATATATTTGTATATTAAGTTAGTATTAATTTACTTTGCAATCCACAAGCACAATGTATGATGATACATACTTTTATACAAGCAAAGAACTTTCCTATATCCCACTAAGGAAAAGCATTATGATAAATAAAAGTATACACCAACATACATACATACCGTCACCAACACGTGCTCCGCTCCGAAGCGGAGCGTCGTCAGGGTGAGATGAATTTCCCAAAAGTAACTCCTGATACTATCAACTATGTTTGTATATATATAAATACATTTTTTTTTACACACTCACACCCCCGCACTAGGATTCCCTGTGTTGCGGGTGGCATGGACATACACAATTATCACATCACAAACACCCATGACCCAATAACAAACATTTATCTGTCACATAAATATCTGCCCCGGCCGGGAATCGAACCCGGGACCCCACGCTCGGCAGGCAGGGTCACTACCAACTGGGCTACGGGGTCGTCATATATGAAGTACATAAATACAATATCCAACAATAGCACGCACACACACACACACACACACACATATATATACATATAGAGAAATATAGTATTCTTTGACGTTTTGAAAAGTACCCAATGTGGAAGTACAGTTTCGTACACAAGTTCACTACTGCATTCTGCCGTTGTCCGTGAGCGACGCAGGTGGAGCCGCGCGGCGCTGTCACGTCAGTGGCTCTGGCTAGTAGTTTGTACGTTAATAATGAAACGGGGTCGGTCCGTACGTCGAATCCGTTGGAACGTTTCATGTACACATATACTAGTATTATACACTTGCAAACTGGCCTCGCTTCGATTCAGGAAAACTACGCCTTAAATTATTTCAAATTAATGTATAACTTTTTTATTGAAGGACGGATTGCAATGAAACAAACTTTATGTGTTAAGCGACGCTTACTGCAATACATTAGTGGAAACCAGGACGAAATCGGTTGAGCGGTTTCTGAGATTAGCGTCCACAAACGCACAGACAAACAGACTAAAATTCTAACAATTATTTTTTTGGTTTCTATTGAGTTAATAATAATGTATTTTCTCATATATCGTTCATGTACAGAAAGCGATCCGTTAGAATTTTATTATTAATAATAGATTCGATAGTCTGTATATTTTTTCACACTCTGTTATCCATATAGAGATCAAACCATATTTTTAGAATAATCGTCTGTCTGTCTGTGCACGTGTAACACTAAAACCACTGTACAGATATAATTCAAGAATCATTTCTGTACACCTGTAGTCCTAGTTATATTTGAACGACAATAACTCTTAAAGTAACAAATGTACAGTCAATATTCTGGTGTAATTTTGTAGGCTAACCCAAATACTATTAAACTTAAAAAGACACTCATATTTTCGGAAATAATTTTGCAGTAGATTCGATAATGTAAAAGTAAAACTTTTTTTTGCAAAATTTTACTTTAAATTTTGTTTTGACTGGTTTTTTTTAAATTTAGGATAATTTTTGTTGTTATTCGAAAGCCTGTATATTTACGGTTAGTATATGTCTATTAGCAAAATACAGTCAAATTTGACTTGTAGTCTCAAAACTATAAATTACCGATTCCGCAGTAACCTCACTGTTCTAGGAACAAGAAATCCAAGTTGAAACAAGTTTTGACAAGTTGGACCATAAATATGTACGTAACGGTGCGCTAACAATGGAACAACTAAAACACGCCGAAATATAATAAGACGAGTTTAATATATAAATGAGAAACTTGCTTGAATATTGGCGTTTATTCATTACTAGTAATCTAGAAATATATTGATTTATTATTAAAGCTGCAGCCAAGCAGTCAAAATTTTATTTACTGGCCTCTTGATAGAAATGTAAATGTTACATTTTATTTACTATTCCCCGGGAATAGATCCAATAAGCTGGTTATAACTCATAACATAACATATTAAAATGCCTTATATTATCCAAATCAGTTCAGTGGTTTATGTGCGATACGTATTCAGACAGACAGACGAACAAAAAAATCAAAAAAAATATTTAGGCTTCTATATTGATAACAAAGTGTACTGCGATAAAAATTTCAAAAAAATATTTCAAAACCCTTGAGCGATGGCAACCACTTACGTCTCGTTTTCATGTCACTTGTAATGCAGGGCGCGGAAATATGATTTTATAATCATGTGAAGCGGCATCGCGGTTGCTGATTCAACTCGCACACACACACACACACACACACAAAATTGACCAATAATCTATACGACAACTCGAACATTTGAAACAAAGACGAATCATTTTTAACCGAGTTTGTTGCGAAGTTGAATCCTGTTATAAAGAGGATTCTACGCTTGCATCCTGATTTAAAAAACCGTTGTTGTTTTAAAAGATGTGCTGAGGAGATCCTTCCACCGTTTCTTCTCCTAAAGTGAAAGCCTCCTTTTCGAAACGGAAGTAGAAGCAAAAAATGACGTACATGAGTGTATTTACAGAATACCTAAATTATTAAATGATTTTGAATTTGAATTGACTATCCCATAGCCCAGTTGGTAATGACCCTGCCTGCCGAGCGCGGAGCCCGGGTTCGATTCCCGGCCGGGGCAGACACTTATCTGACAGATAAATGTTTACTGTCGGGTGGTGGGTGTTTGTAATATCATATTTGTGAATGTCCACGTCACCCGCAACACAGGGAATCCTAGTGCGGGGGTGTGGGTGTGTAAATGTTATAAAAAAATTGAAACGAATCGGTGATGCCGTTAGTATTTCGGATTTATACTGTGTCCACTTACCATCAGGTAGAAGAGCATTCTCGGTTGCTGACTAAAATTGTGCAAACAGTTTTAATATTAGCGAAAGTACGTGCATTTCATCACGAGTAAGTAATTAAGTATTTTTAAGAACACATCCAGTGAGTGCCGCAGAGTCTACTCTCGCTGTAAATTTTACAGAATTTGTATAATATTTTCAGATTTATATCAAACAAACACCGCGACACACTGACGGTGATTCGGAACTTAAACTATTATTTTAGCACCACAAATTTTGTGACATAAAATTGTTGCCCTCTCCCGAAAATTAATTTACTTACATAGATGGAAAAGAGAACTATAATATAATTATATTGGTTAAATGAATTTAACAAAACATTTGAGAGATCAACACAAAAGAGACCAATAAGTGTATTGGTCTATATATATATATAATATAATTTCTAATCATATTCTTATTTATGGTTCTTTTAAGAGTCAAAATTCAGTTGAACACAATTAAAATTGCCTAATTTAAATTTTGTCTATTAAATATTTTCTCAACAAATATGATGGGTATATCTCCAAATCACCGTTAGCGGCACCACTCTAGCATTTTAAGATATAAAATGCAGTGTATGTCATTCAAAATATTAAAATAAAAACAAAATGATGTTTCGGTTCACCCAGACATGAACTATATATGTCCGTGTGTCCCCACCTTAATATTAACAGGATGCGTGGATTCTCGCAATTATGTATTCACTGCTTTGTGCCTTCGTCACGGCACATTCATAATACTGTACATTACATGGCACAGCTCCAAACCTATCTTCAACTTCGCAAGGTAAAACCAACCGTATGGCACGAACATTAAAGTAGGTTTTGGTATGGGTTCTTAGGATATGTGATCGAAACTTGGCGTCACGGGTGTGAGGGAACATCGAATTCTGGAAAACCCCACGATCGCAAGGTGACGGAAGCTTATTAAGAAAACATATGGAATGATTTTCAGTTTCAGTTTGCTTGTATAATGAGAGGTACGATCGCGATAAGAATTTAATGATGGTCAGTTGTAAAATGTTAGCCTGGTTTGCTTAAGCCTGCTGTTACCTGCTGGCATGGGTCTGAAGTTTACTCTGTAATGCATCAGAGAAGTTGACAAAAAAAATTTAGTGCCCAACAAACTGCTACAAATCCTTCAAAAGCTCAAAGACCTTTAACAAATCCTAAGGAACATAAAACTGAAAATTTTATTCGAAGTAGGTAGGCATTTTTTTAAGTAGAATTAGAAACTCAAAGTCAAAATTAACAATCAAGTAATATAAGCCGGACTCGCGCCATAGCACGCCCAAGTCAAACAGTGAATAGACTTTTCTAAGGTACACTTCCACGTACCATCAGGTGAATTGCAGTCAACCGCCCTCTTACGTATAGTAATAAAAAATTTTGATTATGATATTGACGACCCCATAGCCCAGTTGCCCTGCCTGCCAATCGAGGGGTACCGGGTTCGATTCCGGCCGCGGCAGACATTCATGTGACAGATAAATGTTTGTTCTCGGGTCACGGGTGTTAGTAATGTCATATTTGTGTATGTCCATGCCGCCCGCGACACAGGGAGTCCTAGTGCGGGGGTGTGAGTGTGCGAACGTTAATAAAACATACTTCAAAAATAAAAATATGATAAATAAAAAAAATAACAATTGCACCATTGAGAGTCAAAATTTATTTGAACGGTTATTGTATGCCGTATGAAATGCACGAATAACATACTTTTTAACTGACTACCAAAAAGAAGGAGGTTCTCAATTTGTTTGTATTTTTCGTTATGTTTGTTACCTCGCGAATCCGTCATTAATTAACCGGTTTGAAAGGCGCCATTTTTGGGGGGTCCCATTTAAATTAAAAAAAAAGATCTAATGAAATCGATGAAAAATAGTTGAAATTTTTTTCACGCTCGGGGGATGGGCGAGAATTTTATTTATAATTTAGAGCATTTTATTTAAAATTTGCTTTATTTTCTTTCAAATATTTTTTCTAAATTCGTTTCTTTTTGGGAACATATTTGTTTATTTATTAAGTACCTTAGTGCTTTGAATTAGGAACAATGCTATAATTACCTTCAAATATAACTACGATATTGTTTAAGATTAGTTATCATGTGGAACGTCAGTCCATTTGGAAGGAAGATTGAAAGAAAAAGTAAAAAGAATCCATCTCTTTCGTCATACAAAAAAATAACCGTCTATGCTCATAGAAAATATAAGGCCAGTAAAATAACACTTTGCTATCGCCCCATAAATTTCCGCTGAACACCAAAAAACTTCTAATAAGGTTTTTCTATAGCGACCTTAACAAATCCATTCCCTACAACAATGAAACAGCCGCGTCAGGTCCTCTCTCGCCAAGTGATGAAAATTAATGCAGTCTTCCTCATAATGGGATAAAAAATCCAGCATCTCTTGACCCTCGACAAAAACTAATTTGAACCGTACGTCTCGGGAATAAGAGCGTCGAACAAGGAACGTGTGACGGCGAGAGTATAAATAGTGAAGAATTTAAATAACAAACGTTGCGCGCCGCAGTTTGATTCCGCAGTGACATTAGTAGTTCTTTTTGCTGAATATGAAAGGATTCGAAAATGATGACATTACACCTTTTTCGTTTTCTTTTATTCTGTCTGCATATATGTATAAGGATTCTGCTGGAGACTTTCCAGACTAAGTAAGTAGGATCAGATGAAGTTAAATTAAAATATTATAAAAATGGTACAGCATCCATTTTTAAGTTAGTTAGTTATTGAAAGTTCGCCACAACGTTATAGGAGTTATTTACTGTTGTTTTAAGCTTGAGAAATTATACCAAATCGGAGAATTGCCTAAGTAAATGCAAAAATCAACTCCCAGGAACGCGTGATACACATTTTTGTTGCCGTATCAAACAGATGTTCATCTCTTCTGTCTCAATATCTACTATCTCAATAATTTGAATGAAATTTAAAGTAATATAACACATATCTAGAACCCAAAAACTATTTGTCGTATAAATGTTTACTCAGGGGTGGAACTGTAAACCCAGCAGACAACAGCACTCATAATTATTGTTTAGACAATACAGAAGTGAATATGAGTTCCGTTCTGAAGACGCTCATTATCATACGCGGCCATAATTAATGATAATATCGATCTGTAATTCTGTCACACCATGTGATTATCCAGGCAATTTTTTCTCACTTAACACTGTATCAAACTGAATTCGCGAAGGCGAAATAACTCAGCAAATGTACAATATGAAACAATTATTTTACCCCAAACGACCTTTCGCCAATGTTATGACTTGTTCAAACACAACTGACACGAAAGTCGGGTCTCAAATAACACAATTGGAACGTGACACCTGTTTGGCCCCGGCGTGACGTGACGAGGGTCACTCAATCCTTGTTCCGTGAACTTGTTTTAACAGAAACGAGATTTTTATCGTGTGTTCATGTAAGAAAAAAGGTAATAAGTTCACGTCGTGTTCAGTGCTCACTGCAGCCTATCATCACCTATTGGCATGGAATGATTTATTACACAGTAGCAATATTAGCTTTAATTCCATTACAAGAGCAAAATTCTATTATTACGTAATTCTTCAGACAGTTTTATAGCGCATCACCCAGATTATTTCGCACTCTTCTTTACTGCAGGAACCTTATGAAGTATTAAAAATCGGTAAACAAATTTGATATATAAAAACGCATTTACTGCAATATAAACAATAACTTTAATAATTTTTGTAATTAAAAGTAATTTAGCTTTGATAATAATGAAATGACCCAAGGGTTATTTTTCTTAATTTTGCTATTAGAATGATCTCCGAGCAGTGTTTTCTTTAAAGTAATCATCTAGTTTTGAGAATTCTTTTGACGTGAGTTTTGACATTATGGCATGTCCATTATAATTCATCCATTATAATCCATTCTAACGTAATTTTATTATAAATATTTACACATAGACCCATGAAAGTGCCACCAGTTTTGCTAAGCCTTCTTCTTTCATTGTAAGCATCGCTCTTCTTATGAAAACTATCAGAGTATATTTTAACGCACATAATAACTAAAATGTATTGTGACATAAAAATTATATACATTTGTAAAAAAGACCTCTAAGCGAGTCTCTAAGCGAGTCTAAGGTCTGAGGTTTCAAAAGGCGCGTACAGCACATTTCTAAATTAGCTAAATATCAGCAGCTAAGCCCCACAACAACAGACCATAGGTCATTACACTGTAAAAATATTTAAAACAAACTAATCTTGCTGTTTCTATGTCAATTAAGAGCCTTACATACTTAACAGCGTAAGCAGCATAACTAAGTCTCTCTGATACGTTTTTAAATGTGAGGGTTCTATTGTAATCCACAGTCTATAGTAAAGCCAAGAAGCGTTGAATTTATTAGCTCAAGCAGTTGAAACCTACCTTACATTTGAATTTAATACATTTTGTTTTTTTACCATTTAATATAAAGCTTTTAAACGTGAACCAGTGTAACACTTGCGAAACAGTAATCACTTGTAAGTAGGTAGGCCTATAGTTCGGCCTATAGCTAGGCTCGTCGCGCCTGTCGCTTCTCCAGCGTGTAGCGCGCGGAGGCTTTGCAAACAGGAACGTGCATTTAGGGCGCACGAGATGATCGGAGTCCCCGGCGTTCAGCGCACGGAGAACTCGGCGACTGGAGCGTGCGTTAGGACGCACGAGACGTACAGAGTCTCCGGTGTTCACCACACGTAGACCTCGTTGATTGAAGCGTGTGTCGGAGTGCATAAGACGTCAGTGTCTCTGATGTTCAGCACACGAAGACCTTCTAGACCAGAGCGTGTGTTAGGGCGCACGAGACATATAGACCCCGGAGTCGAGAGTAACAGAAGATTTCCGGTTATGAGTACGAGGCTGTTCTATGTCGTGACAGAAGTGTTCCAACTCTACGCGCGAGACTGTTCAGTCTCGTCCCACCTCGCCTTTTATGTGACCAATGTTGTGCAATGTTTCTTTCTTTGTGTTCTTTTTTATGAATTTAAAAATTTCTTATCGGCCTAATAAATTTTATTACAAAAGAGGGCAAAATTATGCATTTTTTTAAATTAAAGTTACCATGGATACAATAATTTAAGACGTTTGCCAAATATTTGACAACAATAACAAAACATTAAACATAATAAAATACTTAAAGAAATTACACAATAAGTGGATAACAGATACAGGAAATTATAAAAGAAGTTTACCAAAGCAGTATTACAAAAATTACAAATTATGCGAGTACCAAAATGTTATATATAAAAACATTCAGTATCTAAATACTACACTATCTACTTTAAACAATTTACTTTACTAACATACATACTCACACACATGGGCATATATGCACAAACATACACACACACATACCTGCCTGTAAAAAGTTATATACGTTCTACATCTTGAATGACCAAATTTGTACTCAAGAAAATAATCCCGACCTGTCGGCCGTTAGTGGCCGCAAGGACATGGGTCACATCGCCTCCGCCGCCGCGGTAACTAGTTAACGTGACAGATACTTTCGGAACAAGTTTTATTTATATCAACTTATTCTTTTACTTTGTAACAGATCCAAATATGAATCTGTTTGGTAGTGTATGCACCTATTGGACAGAGATAATGCATTATTTATTGTATATTAGTGGAGCAGGTATTTGTTAACTGGTCTCTGGGTGGAGGGGATAGTTGTCAAGCGGCGAGTCTGATTTTAAACAAAGTCAGTCTTGTAACGGACGTAGGAGCGATCGGACGTGTGCCTGCGCCCACGGCTGTGTGCAGTAGTGAGCGGGTCGATGATAGCTCCCAGTGCCTCTTATATATTATATATATAAATTACTCAAGGAACACCGGATATGACAGTTTCTAATTTAGACTTTATTACATTTTTATAAAAACATTTGTTCCTATGAGATGGTTGGTAAACTATTATCTGTCATTATTTTTTGTCGAGGGTCTTTGGATATCCAAAAAAATCATGACTCAGCTTGGTTATTTACCATATTAATGACACACAGTAGAGTAACGTGAGTGAATATGCTCCGTACGAGACAAGGCAACAAGATACGTGGAACGATCTTTCCATCCCGTAGTTATAAGGCCTCAATAACAAGAGGCAATCAGTTAAATTGGTTCCATACACTTAAATTCTAAAGCCACCCACAAAACGTTAAGTTTACATAAGTAAACTTGTATGCCTCGATCGCTGAACCGGTAGCAATAGCTGTCCATCTGTCCATTGAAGAGGGAACGGCTTTTATTAAGAAACAAAGTGTCTTACATCTTCGATCCGGACCGTACATACAATTGATTGCATACCCTCGATACAGAACATTTATCGTGAACAGAAGTTCAACGCATATAAGGAATAAATATTATTAAGTATCCACACATAGTCACAAGTCATATTAGATCATGTATTAATACCATGTCAACTGTGCAAAACCTGAATAAACGAAGTCTCGAGATTGCTTGCACGCAGGAAGATGGTCGTTTTGGCATGTGAAACTGGCATAATCACCTAGAGTTAAAGTTCTCTTATTGAGTAAAAAATACCGACATAAATGTAAACACATAAACTAAAGTTTTATATTGATTGATATTGAATGATGGAAGGTAATTTTATTTTTATTTTATTTTATTTATTTATACACGTCTTACATCTAACATTACAGTCTTCCAATTCGTTAGTGTAGAGATATCATTATAAATAATTACAAATATATGTCAATAATAATAGTTCCAATAAAATAAAAAATGTCCACAAATTTAATGCTACATAGGATACATACATTTTGTGAGCACGTTATGAAATATAAAAAAATATAAATAACTTCAACAACTAATCCGCTGTGCATCCGTCTGTTATTGAGTGAGTTGGTGAATCCCCTATGTCGTTAGGAAAAATTCCGCTGCCTATTTCTACCTCCTTGAACTTCTGCAGACAAAACGTTTAAGTCGTTGCCCAGCCGACGGTAAACAATGTTCAGATATATAGTAACGAGTCTCTCTAAAGAGGGTCTGTTTCCTGAACTCTTTATTGGAAATGCAGCAATGATGAAGCAACATCCGTGTGTTTTGTTTCGGAACAATGGACGGCTGTAATTTGTAGCGACGATCGCTCTCTTTATTTACAAATTATGTCAACGATACGCAAAAAAAAAACATGAAAACATTTACAGTAATACGTCACTTTTAATTAGTCAAGAATCACTGTTGTTGACATCTTTCGACATGTTTCATCGCGACATGTCACTGTATTGTTGATGAGCTCGGTATTGCTCTTACAGTGTGGTCGGTGATGTGAAATGGCTTCACACACCTTTATAACTACTACTTGCGTTTGCCCGCGGCTTCGCCCGCGTGGAATTTGCTCTGTCACACGAAGTCACTGTAATCAATAATAAATCGCTTCGAGAATCGAATTAGCTAAAAAACCGCAAAATAAACGCAACCGTCAATGATGTCGCGCTTTGCGTCCCGCGCATACTTATAGTACTCTTAATGGCGCTCCATTCAGGTCGATCTTATTGTGATAACTTATAAACTACTCCTCCAAATTAATTTGTGTAAAAAACAAAATTGATCTACATTAAATACTAAAAGCGACGAATGTATCAATATTGATAAGAATTTGAATATTATTGTAAAATGTGCATTGTAAAAAAAGTATCAAATTTTAATGTATTTATGGCTTACTAATTTGGATATAGTGGCTTCGAATGAAGTAGATATATGCTGTCGCGGATTTTTATTCGGAACTATTTAAGACGAACAATCCTACGATACATTATCTTCGTGTAACTCCAAAGGTTTACGCAGCGCACGCCGGGATCGCTCTCAAAGAGCAGGATATTTTCCGACTTAATTGATATTTATGATTATATTATGGCCAAATTACACAAAATTTTTATAATTTGTATCCCATGTCTTATTTTAATATATAAGTATATATTACTGTTCAGTTTCATCTAAATCCGATCAGTAGTTTTTGCGTGAAAGTGTAACAAACATACATTCATCCATCCTCACAAACTTTCGCATTTATAATATTAGTGGGATTATCCGTTTGTTTCGGATAGTTTCGGTTACGGATATTAGATGAGTTACAACTTGGAAAAAATAAGCAGCAACACAGCAGTAACAATAAACATACAACAGTAACAGTTTGACTTTATTTCTAGGTATAATGCAGTATTACAGTCACAGAAAAAACAATAGCCTAAAAAATTAAATAATAAAAACTGTCTAAAACTGTAACGACGCGGCTACCGTGTCGGCTCGGCTGGCGACAATCTGTCATAACGTATTTTATTTAGACTGATGCTATCCGAAACTTTTTTATCGGATTTTTTATCGGTTACGGTTATGGATATATTTCGGATATCCGATAGTTTTGGTTACGGTTACGGAGCTCCATAACATCCCTGGTCTGTAGGTATTTATATAAAGTTTTACGCAAATAATGAAGTTTTAACTAAGTCACCAAACAAACTTTCATCCCCTAATTCTACCACTTAAGTTTTTTCCCGTTGTTTCTTATTGCCTGTTTCCATATTTGACGTTTCCTTTTTTATTTGAACGTTACAAATGAAATCTACAGTCGAAATTTCAAGTTCCTAAGTGTGGCAGTTTCGACTCGGTATGCGTTTGTTAGAAAACTTTCATCCGCTCTTTTACACCCTCTGGGGATGAATATCAAAAAATGAAAAAACACGTAAATCTTTATTTTATTTTAACAGTATTTACGTAAATTAAGTTTTAACCAGGTCGCCACACAAACTTTCATCCCCTTTTTCGAAGATTTACTAAGGGTTGAAAATTTTCAAAATCCTGTAATACATGTTAATTAGTATTTAACCAAAGTGCTTACCACCAATTTCCATGACTTTAACTTCTGACGAACTCCCGTACAAACTTTCATCCCCTATTTCAACCCATTTTTTCGCAATAAAAAGTACCCTATGTCCTTTCTCATGATCTAGTTAATCTCTGTACCAAATTTCGTTTAAATCGGTTCTGTGGTTTAAGCGTGATTGACCAACAGACAGACAGAGTTAATTTCGCATTTGTAATATTATAGTATATATGAAGAAATCTGTGATATGCAGGTTTTCTTACAATCTTTTCCTTCTCCGAAGTAAAAGAACGCATAATAATATAAAATGTGGTATATTTTTTACACAATTTACGAACGAGAGCGCGATAAAGTCGTATTGATTATGATGGATAGATAATTTCGAATTACGAAGCACCTTTTTTGATAACAAGTTCACGTTTCATCACATTTCCACCTGGTGGTAAGCAGCGATCCATTCTAAGATGGTAAAGCGCACTAAGTAGTAAAAACCTATTTAATATTACCTTGATGAAACTCGAAATATAAACTAATGGGAGTAATGGCGCGGACAGAGTTCTTCAGTTTGTGGTGTAACAAAGCGCGTAATACTGAAACTTTGGGAATTTCTCCTTGTACGTGTAGAATGTGAACTCAGGTCTCTTATATAAGAACCCACCAACTTAACTAGCACTACTGTGAATTTCTCACTCAATCCAAAAATATAAAGTTATATTTGAATACGTTATGTACGGTACAGACGGATAGGAACAAGGTAGCACCAGCATATTCGGCGGTTAGAAAAATTGTCCTAAGCTGTGCGTCTATTTGAAGAATACAAGACGTGTAAGGTCTAATTTTTATTGATTTTTTCGTAAATGTAAATCTGATTGCCAGTATTGGGTCTGCCTAAATACTCGTCCCAATCCCACGGTGGCAGAACAGGGTGCCGTTAGAGGCTACAAAAGCCAGCCTGCTTGATGGTAGAGTTTCGTGTAAGGATTATATAATTTGTATTATCGTTAACATTATTACTGATATTTTTATCTTCCCGTGAAGCCTGCCTGGCTAGCTAACACCCTTCTGCTTGAGTCAGCCGCCAAACGACTCGTTGTGTTCCAGCTGGGGGCTTGAGAGCCAGTACTTTCTTTCTTACGTTCTTTTCATTTCCTGGCCGACAACGCATCAGTGATACCTTTGGTCTTGCTGGTGTCCATGGGCGATGGTGACCCACTTAAAAAAAAATACTAACAAGTGGCTCGTCTGCTCGTTTGTCGGATATTAACATAAATAAATTGTCTCTTGTGACAAATGCCATTCGAAAAACCAGTGTTCTATCTAAGAATTTTACATACACAAAAGTTTTCTAAATCGTATGAGCTACGTCGCTGCTGATACATAACAAACAACCTTCGGCGTTATGACGTTTACGGCCCCATTGAATTTTGATGCTCCATTCCCCCCAGCGCCGCTGACGACGCTTCCAGATGGAATAAAATATTATTTATGCGCTTTCGCAGGGAATTTTGATAAGACGCTTTAGCCCGTGACGTCATGCATGGCACAGTTTTAGTTTACGTAATTTATGAATAAAACCGTTCTTAGTGAGTGAAGCTCATTAGCAACCCCCTGTAGGATACGGACTTTAATTGAAGAAACCTGGATAGTCCTTCACCATTCTTCTTAAGTATGTCAACATGGACAAGGTAAATAGCTTAGGTTTTAATGTCCGCCCGAGGCCTCCGACATACCTTAACGATTGTGAACAGAACGATACCAATCAAACCTTGCACTCGTGATGAAACAGCCAAGGTATTTTGCCATTAACAATTACCCATTTAAAATTGCCAAATGTGCACAATATTTTTCTTTTAAAAACTGCATATTCGATCGCTTCGTCTTGTACTGTCACTTTAACCAAATGCGACTTGGCAGTCGCACGCTCTTGATGATATATTTGACTCTTATACAAAATGATACTTCTTTACTAAGTCTGAGTCATAAAAATATAAATACACTTATGTCTCATATAAATGTCTTGTTTTCAGTAGTGAAAGGAGTTGTTTGAGAAAATTCAAAAATTACCATTGACAGTTGAGTTAATTGTTATAGTTGTATTATCCTGAAAAAATTGCTGCCAGTAATATTTCTCGTAAATTACTATTTTTCTCATAAACACAAATCGTCACTTACACGAGGACAATATTCACACGACAAATACTTTATCTGTAAACCCGTTGCGGGTAGTTACACAAAACAAAACAATATAATGCCGGCACAGTTTATAAGATTCAAATCCATTATATCTTTTGGGTTGTGGTCTAAACGATAAAATGCTGACAAATGTAAATTTTTATGTTGCATTGATTTTTCATTAAAGATGTGTTTTTGCAATGTTTTTTTAAAAATCTTTTAATGAAGTCGAATCTTTTACAGTTTTTGGAAGTTTGTTGTATAATTGTGCTCCTCCAAATGTTAGACTATTTTTGCCGTTACCTTTTAGTTCTAATTCGAGGTAATACTATATGATTATGTTGGCGTGAAGCATATTTGTATATTTGAGATTTTAATGTAAAGGTAATCTTTGAATGAGTGATTTTTTTTAGTGTTTATGAATGATTTTGTAAAAAAGAATGCACATACATTTAACACATGTTAAATTTGTATAATTATTTGATGTTTGTGATTTTAGTTTCTTTGTAAATAGTCTTTGATGGTGTAAAATAATCATAGTGATATAATATTTTTACTAGATTATTTTGTAATATCTGGGTAGGTTTCAAGTTACTTTTCCATATTAATATCAACTGTGGAGTGTCAAAATATAACTCACTCACTTATTTATTTATTCATTCATTCTTACTCTCATTGGTTCTTAACGATATTCAAGAAACATAAGCGTGGAATACAATAGGCGCCGATCTTAAAAACCTCACTAATACTGAATTGCAAGGATAAATTTTTCCCTGAAAAGTTTGTTATACCCACAATTCAACGAAAGCCTAACATGACCGCTAAACAAATGGTGGGCAATAAACTGCCACAAGAGAATATCTGGCCACTTACCAAGTTCTTGATTAGGTCTCACGGTTGGACGAGTTTGCGGAGAGCTGAAGGTCAAATATTATTGTGTTTACGAGAATCCGACTCATTGGACTTGGTATAATTTTGCGTTAAAATAAAGCTGTTTCTTATACGCCATGTCTTTGAAATTTGGGCAGATTTTGCTGCTAACATAATGTAAATCTGTGACTTTTTTGAAACTCACGCCCTAGTTTCTTGGATCAATGGTAAGAGAACGATCGTGTTAAGGAACCTGTTTCACGGATCTTGCGTTGATGTGAGCCGTTGAAGAAATTTCTTGAGTACTTCTATACTTCGGAGAGCTTGTCAGTAATCGGGTCCGGTTAACCATGTCGGTGGCTTTTATGTGGCATAAAAACTTCCGGAAAGGGAGGCGGGTTATGCTTTAACTTCCTCGGATAAGAAAAGTGACCTGCGCCACTGGTCAAAAAGTTAATGGCACATCTGTAGCTGACATCAAACAGGATTATTTGAGGTTTATTTCAATCATTCGCATCCAGTGACTTAACGTAAGTTGGACTGGATGTAAATAAATTACCACAACATGTCACAGCATTCTCTTATATGAAGCTAAGATCATGGTGTCGAGGAAATAATTAAGAATTAAAAATAAACAATTATAAAATAAATTGAAGATAGCCGTCAAACGAGCAAACGAGCCACCTGATGGTAAGTGACCAACGTCACCAATAAACATCCTTAACGCCAAATGAATCATTATATTGTTGCCGACCTAACGACGGTGGGGATTCCCGCTTTTTATCTGATTCTCCGATACATGTTGACTAAGAGACTAGTGGAAAAAAGGTAGATAGTAAAAGAAACTCATCAGTTTCTTCAAATTTAAAAAAGACCACGAGGAAACTTTCTTATTCATTATCGGTCGTTCAATACTATGAGTATAGCAACCAATTACCTACTCGTAATGTACAGTTTCCCTTTGACGTATAACTGCCACTCAATACAAAAACTGTATTGTCATTTGACGCCATCATTAATACAAAAAATACACTTTATGTAACTTTGTCAATATGCTGGAAACTTTAGTCCAAAAACAATGATCTCTGTGAGGCAGCAGACCAGCAGCAAATCAGGCACCATTGTCAAAATGTGATTCTGTGCTTAAATCGTTCAATTCATCTTTTAAGCCCACAGAAGTTTTATCTTTTGTACAAACAACTTCGACCAGTTCCAAGCTCGCTAAATACTACAATTACGCACTATTCTCTTTAAGTAACCGATACTAAATAAAAAAGAAAAATATCATTCCTTAAAAAGAAGATATAACTAAAGAATTATGTCGATTTTCGAACGTCATACCTTTTTTGCCTTGATCGAAGCGAGTTAAATCCAATAGAGAATGTCCCATTCTCTATCCTCTATCGTAGATGAGGCCCTTTTGGGTGCCGAGGACCATAAAGCCAAGTAAGCTCCGCCATATCACATTACGTAAATTGGTCGGAAACGTCTCCGCATTTATATTTTCATTGTGTTTTCTCCCATATTCGAGGACAAATCAATGTTTTTCTGTTCGAGATACGTATATCATAGGAGCCAAGCTATCCGCGTAAACATCCTTTAGCCACGTGTTATATTACCAGAGAGTGGCTATTAGCTAGAACTCCTTAGTTGCCAGCTGCAGGGAATGGATCTGTGCTCAGAACTGATCGTACTGAAGTTTTAAATGTAGTTAGGAAGAATCCGAAAATCTTAAGCTTTCTGAAGATCTCCGTACGAAACGAATGTTATGTTATGTTGCGCAACGACAATAACAGGGACCCTTTGCTAATATACCCACTGAAGAACCGTAGCGTCGCATTTATATTGGTAATTAGCGGCCCGCCCAGATTTCGTTCTGGTTCAACAATAATGCTAACTTATACATATATTATAGATACATAATATATAGCCTATTTTCACTTGGAATAATTTTTCTTTTAATAGTAAAAAAAATTTCAAATAGGTGCCTTGGATTCGGAGATTACCGTCCGCATGTATACAAACACACAAATATTGCACTCTCTCTTCATAGTATTAATACAGATTTTGGTCACCAATCTAACCAGACCTTACATTGTTTGACTTTTTAATAACTGTACCTCAATACATAAATTTAGCAAAATTAATGAGCGATATAAAATTAAATCAAGTAATTTATTATTATTATTTAAGAATCATTTCAGCAATTGAATTTGTTAACAGTAGGAAAACGAGCACATACGCAAAACATGGTCACGAAGGAAGCGGTAAGCACGCTTACGTACACTTAACAATATTATTTTTCATCGCCGGTCGCCTACGGCTCGCAGTGAGACACGCCGTCGCTCTAAGTCATTGGGAGACATTTGGCGTAACATACATAGTTACGGTGAGATATGGCGGCTGGGACGAGACGCCGACGTATAAACCTCGTTAGATTCTGTTAGCGGTCCTTAGCTGGTTGAAGGAAAACTCTCTTATCTTTCCTGTTGCCCTATTAACTTTTCTTGAGCTTTGGTTAAACCGATCATTTATAAATAGCTAAACACTATTTATTCGAAGGTTCAAATTGATAGTTCCAATTTACGTACAATTTACGTACGATTCAAGTGGCAACAAAACCAATAGTGGTAGTGAAGTCGTCTCCTCCCATGGATATTAGCGGCACCGAGGTTATCAGCGATTGTTAAATAAGAAACCAGTGTATTCGTAGCTTACATGACTCTCTGACTCTGAAAATATTGTCCACCGCTGCTCGGTCTCTGCCTCGTACGCGGCCACATGCAATAGAGATATCGTTGCCTTACATGACTATAGTAATTTGACGCGGAGAGATTTATTGGTGATATCTAGTTGTAGATATAAACAAGGGGGTCCATCGCGAAGATTTTAGTGTTATGAAAAAAACTGGTACCGGTGATATCTGACTGCAGGGGACCAGTTGACTCGTTAGCCGAATGAAATTGTCATAGTCACCTAGCCAAAGACTCGGTGCTTTTTTGAGCGAAATCTGAATGAAAATACCAGTTGTTAGCCATTACAAAACCGCAAACGCTTATTCCAAAACTAATCGAGAATAAAAGTACAATAAGTTTTGCAATGTATTTTTTCTTTGTAAGTTTCCAACTTTCGACTGTTTCCATATCAACCGTAGCACGATTTGGAATTTTTTTTTTCAAATAAATCAATGTATTTTTGTTTACTAAGGGGCTATTATGGGTTGTACTAATGGTTACGCGATGACTTCCTCAACGTTTTTAGTCCAGTTAAATCACGCAAAAAATCATATAATCATATAACTAGAATATTTTTTATTCAAAATTTTGTTATTGAATACATCACACTGTTTCTAAGAATCAAATTAAAAACCAAAATCAAACGCCAACACAAAAGCATTTAATAATTAAGTATTTTATAAATACATAAGCAAATGATCTCATGATAGCATCTGCATTTTTTTGGGTTTTTCTCGTTCTGTGAATTAGAAATACATATATTAATTAATAACTATTTTATTAATGGACAGATTGCAATGAAACAAACTTTTAGTGTTATGTGATACTTATTGCAATACATTAGTGAAAACCAGAACAAAATCGGTTAAGCCCTTTCTGACATTAGCGGGAACAAACGCACAGACAAACAAACAGACAGATAAAAATTCTAACAACTATTGTTTTGGGTTCTATTACGTTAATAAAGGCCCTTATTTTTTCTCATATATCGTTCACGTACAGAAATCGATCAGTCAGAATTTTATTGTATGTATAGATATATGCACATAAATTTTTAGTCTTATTAAAATTTCAAAAGGGGAAAAAACTGCAACACACAAACGATTACACTGTAAAGTTATAATCATATCTAAGCCAGTTACGGGATCGTCACTTACTTATCTCAACTACAATATCGTTTACTGACGAGTTGTGCTTTCACACGTTTCTTGCATATTCTGAGAGGTAAATCATGTATCAACATTGGTACTTTATTGTAAAAACACACAGAGATCTATAAAAGATTGTTGTACCTTTCTTTTCTTATGTAAATAGCCGACGATCGCGTAGACAGATACCATGATGATAGGTGGTCACCGCTGCCCACAGACATGTATTATACTAAAGGTATCATCGACGCATTGCCCGTGAATGTGGAAGCGGGGAACCACTTATTACCGGCTCTCCTACAGTGCTACCGACACACAATAATATTTCATGGTTAATTTTATAAGAGAGCGGTCTAGCCAGGCAGGTAAAAAATCCTGCTACCACCATCCACGTGTGCCGCTGGGATTCAGCTGGTTAATATAGAGCACAGCGACCCAGGGGAATCCGTCTGTCGTAACCTCGTCCGTTATTCAACAGGGTACAACATCAGTGCATGTATGGAGCACGTGCTTGAACTTTGTACAGGAACTCCATTCTTGATAGTTACAATGTATCTCCTGATTTTTTAAGTATCAGACAAAGGTCTGATCACTCGAAGCAGTTCGGTTCAATTCCAGTAAGAACCGCGGCAACTCAAGTGGAAGGCTAATAAACCGTGAGGACTTTTTTCCGTCTGGTGATTTTAATATCGACATCTCATGTATTAAACATTGGATCATCAAAAAGACCCGTTTGGTCATCGGTTTAACGGTTTGAGTACTTCTGCTCGTATTTGTATGGGAAAATGATCTGATCCTTCGGTGAGGAGGATTGATTTTTTCCGTGATGTAGAAATAGAAAGGAGCAGTTACATTCTTGCGGCGTGTAGAAACAAGTGATAGACGAAGTTAAGTTTTATCGTGTACGATTAAAAGGGGAATCGGTTATCGTTAGTACATAGTTGCTATATTTCATTTAGCTTACCTTATATTATGGATCTCATTGGAAATTTTTTGGTGTCTGTTTTGCAGAGATGTATGTATGGCTTAGTCATCTTCCACTTATTATATACTTCTTAAAAAATTACTTAAGAATTCTTGTACTAAAAAATAAATTGAAGCAAATATTTTGTAAAATAAAAGTTTCTCAGACAGAACAGAATATTTACCACTTAGAAAAAATTTGTTGTCAATTTAGCACCGATTCCATTAATAAACTCGGAATGACTACCCCAAGATAAACACAGACTAAAACGTCATTTGATAGCTGGATGGGCCACAATTTCTGAATTGACAGTCGTATTTGAGAAAAACAGTAGACCAATTTACTAGAATAGACCAAAAGTAGACAAAACTTGATTCAATCTCGACAAATGACACATACCGGAGAGATTGCCACGCTCTGAAACACGATATTCAATCCGCAGACGTGAACATTTTCGTCCATTGCTTCTTGCTAAAACCGAATGATACCATTTGTCTTTCAATGTTATAGCGCAGTTACAAGTTGAACGAATTTTCTTAATAATTTAACAATTTCACTGAATTTTGATTTAAGCCACCTTTCGTAATTATTATATTATTTATTATTATTTATTTATTATTATTATTATATATATATATATTATTTATTATTATATTATTAGTATATTATTTCGTAATTATTGTAACTGCCAGTAATAGGGGATTCTCCCGTTTCCGTCTTGGGCGATAAAATATCGGTGATGCCTTTAGTACATGGGTGGTACCTACTGCCTATCAGTTGGACCACCTGTTCGTATGTTGGCTGTTGATTGATGGTAAGGTATGGATGAATTCTAGATGGGTTTGATAATTGATCTCAGAAAGAGTCAAACAATTTTTTTTCCTAGTAATTCATTCGTAGCTGAAGCAGTTGTGGAATATTGATTTGAATAAGTTCTGTTTTGATAAGTGTTCCAATGAGAGATGTTTATAATTTGACCGATCCCTAGTTCAGTTGGTAGTGACCCTGCCTGCCGAGCGAGGGTTCCAGGTTCGACAGATAAATCTTGTGTCATAGGTGTTTGTGATGTCATACTTGTGTATATCCATGCCACCCACAACACAGGGAATCCAAGTGCAGGGGTATGAGTGTGTGAACGTTTTTTTATATGTGAAAGGGAAATGTATACTTTGTGAGCAATGCTTTTTATATAGTAACGTTATGTTAACAGCCGAAAAGCAAGCAACAGGACCACGCGATTATAAGTAGGCACTCCTATCGTACCGGTCCTGAACAATCGGGACGTCACAGATGGGTCGCTGGCTAAGTGGGCAAGAAAGCAAACAGTAACAGTAGTAAACAGTACAAAACTGTTTGCTGTTCATTTTAAAAGAGGGATGGTAGCTAGCCTGGCAGAGACATATGTTGAGGAGTTCGTTGCTGATTTTTCTTCTTAATGTCAAATAACCTTTTTGAAACGGTAGTGAAAAACAAATAGTGATGTGCATTTACAAAATACTTCAAGTTTAATTTGAGAAAAAGCTAAGTTGGTGACTTAAGTGACTTAGAGCCTAGTGACGTCAGATGAAGAACCCTGGTCTCATAGTCACTTGCAATTTACAGCAGAGTCCCTAAGTGGCATCCGCTAAATTGTACCAATTGGTACTGGTAAACTAAAGAAAACAGCGGGAAGATGTTAGATTCGGAGTCCGTTCATTCAACAGCAAACCTTTCGACAGAGATAATACATAAATCTCGTGTATACTGGTAAAAACCGTAGTCCTCAACTGGTCTGTATGTAGAGAGGGTAATTGTCTAGCGGGGGTCTTGTGGTGAGCAAAGTCAATCTTGTCACGGACATGTACGGACAGGACGTGTACCTGGGCCCGTAGCTGCGTCCATTAGTGCGCGAGTGAGTGATAGCTCCCAGTGTCCTGTAAAGTGTATTATATAAAAAACACTATACACATGGGAATAATTTGAACAACGATATATATTATTTAATTATTCGATTTCTATTGAACAATACCTTGTAGGCTTGTACAAATCTCTTATAATCTTTGAAGCTTTAAATATAGAAAAACAAAATATAGACCTTTAACTTTCAGGAAAATTTTCAATGTTTGGGACAAAAATATCCCCAGATAATGGAAAATTTTCCTGGATTATTTTACACTACGCAATTATTTTCGACGGTATCCTGATTTGGATTTGAATTGTTTTTATGTTTATTACGAATTCCAAGGAGCAGCAAACTCATTTCTTAAACCAAAATAATCGAAAGATGCTCTCAGGAACATTATTGTAATGACAGCGAGGGCGGTATCAACACTTCGCAGCGGAAGGGCGCAGTATCAAATGAAGCCCCGCTCGTACTCGACTCGCGCGTGTTTCCTGCTCACTAACGCTACAGGGCCTGAATCTCAATTGAATGCTTGTTTCCATTGTCGCCCGGTACAAGACGTGATCAATTAATGAGTATTATCTACGGGCTAGTAATTGTCTCTGTGGCTGTAATAAAATTGACGTTTAAAACTAAAACTTTATTTATACAAGAAATACGGCTAAACATTATTATAACTAAAGATACAGTGGAAGATGGTGATGGAATCGGAATTAGAATCAGAGTGTCGGTTTTGGGAACGACAAAAACATTTATATGGTTTAGGAATAGAAGGGGATATTGATAAGGCTGCTTAATAAATAATAATAAATAATTATAAAATAATTAATAATTATAATTATTACTAATATTACTATTATTATTTAATATATAATTATTACTAATGAATAATTGAAAGCTTAGTACGTAAATAATGACTTAAGGATAATTATGGGTAAGTAAATACAAACTAATTGATTAAATGAATACGAATAAAAGTAATGATTTAAGATTAGTGATAACAATACAAACTTAACACAGACTGTGATAATAGTATAGACGTAATAAGAATAATGATTGGCGGAGGGCTCACGTAACTGACTTAGCTCCACGTTATACCTTTAAGAGCAAAAGAATATCTTTTTAATACGCTTTTATTAGCTCGGGTTGTATCTATGTATGTATGTATGTAAAGGAATCTTTGAGCTTAATTTTCACTGGTTTCTAAAAGTCTGATCAACTTGAAAATTTGCACACATATCAAGGGCCGATGACAATGCAATAATTTGATAACAGTTTCCCATTATCCTTATTAAGACGGCCAGGATTCATAAATTCTTTTTTAGATCCTCTGTAGGAGAGTGAGAAAGATAGAGCTAGCGCGCGATCTGCGCATGCCTGCACTTCCAGTCAGAGTTACTCTTACTGATTTCTGGAGTCTACGACTTACTCTTTCGAACTTGCTCGGGGACGCGGTATTGCTCAACGGGGACCAAAATGTCTTTAGGATAGTTGCATTCTAACCTAGTTTATTCCTTACACATGCGTGGGTACTAATAAGTGTCATAAACGCAAGTTACTCTATTTAATATTCATATAAGATGTTATATAATAACCGTGATTTATAAAAGCTTCTTATTAATTAAAATAAAATAATCAGAACATAAATTTTGAAATTATTTTACAGAACAAAATTCGACAAGTAAATAAGATATTTATCGTGATTAAAATCTTTTAATTCATAATTTTATTGATAAAAGTACAATCAACGAAAATGAATTAAAATAAATAATAGTTTAAAAAAAACTAATAATTCAAATCAAAGTAAAAAGCGTGGTGCTCGATATATTAAATATGACACAATCATTCTATTGGCAACTATCTATGAGAGAAAAGTTATAAAAATGAAGTAAAATGCATCCCACGCTTTTTACTTTGATTTGAATTATTTTGTTAATAACTTAAATTTTATTATAATGTTTATTTGAGGTAATTAATTATGATTGATTGTCCGACCTTCTACTACTGTAATAAAGACTCTTTGTAATTAAAAATTATTTTCTACTTTTTAGTTCAATTAGCAATAAAAGCGTGTTTTTTTTTAGTTTTTTTAAACTATTATTTATTGTCAACTCAAAAAGAACGTTTATATACTTCTTTCGTTTTACCCCCCTGACGCACCTGCGGACATGCTCACTCACCCATACCGCGTATACTCTCAAATGTCACTGCTCTCTTGGAAGCTGTCCCTAATTTTGACATGTTAGCTGATTCGTGGAAATATATTGTGGATTACTGTCCAAAATTCTGCGAAACACATTAAGGTTAATTTTAGACTTTTTAGTTTTTGTATTTTATTTTATTTTCTTGTAATTAATTAATTTATTTATTTACTTTTTTTATTTTATTTTTTTGTTGCATAATTATAAAGATTTGTAGTTTGACAGTTTTTTTTACTGGTATATTAATAAGTTTGTGTTGTGTTTGATTGTGTTCTTAAAGGTAATTGTTTGTGTTGTTTGATCGTGATCTTGTATAAAATTTGATAGTATAACCAAAACTTTTTGTTTAGCACAAGCAATATTGGTTTAGCATAATTTATGTCACTTATTTATCAGCTTGTTATATTGGTTAGCCTTAACAATATTATATTTATATTATATTATATATATATATATATATACCCAAGTATGAGAAAGCCGTCCAATATGGCCAACGACAATCAGGACCGACGGATTAACACGAAATCTGCAGCACGCATAATATTTACCGTGTTATTGATCATTGAAAGTGCAATGGAGTCGCGTCGGTATCGTATTATTCATCGCATTGCAACGTCCGTGCGCATCGTGTCTGGCGACGGTATTTTGATTCACTGTGATTACTTTGCACCATTACTTTAGTGATTAAAACAGTTCAGTGTAACTTCGATTCGTGCGTTTGATCTTTTCGATGTTGATTGAAATGCTTTTGAAAGAACGTAAGCTTTTTTATATCGATATCCATAATCTGATTCATGAAATCGTAAACGGGCCAGCGCAGTATCAGGATTAACGCAGATACAGTAATATATATGCTGGTAATTAACAATTCTTCGTTTAAAATAAATTGGAAGTATTTCGGAGAGTTAGTGATAAGCGGGTTGGTCGCTATATTCTTGGCTGTCAATACGTACTGTACTATTATGCTTTTAGTGTTACATATGTACATAAGCCGCCAGAATCTTTAAGAGAGTCTGGCTATTCGTCTGGTCTCGATTGAAAAGAGACCTATTTGAAGTCGATAATGTATTGATACACAAAGAACCTAATAGGAAATGTCTTTTATGCAAATGGTGCTAGGCTCCACCGATCTTTAGGGAAACAAGGTTGATCAGAGTTACTTATTTCACGGATAATACTTAGTTCACGTCAAACGAAATGCATCCAAAAATTATGTTCATCGTCACAACTGGTCCGAAATATGTGTACACTTTAATCCATTTTTGCGACCTCTCCTGAGACCCTTCTGAGGGTGAGGTGAAGCTGGAGTTTCCCTATCTCATCAGATCTGTGTCAGAAATAATAAAAATTAAATAAATATGTGTTTACATACTCACACCCTGTGTTGCGGTGGAGTGGACATACACCAATATGACATCAAAAACACCCATGACCCGAAAACAAACATTTATCCGTTATCTTACTCTTGGCTGGTAGATAAACTACCAAGCTATGATCTGATGAATAAGATACGATAATAAGGCTATGTGGTCGTCAAAAAAGCGTCAAAAAGCTAACGGGACCACCGTATGTGCTATCCCGATGCATTAATTTGTGGTTCTAATGAAATGACACTGTTCTAAGAGCTTTCATTTTGTAAAAAAAAATGTGTCGGTGATGCCTTTATTGTTACAGGACGTTCATGGGTAGTTGGATGGTCATGATCAGGTCAGAGCAGGTTTATTGGTCATTAACATAAACATAACAAAAGATAACAATGTTAAAACGTTTATAGACCTTTTGAATCTCGCTCTTATTCATTCCATAGTTTCCGCACCCTCTCCCACCCTCTAAGTAAAAATAGATGAAGCTAATGCCGCGGAGGAATTGACACAGGTTGGGGCGAATTGAATATAAGCCTTGAATACGTAATGTACTTGAGAATGTAACCTATTTACTCACCATTTTAGACTTAACACGGGTTTTTAAGGAAAAGCTATATTTTTGGATGTTATTCGTTTATTCATTAAGGTATTTTAGTGTTAGGTTTACGAAGCATGTTTGGATATAAATTATATTTATTTTTTTATTTAACACTAAACCTACCAGAGCGGTCAAATGACCGCTTTTGAGACTTAATAAAATAAATGTTTTTTAATTATTATATGATAATTATTTTGTGTTTATTGTTTATGCTAAATTCTGTATTAATTACAATAAAATAGAAAAGACTATAATGTTTATTTCAAAAGCGGTCACTTGACCGCCATCGGTAGAAATAGGTATATATAATATGTCGGTAGGTTTAGTGTTAATTTAGTAATGGCACCCCAAGAACAAAGAGAACAAAAGATATAATGGGTACAATTCCATACTAATTTGTTATAGCAGGTAAAGCCGAAGAAACTAAAAGTCCCTAATTTAAATTTGATTCAATATTTTAATTAAATGTATCATAACGATAAGGGTATGTAACAAAGGAATTATTGGAAATAACAATATTTCTTGAGACAACGAGATCGTCTTCAAGCAATCAAATCAATGATTTGGCTGACAGAAGCTTTCTTGAAAAAGACCCATAAGTACAACCTAAATATTACGAATTATAATTTGATTCTTTATTAGTCTATTGATACGGATAGAGCATCAATGTTAGTTAAATAGGAAATACAAGGTATAGGCATATGTTGTGTTATTGGAAATGGAGCCTGTAATACAATTATGGCATAATAATTAGTGTCGTATAATTGTTTGTCCTCGTGCGTATCTGCTCCAATTGAGATAAATTCTAGGTAACAAACAATATTTGAAGTAAATGTTATCAAAAAATCAGTGATATGTAATGATGTTATATAAAAAAAAGAATTCGTGCTTTTGTTTGGAAAATAGTACGGGTTCAAGAATTTGCCGATAATTAAAAACAACTTTACAGCCGAGAAGCCACAATTTACCGAACAAAGGTCTGCGAATCAAGATTATGGAAAATCAAAAGCATTCTTATAAAACTTCAGAGTTTGCAAATCAGACCCTCTGATCCGCGCCGGTGTCGATTACTTGAAATCGATGCTGAAATATTAATGAAGTTGTTCTTCATTAAATAATAGATCACGTTTCAATTTGTAAGTTTTGAAACTGATCAAAGCTTGAAGGAGTAATTAATTGATTGGTGCGAGCTGATCTCAGAGTCATCATTACAACTTATAATTGTTCCTCTTTCTTTTCTTCTTACGATGGCTTCTTACTAACTCAAACACTTTTGACAACATTATGGATAACTCGAATGGCCAGGTTTCAGATAGAAACCTTATACGACAACGGTATTGACAATTTACCAACTTTTGACGGCCGTGTATCGAACTTAGTAATGTCCCTGTTACCCAAACGAGCACTCCGGGAAGCAATTTCTAGCCAGGGCAAAATCTTTTGACAAATGCATCACGATCAGGAGGTTGGACTTCCGTGTCAATAATGGATGAAGTTGCTTACACCCTCGTTACACCTTCAACAGTAATATAAAAAGGTATCTAAAATTAGAGAAAAGTATATAGCAATCGATCAATGCAGCAGATATTTTTTTTTTATGTTAATAGCTGACAAACGAGCAGACGAGCCACCTGATTGTAAGTGGTCACCGTCGCCCGTGGACATCAGAGAGACCAAAGGTATCACCGATGCGTAGTCGACCAGGAAATTACAAGGTAAGAAAAAAAGTACTGGCTCTCAAGCCCCCAGCCGAAACACGATGAGTCGTTTAGCGGCTGATTCAAGCAGGAGGGTGGTAGCTAGCCAGGCAGACTTCGCGGAAAGATAATAATACCAATAATAATATTAATGACTTAATAATAATACTGATAATATAATCTTTATGTGAAACCCTACCACCAAGCAGGGCGGTTTCTGTCGCCTCTCACGATACCCTGTTCTGTCACCGTGGGATTGAGCGGAGTATTCTAGGCCGCCCCATTACGGTACATCTATTCGCCACGTAAATGACGAGCGTGGAGTGAAACGAAAATCGCGCAGAATACTGTAACTGTATTCTGATTTTGTACAAGTAAGTGGCTCGGTAGGTAGATCGAATCAACTCTCTCGATGGCCTCTGGAACATCCTCGAGCACTTTAACGATTAGTTCAGCTGATGGGAGCGGCGGCTACTCTGGAAAAGCTACTGCGTAATCCCAAGGTCCTTAAAGAGAGTGGTCGCCTTCTTCTAATTTTAACATCTATGTGTGGAAGTCGTGACAAAAACATCATTATTCTTTTGAGAAAACTTCAAAAGGTTTCAACTGGATGGTGAAAACTATTGAAGTAATACGCGGTTGCAGAACTATTTCCGTCAACGCGTATGTAATGGCAAGGTGTCCTAACTGGAATTTCGGAACTGAGGCCCACGCATCTTTGTACGTGTGGGCTGGTTTGAATACGAGAGTTATACCCTTGTTAAGAGAAGTATGAGAGCGGAAATGTCAAGCTGGGACAATCGTAGATTGATCATAATCTCCACCATATACTCGAATCAAATGCACTCAACAATGTAACAAATTAAGTAAAATGAACACGTTTGACAGATTTATCAATTAAATTATAGTCTCGCCACAAGCGAATCATATTTATACAATAATTCTAACACTACAATAGTAATATCGTATTGTTTGTGTTAAAATTATAAGTGTAAGAAAAACTAGTTGAAATTTGATGAAAAGCAGGTTCTTCTTCGGCAATGGATATTTAGGAGAAGACACGGTAATAACTTGTATTTATGTTATGTATATTAGTGGCGCGAGGTGGAAGTCCGATTGCCCAATTACATTACTGAGCCGAAGTTATTTTTGCGCAGAGATGCTTAACCAGTTAATACAGTGTTTTTCAAAGTGCTGAAATAAACACTAAAATGAAATAGAATAAGAAATTTTATGCCAAAATCACACATACCTATTATTTTATCGTTTATGCAGTTATTATGTGTTTGACAGTAACGTCACCCGAAATGTTTATTTCATAATTAGTTTTTTAGTTGCCTCAAGTAACTGTGTCTTTTAGTGTAAAAAGTATTCGAAGCCTTAAAAGTAGCAATTGATTCGGGACTGACGTTAAGTAGTACTTTTATTCATCTGTTGTTTATTTAAAATGCCTCGAGTCATGGCAGCCACTGAACATCACGTGAGTTGCATGTCCATTTGTGTTCCACAATAAACTCATATATTTAACCTTATGTGAATGTGTGAACGTTCGTTTACTCAACTATTCATGAAGACTTCAAACTAAGACGTATTGATAAGATAAAAATTTATTATAAGATTCTAAAAAATTATGACTTGACCCCTAAAAGGTCGCATGCTGGAATCGCAATTTGGGAAACACTGCCTCGATGTATGGCCCTCGTTTATTGTTATATTTACGTATTTCATCTTGTCTTGTCCATTTCGGTCGGTTTGTAAGGGCCAAAGGCGATTATTTACAGGTTTTTTCTTGTACGTGTTCGAGGTAGTCCGACTCTCTGGACCCTAACTGAGATCCTTACATCACGAAACAGTTACGAAATGTAAATGCAACTAAAAAATAAAAACAGGAATAGTTACACTTCGCCGAGTTTTAATCGGATAGTTGGTGTATGTTCTCGGGAGTAAAATAAAAGACTTTGGTTTTTGATATGATGTACTCCAAAGAACACTTTGAATTCACAAAATTTGTATAAAGAAGACAGTAGGTTAATATAATATGATGCTCAGAGGCGGTTTTAGAATAAGATTTTTAAAATGGCGTTCTCCGTTCGGTGATTCTCGGCCGTCTACGGGCTCGTTCGTCGATTACGCGCAAACAGTTGGTATACTTACATACTAGGAATTTACATGCATCTTCTGCAAACTTGACATGCTCATGTGACTGGATCACCCACGGATATCCTGCCATTTTTCTGCTGAATATACAGCAAATTCTCATGCTTTATATGTATTTTAAATACTTGTTTGATGTAGTGAAGTTGATACCTTTAATAAGAAGAAGAATAGAAGAAGAGAAATAATTACTCAGACAATTCTGTTTTAGAGTAGATTTTTTTTAAACGTTTACACACTCACACCCCCGCACTAGGATTCCCTGTGTTGCGGGTGGCATGGACATACACAATTATCACATCACAAACACCCATGACCCGAGAACAAACATTTATCTGTCACATAAATATCTGCCCCGGCCGGGAATCGAACCCGGGACCCCACGCTCGGCAGGCAGGGTCACTACCAACTGGCTTATTTTTCTAGTATGATTGACTTTTATCAATTGTAGGTTAATTAAATGTCCTCCCTGTCCAACATTGAAGGTAATCATGTCGTCTATTACAACAATTGCTTAAAAGAAATTAAGATTTTGGCGGTAATTCCTCGACAAAGAACATTAAAAAAATAACTTGGGATCTTTTAAACTACACTGGTCCATGGCAGTATTGGGCTGTGAATTTGTTATAAAAACCAAGACTCAACAGCAATTTTTTACACGTATTAGACAATTTTAGCACTTCAATATTGAGCAAAGCGCAAAATTATAAGAAGATTCATTCTAAAAAAATATACTTTCTTATTATAAGTAACAAATCAAGCTTTTTCCACGACTATATTCCAGCGTCACACCTGGCGCCACCTGGCGACGAGCATGATCATTTGTCTCTCGCTCTTAATGATAAACATTAGTATTCCGTTTGGGATGCGCCGTACTAAATAAAAATTTGCAATCGTTCCCACCAGATGCCTCGTGCCATTAGCTCGCGCGTGACGCGAGGAGTTTCGATTTATTTCGTCCTCAAAAATACACGGGCGACTTATCTGTGCAGGGCTGCCACGTTTTTTTATTCGTGACATTTTATGTTATGTTTTCATAATTGATGTACGGTAAACGGACTGTTCAGTAGTAAGTGGAAACTACAACCCTCAGATATTCATTACACGATACCTGACTCAAATATAAGTGTTCGATGTTTTCCTTTTCATCGGCTACGCGAGGTTGATACCGTTGATATTGTCCGATAGTGGTGGTGACAGATCACCACCGGCCCGACCCGTCTGCTGCTCTATTGACAATGGGTATAAAAATGGGATATAAAAAGGTTGTCTTAATAATGTAACTATAGTAAATGTGCTGTTGTAGATATTTATATCATAGATAAATATTATTTGTGGCATCGTGAATATTTGATTTGTTATTTGTGTATATTTATTTCACTCATATCATAGGGAGTATTATTGCAGAAGTGTTATTATATATTTATTTTCTATATCAACTGAAAAATTCTGTTTTTTACTTTGACGTCAATGTTTCAATAATCTTGCATTTCTTAACATTTTAATCTTCTCAGTGTTTTACGTAACTTCTCTGCATAATTACGTTATTATCACAACCATTTGCATTCATTGCCGGGGATATTCATGACGAACCATAATTGTACATGCAGCAACCAGCAATGTACAGCTCACAGTCCAAGGTGGTAGAGTTCGTAGTACGGCAGTTTAATATCCGTTCAGTTATTGTAGGTCGTTAGCGACTTCCCAACAACTCTGCTGCTCAGTGTGGAAATTAGGTCTCGGAATGCTTCCTGAGAACTTTCTGCCGAGTTTGAGGTATTCATCTCGACAAACAATTTCGGATGAATAGGTTTTAAATATAATAATAGGTGTCAATAGGTGACAAACGCACGGACATTCTCACCATCAAAGGCATCACCTTCATGTTGAAGAGGGTAGTTAGAAAATGTTAAAACCATTTCACTGCTCGTTGTAAAAGGAGGGTAGCATCTAGCCGATTAAGTAGGGAACCTTAATAGTTCACAGAAATACCGTGGGGATTAAACTGGGTGATACTGGTCATTGATAACTTTGGTGTTTCTAATTTCCATGGGCGAAGGTGACCACTTACCATAAGGTGGCTCGTCTGCATATTTCCCAGAAGTTATGAAGGTTGGCTTGGAGTTAAGGATGGACGGAACCCGCTATAGCATTGAGTGGAATTAACAAAGCTAGCACCAAATCCGTGGCGACTGGAAGATATGAAATGAAATAATGTGAAATTGCCTTAATTGTAACAGAACTGAATATGTCATTTACTACCTTATATTATGTGCCATAATCTAGGAATTTTCTCATACCTGGTAGTAGATCTGTTCCCGCGGAATAGGAAGTAAAAATTATTACGGGCAATAAATAAAATTTTAACGAACTATGTGTATATATGTATTCTATCAATACTACTAAACAAATATTTCAAAAACAATGCGAGTACTATTTCTAAACGTATAGTGTACTTTTTCTGAAGTGAAGCCAGGGCGGGTAACTAGGTACAATAGAAATTATGTCATATATATATATAAAAAATGATTAGTGAAGCGTCTAACTTTTTATTTATTTTGCAATTTGACATACCGTTCGACGTTCAATGAAACATCTGTACAGTGAATGAGTATCTAAATAGGATTTTATCCGCAACAAAGAAAATTGTATATTTCACAACAATATGAATCCTATGAAAAGTGTGTAAGAATTAAGAAAATGGCTGTGGCATACGCATACGGACAAACGGATCGTCATTATTGCAACACATTTTGGCACAAGGGCTGGCCTCTCTTCTCCTATCACCTTGAGACCAGACGGGCCTAAATTTTCACGGGTTCAACTTTTAAGATTGGGCTTTCTAAACCTGAATATGACGTGTATTGTTGTCCAATATGTAACATAATAAATCTAATAATGAGTATAATATTTTTTATTTGAATGTAAATACGAGCACTACTTGATTGATCGAGTCCAAATTATATGGCGTTGGTCCGACACATTTGGAAAAGTTAATAATTCTGTTTTTTTTTTTAAAATAAATCCGATAAAAAAACAAGAACCTCAATACAATACTCGTGTATTCGTCTATTTGTCCAAATATAAAGAACCTAAAGTTATATGAAAATCTTATGTGTTCATATTTCAAAGGTAATTGATCTACTACGGTGTGGAATCCTATCCCGCGTAAGTATTATATGGATACGACCGGCTTCGCTATATGAAGCAGTTTTCAGATAATCTTAGTTTATAAAATAGTAAAAAGTGGATTACTTGTTTCTACATTTTCTTTTAAATTACGCAATAGTTTTGTTTTAGTATTTACCATTACATAAAATATTAGTTGGCGTTAAATATCATGTCAGCAAGTACAATGCTGTGTTAGAAGTTTGGATTATCATCACTCTGGATATTCGGGTATATAAAAGAGAACATCCTGTGTCCTGCTAATAGCTTGCAACCATCAGAATTATAAAGTTCACTCAAAACAATCCTAATGCTATCATTAGCATTAACCTGCTCATCCCTAGGTGCGTTTAATATGAACGGGTTGATTTAATTGTGTTCATAATTACCTCAATTTCCAATTAAAAGCCTTTTAATCTTAGCTCTCTCGTTAATCGTGTCGAGTCACTGTTTATTTCGCTAAAACATAACAAACCCTCAGTTACGATGGACATTAAAATATCCAAACGAATAATCTAGGACAATTTCGCTTTACCGGTGAAATATAGCTCTCTTGTGTGGTGTAAGTATGAGTCGCCAGAGGTATGCTGCTTGATATACAAGTTCTAAACTTACGCGTGACTCATGGCCACCATTTGAATTTTTGATTGTCTGGTATAGTGGTGGAGAAGTTATGTCTATCTACACTTGCAAAATTTCATAACACATAATACTTTTCTATCTTTCCTAATACTAATCCACGTAATCTTTAGAATCGATGTCGGGTAATGAAATCCTCAAGGAATGAGCGCAACTTTCGTGTATTGACGTTCTCGACTGGTAAACTTTGCAAGTATTCGCATTGTCGCACAGCATCGACACCAAGTAAATGTACAGTTACAAGATTTTAAGTAACATGGTTAAGTTACTTTTTTTTTAAAGTGACTCACTGAAATAATGATTTTAAATTAAATTATCAGGGACATCATATTAACTATAACAATAACGCCGTGTCGTGATACTCGTATAGTAAGTACCTAAGAACGCAAAACGAAGTCGACCTAAAGTTGACAAGTTCATCTGTCTTCGTGTGACAAGTGTCAACTGTGTTCCCTAATACTTATGATGTGGGAATATTCAAGAGGAAAGTGAATAGGTTTTCATAAGTTAGTGCGTTTAAGATCTTCGACTTCATTACCAATTACCATCAGGTGGAAATGTTTTCAAAATTAACTTGTCATATGTAAAAAAAAAAAATCTCCCCGCCAATGCAATCTCGTCGTAATCTATGTAATTTGGTCGAAATATCGGTAAAAATCATTGAAAGAACGCCAAAAAAGTTACATTACTATTATTGACACATCAAATCCTGTTAAAATCTTGAAGTCGTATAAATAAACATTTCTCATTATAAGGACCAAGGTGGAAAAGTCGCTCACACGAATATCTTGTATGTTAAAAAAGATTTACGAAAATAACTGCTTCCTGAAACATACGCGCTTTGGAATCCTCATGGGGCCCGTCATCATTACATCCATAACTAAAACTAATCGTACTATGTATTGTGTAAGCAGTTGGGCAATAATTTTACAGCTTATAAATGTTTTTTCTGTAAAATCGCGCAGCCTAATGCTCGGACCACACTGTTAAAAAGCTTTCGCGATAATCGTCGCGTTATTTGCGGTGATATTTTTATGTTTGCGGCACTTCCGGGACGAGGTTAAAAATCTGCTCTCCAGCTGATTGTGCCGCGAGGCCATTTGCGTCTTTTGTATAACGGAAACAATAAAACTGCGCGGAAACCACCTGACGCCGACGGTCCGTGACACTTTAACTGATATCTCGACATCATCACGCTTAAAGTTGGAGGTGAGGTACATAAAAAACCTTGTGCATCGTCTGAAACTTATCCTCATCGTTCTTGAAGGTTTGTGACGCCTGTCAATATTTTTGCCGCAGCCCAATAGCAAAAGGGAATATTAATAGTTCCACCGCCTGGCACCGTTCGTGTCGCAGCATAGCACTATCGGAAATTAGGAGATATTGTGCGAGTATCTACACAATATTTTAGTAAAATGTAAAATAGAGCTTTATAATGGAAAAAAGCCAATGTTAAATAGTCTGTTTCCAATTTATATAGGTATAATTATGTTCTTTATCTAAAAAATAACCCAAAAGTTTCAAACTCAAACTATGTACCTAATAACATATACGCTTCCGAAGTCGTCGAAAGTGTCCACCTCGCTAACTTTTATTTGAATGATTGTTAATTCTGAAAATTGAAAATATGGAAGTCATAAAACTAAATTTTAC
Organism: Megathymus violae; assembly: GCA_003671415.1. Taxonomy (NCBI): domain Eukaryota; kingdom Metazoa; phylum Arthropoda; class Insecta; order Lepidoptera; family Hesperiidae; genus Megathymus; species Megathymus violae. The sequence goes on along the minus strand of PDGT01000006.1, from coordinate 396,271 downwards.
GTTATGTCAGAGTTTCGGTTTCAACAACAAGAAATAATGGTAACGTATTTAATTCCTTTAGCATTTAGTTTCACAAAAAAATATTTCCAAATTACTCACTCATAAAGATTAGTGTGTACGGTTATTGGTCAATATAATAATGTGTGCGGTTTTAACATGTACATTAATTTAGCTACAATAAAATATTTTGGTATTTAATAGCGATTATAAAGATGTGGCAAAATCCAGTCCAACTCTGCGTCCAGGCTATATTGCCTACAGCTACACGAACTAAATAAGCTAAATTGCTTAATAGATGCTTGTTATAAAATCGAGTCTGCGAGAAATACCTTTGCTTTGTCTCGAGCTAAACTAAGAGATCAATGTATAAAGCTAACATATGACTCTGGAGCTAATAACATGTAACTCCGTAGTGTGTTCCCTAGTTGCGTTAGAACATTCGAACTGCCGCGCTAGTGTCACGGGTACAACAAAACGTAAGTTAACTGCAGGGATGTTATGGAGCTCCGTAACCGTAACCGAAACTATCGGATAACCGTAACCGAACCCAAATTAGAAATTCGGATAATTTCGGATAGCGGCCGTCTAAATAAAATACGTTATGACAGATTTTCGCCGGCCGAACGATACACTAGCCCGGTCGTCACAATTTTAGACAGTTTTATTTTTTAAAGCTATTGTTTCTTCTGTGACTATAACACCTACTACATAATAACTAGAAATAAAGTCAAACTGTTACTGCTGTGTTGTTGTTTTGTTTCCAAGTCGCAAATCATCTAATATCCGTAACCGTAACCGAAACCGGTAAAATATTATTCATATATCCGTATCCACATCCGGATCCGAAATTTCACATCCATAAAATCCCTAGTTAACCGTACCGAATAACTTTCAGGGGCCAATATATAAACTTACGAGAATCGTTTACAGCAAACATAGTTTAGGTTTTTGTATATGAGTTGTGATAGTTTTGTCTTATCGGGATTGGTATTGCGCAGTCCCTTTGTGGGTGTATCGTGGGAAACGTTGGTTTGTCATCTATTCCAAACTCACAATAAAATTGTAACGGAGTGAATCTCGACATTGAATATTTCTTGGACATTTTTGAGGTGAAAACATAGTGTTTTAGAATTTCTGTCTGTCCGTCTGTTTGACCACGGACAACACTAAAACCAGTAAACAGATTTGAATGATATTTGGTATTTCAGTAGCTTCAACTATGGGCCATTATAGTATATAATTTTATAAAAAGTTAATAAATAAACTTTGTTTTTATTGATATGGAAGTAGCGAAGGAATACGCAGTTCAACTGTTTTATTTTACTTGCAACACTATGATTAAACGAAATTAATTCGATTAGTAACTTATTTACTTGTTTGTTAGAGCCCTTTACCCAAGTCATTTCTTTTTAAAACTGTTCTTCCCGCCACAGGTGAACAGCGCGACGTTCGACCTATTGCAGGCGCATTAATTGCATAAATCTGTAAAAAATCATTTTACTAATAATGTTGTCTTAATAAGTTTTACTCATTAAATTATTATTAATGATTGTTCTTACTGCGTTAATGTCATCACGGAGACATGTATCACTTCAATACCAAAATGCATGAAGGGTGGTCATGACCATTTTAGACGTTAGTAAAATCGTAAAAGTAAAAAATAAGTGTTAAAGTAAAATTCTGAGGGATGACGTACAACGCAATAAATGATTAAGACGTATTTGAAAATTGACTCTCTTTAGTATGCACCTACATGGAAAAATTCCTATCGATGTTTTTTTGTCACGAGGAGATAGTTAATTTCTAATCTGTATGTAGTTTGAAAGGCAGAAAGAAAGAAAGACACAAAGAAAGAAAGAAAGAAAATACATTTATTGATATATTTTACAACAATACACGCAAAACAATTTTAAATAGCGGTATAAAAACGGAATATAAACAAAACCAGAAATAATACAAAAAAAAATGTATAATTTCATACTGGGTCCTTACTGCGGGATATCGATCGAGTTTATCGCTGTATTCAACTAACTAGGATGCCGTACGACCTAACTAACTTCGGTCTATCCTGCGCCATCTCCTGCCAGTCCTCCGCTTGGAGCTGGCGCATGTCCCTCTTGATTTTTACAACGGGATATGTTTTTATTTATTTTTCAACTACTTCTGCAGAGCTCTCTTCGTGATGAAGTCTAAAACGAACTGGTTTCAGCTGCACCAATGTAGAATCGGTAGAAAGGTTAGAAAATATCTGGCTAAATGATAGCGATCTAACATTAATGGCAGAAACCGACAGGTGAACGTGACCCCTGAAACACCGATGGCCAAGCCAAGAGAAGGTTCCCAATTCGTTTATATTTTTTGTAGCGTTTGTTACCTTCATAACTTAGTTTATTTATTAAGCGATTTCCTTTTTTTTGACAGGAAACTTCCCTTTCGGTCACACTTAAATTTGAAGAAAAAATGCCACCTCTACGTATGAAAAATTAAATGAAACCAAGAAAGTCACCTTCAAATTGAAGTCAGTTTTTGTTATTAAAATATTTATTCGTATTTTAATCGTTCAATGAATGGTAATATGTATAAAAGACATCATAAGTTAATTTAATTAGTAATAACTTCAGGGATGTCCCAAACGAGGTGGTTGAAGTGAAAAGAAGGTAACGTTTGGTTTATTATTGCTCGTTTTCTGAATTTCGTATGTAACCATGAAAGTGCGCGAATATTAATCAGATTATACACGTTTGAATACACAGGCGAAACATGTTTCACTTTTGAGCATAATTTATCGCTATGGCGTCGAAATATGTATTATTTTTTATTGCAAAAGCTTCCATTGATGTTTATTTTTAGGATAGCGATAAAAATATCCTCTTACATAATTTTAAGCCGAGTGTTGGGTCTGTTTACTCAACATTAGGTTGGTGAACCTTCAACGCTTGTCCCACTGACGGTGGGAGAAAGCGAAGAGCGAAATGCTGTATGTCGATTGGTCAGCATTTACTCCTCTCATCAGGCATCTTCGCGGTCGAATATTTGAGAAGTTCGAGCAGAGTGACGTTTCCTAGATAATTCACTATTTTAGCAATAACTCCAGCACGTTTGAAACGTTGACGTCATAGCTAGGCTCCGTTGTACTCGTAGATCGCGTTCGCAAGAGTCGAATCACATACGGTGCTGCCATCTTTGTCGTTTCTTCTCGTCTCTTGTGCGTATCTCAGACATATACAACATTACATCAATATTTAAAGCAGAATACTGACAATGTGAAAGAGCAAAATATTGCTACACGTTTGATATTATTGTATCATAGACAGACCGAGCTAATCAATATAGAATGTGGTGAGAGGCGTAAAACGTGGAAACTGTTGAGTTTTTATTAATAAGCGTATTTAGTGGGCAAAATAAATAATATGACAAACGATCAGCCGGATCGATTGATGCCGATGTCAACGCCGCCATTGGAACGCATCAACGATTCCTTGACGTTATTTGATTAAATGCTTGACACTGTAATCGAAATACGTCAAACGTTTTACTATCGACATTTGATATTAGATTGATAGAAGGAGTGTACTAGGTCGGTGAACAGATAAAAACTTTATCGAAATGTACCCTCGGATTAAACCCGGTGATATAGCGTCCAGCGAAATCCAACACGAGGGAGCTAGCGCCATGGCCTCGTCCGTTGTCACGCCGGTTGCAGTAGCACGGGAGGTTGGCTTAAATTCATTTGAATTTAATCAAATTGTATTGTAAAATATAATAAGTGACACGAGATATTGGCCGTGGGGAACGTCTGAATAGATACATTTAACATACAATTTTGATAATACGGCGTCGTAATCAGCAATTATCTTTCTCTAACGAGATGATATCCTTCAATTTCAGAAATTCTCAAACGAGAGAAGGTTATTGAGTACGAAACCGGTAGACAGAGTCTTGGATGTTTGTAAGTGTATGTTATGTCACCCTCACACAGGGAAACCTTTAGTAAATATAAGAGTGTACAGACAGAATAATGGTTCTTTTATTTGGCTTGGAGGTCGTTTTTACAATAAGGTTCCAAAGTTGATACGTCAGTAACCTATTGGAACTTTTAAGCGACGTTTTAAAACACAGGTAATAGATATTATGATATAGATTGATATTTTAATGATAAGGACATGATATGAATATATTAAAGTGTTGTTTTAAAATATGTACTGTGGAGTATTTTCGCCGTTTTTTCTACTCAATGTTGAAGCACCTTTTCGAAACGGTAGTAGAAACTAAAAATTACGTGCATAAGTGTATTTACAAAATACCTGTTTAATGTTTAAACGATTTTGAATTGTAATCATTTTTTTTTTGTAAATTTTCAATATACACATGCACGGCAGTGGCGAATATTAACCAATCACACGTCCCATCTGCTTGTTTGCTGTCTTACATTATAAAATTTAAAAAAAACGAAATATAGAGATCGTTTCCTCGTTTATCACCAATCGGCTATGGTAGGACACGCGTGCATAATACATGATGCTGCAAGATAAGCTCAGTACCAAAATGGTCTTTAAGTTTATTGCGGACCTGATTTTTATATCATGCGTCGTTTTGTTTGTAAAGTGTATCAGTAAATACCAATTTGCATGACGCCAATATACTTAATATCAGTAGAGAATTTGAAATATAAAATTTTAAAATTATATTTTTTATACTGAAATAATATTTAAATTATATTATTATTTTATTCTGTTTAACGGCATGTCATTAGATACAATTAAATTGTCCTACTACTGATCTCGGGGCTCATCTCATAACGAGAGAGGATAAGGATAAGAGAGGATATTCACGTACCTTTAAAAACATTATGAAGAACTCTCAGTTATGGAGGTTCCATTTCGAGTAGTGCAAGGTACATAAATGTTGTTTAACTGAACTATTGTTGCAGGTAATGTGGAGTTAATAATACTGAATACTATAATACAAGGTATTTGATCAGATCAAGAGCTGCTTGATCTTGATCTTGATCTTTGATATGGTCACATTTTCTGAGCCAGGAATTAAGCCGTATGCACTTGTACCACGGATCAGAATACGAAGCAAAAGTGATTGAGATACATTGTAAATTACTTTACTTACGCATGGATCCAAAAGTTGGACAAAATTTTCCAATTGTTTTTTTTTTGATCTGGGTATTATAGGATATGCGACGATCCATGGTGATCCAAGGTATAAAACGGGTACATCATCATAATTAACACCCCAGGAGTGCAAAAATCTATTGCATTTAATGATTCAGACCATCCCAAAATAGTCAGCTGAGTCTTATCAGTTAACCACGAGACCAGAGAAATTTACCCCGGTTTGAGATAAAGACTAAATCTTCATTTAGGGTAAGTACATCAGACAAAGATTTGCTTTCAAGTTTATAATTCATCTGTATTTAAGTAAGACAGAAGAGACAAATTAGAAGAGATCAAATTAATAAACGTCGCTAATAGGTGAGGGTTGTAAGCTTAGGTACGCCGGCAAACAGAAGATCAAGATAAGAATGAGTCCTTTAACATAGTATGCTGCCAACTTCCCGAGGCGGCGACGTTTATAATAAAACTTCATCTTTTCAGCTTCCAACGATGAGTATCATAACATTAACCGATTTTTAGTTTAGTACAACTCATAGACTATACGTTGTCAAAAGTTCTTCCAATCCTAGAAAGGTGCCAGGTTCACCAGAAGATGATCCAATGGCTACTTTGTAGATCCATCATTGAACCAAATACTACGTTAGGTGAAGGTAACAGGGTTTTGTGTAAATGTACCGGAATGCCCCGAGTACTCACGATTAGACGATTTTTTAACGAGAGGACTAAGAAGAAGGAAATTTTAAGCATATAAGGGCCCTTTCTCTATCTTTAAGTCCAAATTTATTTATCCTGCTGGACGGACGAGGTAATGGCTTCAGGTTTTGTAGAGCTCGCTACTAACAATCAAGTTTAATCCAACGACATTCATATGTACTAAGGGTAAGGGGTTATGGCAGAACTCACTTGTGATTCAACCTTGCTAGAGACTAGTGTCTCACTTCTAGAAGTTCTTACTCTTTTTGTTTGCAGTATTCTTTAACAGTGTGCAAACATAACTCTGCTCGAATTCCCAATTACTTACTTATGATGTGGGGGTCTTTACAAGTAGAGTGGCTTTTATAAGTAAGATCTTACAAGTAGAGTGAAAAGACTTTATAAGTTGGAGCGCTCAACGTCTTAGACTTCATCATCACTAAATATCAGGTCGAATTGTTTTCAACCATTAACTTATTTAAGTAAAAAAAAAACGACCGCAAAGCTGTTCGGTTAGGAAACCCTTTTTTTTGTCGCAGGGGAATCCATTTACGGATGATATCCAGGACGCCCGGGTGGCAGTCCTAGACTTATGTCGGACTCGGCACTTTGGGAGTGCAATACCGTACTAAACCCCTGCGGGAGCCTTCAGCCGCTTTAATTGGAGGGTCCCGGATCTGCAGGCAACAGGATCCCTCCAGCGACAGGCTGGCCTCGGCGAAAAGGCAAGACTTCTCCTCCATGGGGACTGTCCGGCTCACCTCTGAACAGTCCCAACGACGCCGTGTCTAGCAGGGCCGGGTTCCCATCCCGGCCCGACACGGGCACAGGGGCGTTACTGGAGGCGCATTAAGTAGCGCCTCCTACGCACCCCCATTCGTCGCCCGCGGATGGAGGCCACGTCGGCGGCCTCCTCTCTCCCCCGCTCGTCAGCCTCCTTCTGGGACATTACTGTCTCGCAGAAGGAGACCATCGCCTTCCAGGACTCGTCGTCGCCGAGCATCGCGGTGATGATGCTCGGAAGCGACAAGTCCCCTCCGAGGACTGACGTCAGATCCCGACGCAGCGCTGCCCATCTCGGGCACACCTCGAGGGTGTGCTGGGCAGAGTCCACCGCCGCGCCACAATCGTGGCATTCAGTCGTCGGCTCCCTTTGGGCCGTCCGACACAGGTAGTCACCAAAGCAACCGTGCCCGGTGAGAACCTGCGTCAGACGGAAGGTGAGGGGCTTGCGTTTTCGGCCCATCCACCGCTCAAGGACCGGGCGCAACGCAGCCGTAACGCGTGTGCCATACGGCTGCACCGCCAGGTCCTCTCCCCACCTCCGCATTAGCGCTTCCTGTCCTATCCGACGCACCCGTAGGATCCCGTCCAACGTTGGGTTCTCACCAAGAGCCCTCCTACCGGTTAGGAAACCCTAACCAGGCAGATAAAGAACCGATAACATCAGATAAGGTTGAACAGCGTTGGTGGCACCGTACTCGAACAGCTTTGTGGCCATTTTTTTTTACTTAAATAAGTTAATGTTTGAAAACAATTCCACCTGATGTTTAGTGATGATGAAGTCTAAGACGATCTTAATCAAACGGCATATCATTAGATACAATCCATTTGTCTCACTACGGACTCCCCGACTACGAGTCCCGGCTCATCTCAAAATGAAAGAGGATAAGGATAAGAGAGGATATTCCCGCACCTTTGAAAACATTATGAAGAACTCTCAGGTATGGAGGTTTCCTGATGATAATTTCTCAACCGAAACAAAGTGATAATGAATATGGAACCCGCACATAATTTGAAAAATTAGATATGCCTTCAGTATTCGTACTTGGGTTTCATGTTTGGAAACTGACATTTAAACCACTATTCTACCACTGCTCGAAATGTGAAATATATTAAACATGTCTTAAGAACTACTCAACAAGACAGCCCCTCACTGGTTTCTTAGACAGCAACGCGCCAATAACATGTCAGTTGCAGATACACGTGAGTAGCGATGATTGGCTTGTTTCCTAGTTTGTTTGCTAGTTGCTACTATAAAAGATTGATTGAAAATTAACTTCGTGACAAACTGTAGTTAGCTTGATCCAATTCAATATAGTTTGATACGCGTTACAAGGAAATAAACGTTTACACACTCACACAATCGCATTAGGATTCCCTATGTGACGGGTGGCGTTGACATATACAAATATGACATTACTAACACCTATGACCCGAGAACAAAGATTTATCTGTCACATAAACGTCTACCCTGGTCGGGCATCGAACTCGGGACCTCTCGCTCGGCAGGCAAGCTTTATCAACTGAGCTATTGGGTTGTCAAACTAACAACTTGTGGTAACACTATGTTTGCTCGCTTGCAATCTTCAGTTCCCTTCTCATGAGACTACTCGTGGAAAGAATATTATTTTTACTACCATCTTTTACTAGTAAAAAATACGATGAACCTAGTAAATTATATCATAATATTCTTGGTATAGAATATTCTTCCGTTATGGACCCAACTTTTTCCCGTATAAGATGATATATGAATAGATCCAATACAAATTTTATGACCGATTTCAATGTATTTCAATGAATATCTTACTCCGGATTACGTTTTTCGCCATTTTTATTAGATTCTCGGTCCCTTTTTTCAATTTGCTTATATGAAGTAGCGTGGGGGAGATTCTTTGAGGTTCATTTTGCCTTCGTTTTAAATCCACGTATAAGGTAAACTTAAGTCCTTTTTATGTTAGTAGCCACTGTTTGAGCACGACCCGGTTACCGTCTGTCGGTCGGGTAGTGCAGAGCAGAAGACGGGGAGAGAAGAAGATGAGACGCGCCATGCAATACGATGACCTTGTTTCTGACCGCCGACGCCGAAGACCACACGCGTGCCTCACTCGTACGGAGCATACGCTGTACTGATTTTCTACAGTTATTACAAATTTACATATTCAATTCACTTATTTTGATAGGCATTAAAATAAAGTGTATAAAGAATGACTGCACTTTTATAAAATATTAATGTTACTTTTACCAAGCACGTGGACTGTTCCAAATTAGGTATCCGCTCTAACCTAAGACATAACACAAATGCGTATTTGTAATTATATGAAAATTATTTTTTCTCCCATTTAAAACTAAAAATAATTATTGTTCCTCATCGGAGTGCAATGCCATCTATGCAACAATATTGGTACTACTCGTAAAAAACGTTACAGGTTTATCGCCCTAACTCGTGTGTCACGACCTTGAATTATTGCTCTCAGGGCGGCTAAAGAAGTCTCAATACAAAAATGTCACAATCAACCCCAGTCATTCTAAGTAAGTTTCACTACTTACTATGTGCATCACTTACTGGAAACGCACTTGAAATATTTAAGAACAAATATTTTAAAGCTAATAATTACCATTTGGCGTGGGCTTGTTGTGCGATCGATATGATAATAGTCAGCATTCTGAAGGCGTTATTCAAGGTTTTTTCATTCGAGTCAAGTACGTCGTGTCGTCAGATGATTAATGTCTTTTAGAATATTCTAACTCTGAAAACAGCGAATGAGCTTACTGAACATTGGGGTACACTTGTAATGGCAAATAAATTAGACAATGAGAAGACTATTGTTGTTGCTTAACTAAACCCCCTACCTTGTCGCGATTAATTTAGTCATTTAGACAATATAAGTAATTTAGTCGATATAATAAGTAAGCCTCATCTACTTATTACTGATTATATAAACGATGACCTAAATTTAACAACTACAATCGGTGAACAGTATTCAGATAGTAAAATGAAAATAAATGTCTTTCATGTTCTATTGATCTTCTTTTATATGTGTGAGTTATTGTTCGTCATATGCATGTCGAGATCAGAATGACTAAAGTTAAAGAGTTTCTAGTATGTCCAAATTGTTAACGTTCTGGTAATTTCGGTAATGAATGTAAATTATCGCTCTGCAAATATTGTAAAGGAAGACAGCACGCTTTTAGACGAATTCAAACATACTCCTATTCCAGATGACTACTTCTACTTCGTACCATTTCTGCTCCTCTTTCTTGAATTCAAAAAAATATCGCTTTAGCTAGTAATACTTCTTAACATCATCATACTGCCTTACAAATTTTGCTATAAACAGCCCTGTGAACTTTCGTGAATTTTCGTAATCGATCAATAAATGATGGATTTCTTGAGGTAACAAAAATTTTTTTTTATATATATAAATGGCCGACAAACGAGCAGATGAGCTAGCTGAGGGTAAGTAGTCACCATAGCGCATGGACATCAGTAACACCCAAGGCATCACTAATGCGTCGTCGGCCAAGAATAGAGACGCACTGAGCCATGGACATCAGTAAC
>PDGT01000006.1:278832-378900 GCA_003671415.1 Megathymus violae | reverse complement strand
GTTTGGTAACGGTGTAATAAAGTTAACAATTATTGGAGTGTGTGTTTGGTAACGGTGTAATAAAGTCGTTTATTTAAACCCGTAATTCCTGACATGTAAACATAATATAATTAAGTATAGATGTTGATTCGGCCGAAATATAGAAGCTGTTTTAGAAATAGCGTAAATTTAATATTTGTCATTTGGCAAGCGGCACTGAAGGCGTTATTGATAACAATAATTACCTTTCACGTTTCTACACTTTGACAAACTGTGATTTGTGAAAGAGTATTAATCTTGTCAAAGGACGGCTAAGTTTGTAATGAAATTTTGATGTTATTCAGTAAAACTTGGATTTTGCTGGTAAAGTTATGGGTTAATGGGTAAAACGCATTATCATCTACAAGTCTCTCATATCGGATCACGCTATGAGAGTTCTTCGCCACGCTGCTCCAAGCTGGATGAATAAATAAATAGGTTGACGGTTAATCCGTTCTTTATCTCATTACATTCTGACCCACTCGGTCCCATTGAATACTTTTAAGTCCTTCCATCTCAATCCATCCATTCTATTCTAAAACTACTGGAATTGCAGTCTATCTTAAAATTAGCAGCAAACATTATTCCTACTTTTATAATGAGTATTCTGTCCGCTCAAGAAATGGAGAACCGTCTCAAGTTTAATGTTGAATATCATTTAGGGGACTGCTTTTAACAAATTGTACGATTCTAGAACAATGTTTTGGAATTTTGCTACTTCCATGAATATGAACTAAGTTAAGAGCTGACTATCGTTGTTATTACTATCATAACTGAATATCCTTGTGTAAAAATTGCCGGATTTTTTACATTTTGTTATATTGTATTAATAATACAATTGTTTTTGTAAAGTCTTCTACAGTTTCCATAACTTCATAATTCCATAACAAAAAAATTGTGGATTCCTCGTGGAGATCCTCGGGGGAGACCTATGTCCAGCAGGGGGCGTTGTCCGGCTGACATGATGATGATGATGATGACCAAATAAATCTTTGTTTTTCTATGCATTTCATTTTTATCTAACAAAGTATTTGTAAGACCTCTGTGATAAGGATTTAGTTTTATTTAAACAAATTTAAGAACTTAACATATTTTTTTTTAAATATATAACAATACATTTATGTACTAAATAAAAATGACGACACGTTTTTTTATTTAGTCTTCCGTAGTACAATGATATTATTCCATAATCCTACGGTGAAGTACTCATAACCTGTACCAAACTTTATACTATTATTTAACACCGTGAAGCACTGTCACCACTCGGGTCGAACGCGCATGGAAATATTTTCATGAGTAATCGTTAAACCTTGTCAAAGTCTTTTGTACTCATGTTTTATGATCTTGGAGTTATTCCTACAGTTAACTGGTTGTAGTACCTCGCCACTCTTCGCGCAACTTATTTTTTACGTCTGCTTGGTAATCCTATTTTGCTGTTATAGCCGTATCCTTTTTTATTAATTTATGTGCAGTAGAAACTCATTTTTTGTTACAAAAACAACTGAAATTTTTATTTGCGTAATGTCCTAACATATTTAATAAATACATATTATAGTTTGCTTCTGTATGGATAAAAAGTATATTAAGATGTTTAAAAAGTACCAAATGCCAGCCCTATCTCAGTTTTATTGCATTCTTGTGACTAGTTTTAAAATATGTTAGGGACAGCATTTACTACTTACTAAGTAGTTCTGCCTCCTCAGCGGTTACTACAACTCTACTTACACTTCGTTGTATAAAGATTACATTATGTCAGTAAGGTTATAAACATATCCGACAAGTGAGTTACCAGATACTGGACGCAGGAGGCTGAGGGCCACGCCGAGTGAAATATGTAGTCCTTTGTAAGATAAACGTCAAATGAGCGGCATATGTCCACTGGATGAACGGACGATCAATTGCTAGTCAACCTGTATTTCGAACTATGGGACCCAGGTTCTACAATAGTATTATTATTCTAATAAGGAGGGTGGACTTTTCTAAGATTGATAAAATTTATCTAACCTACACTTGTAATACTCCACGTAATCCTTATCGTACAGAAGCTTATGTTACACTCAAAAATATATTTTAAAACTTTTAGGGTTTCATGTATTCCAGACAGAGCACTAATAAAACAAGAACATCTCAGGAACAGTTTCCATGCAGTCGTGGAATTACGTCAAAACTTGCTCCACTCATAGTTATTAAGTTAGCTCGAGAGAGATCTTCCGTCATGAGTCGACTCAGCTCGTATAAATGTTAAGTAGTTCCACCCTGATGCTCTAATGTGAATAGGTACCGAAGTTTGGAGTTTCCTTCCGTAATAACATCTACATCGTCAAGTGAAGGATTCGTTACGCGTACTGTTATCCTAGTTAGCCTCTGGGACTTTCGGTCGTGTACTCGCATGTAGTTAAGTATTACAAATGAACAATCCTCATACAAACATGCATACAAACAACATAACGTAATGCTTACCTTTTCAAGTAGCAACTGCTTAACTGTTTACTTTTTTATCAGGCGTTTTATTTCTTTTTTTTCGCTTTTGTCTCTCTTTCTATGATTCTATTAATAACATTGTCTATTAATAAAAAAGCTAAAAGAAATTAAGCAGACTACGAAACGAAGAACTTTAAACTTGTATTTAACAAGCGAAAATTTATATCAGTAAAATATTATTAAGGTTGTCATCCGATGAGGAGATCCACTTATCTCCAAATCGTCATTAGACTCTCGCCATATTTATAAGGGACAGACTACTAGCCATTTTCTATACATAAAACAGGAAACATCAAAGTTGGATACAAACAACGGATTTATGGGTGTGTACACTTTAAAATAAAACAATATCTATGAACATAGAGCCTTCTCCTTTTTAAAAATCCAGTGAGGTACTCAGAATAGTAATTACAACCGTCTTAAAACAATTTCCATACAATTTCTCTCCATCTCTATCATATTATCGGCAGGAGTAGATCCATATCCCAGGATACAAATATCTCACACAACATAACCTATAGTATAAGTCGCTCGAGTGCTAAGTACCAGTTTCACTTTTCTTATATTACGATGTTTTTTTATTAGCTTGCCTTCTTGTACGTCTGTCCGGGTGGAATTTTGTAATCGATTTTAAACTAACTCCCCGATGAGCTGGATACTTGACATTTGTACCATAGCTCAAAAGTGGATGGCAATACATGAAAATGTGAAAAAAGAAGAAGAAAAATTTTGTACTTTTTTTTAGTCCGTTCTAAAACATGGTACATTAAAACATTTTTTTTAGTTGTAAGTTATTATCAACATTATGTCATTACTCAAAGACAGACCAACACCAGCCTGCCTAGTCCGACAAATAAACAGATGGACAAAAATTAAAAATTTTAGCTGTATACTGTTACATTACTGTATAATGTTTTAATTTTAATTGAAGTTAATAATAGTAAATTACATACATATATCATAATTATTACAACCCATAATTGTCCCACTGCTGGGCTGGAGTCTCGTCTCACAATGTGAGGCGTTAAGGCCATAGTTGGCCACGCTGATCAAGTGCGAATCGACAGACTTCACACATCTTTTAGAATATTATGAAGAACTCTCCGGTCGGCAGGTTTTCTCACGAGGTTTTCCTTCGCCGAAGAAAGTAATAATTAATTTGTAATACATATGTTATCAAAAAAATTAGACATGCGTGCAGGATTCGAACTAGATTCCTTAGCGTAATACCTGTTTTTAAACTACTGGGCTATCACTGTTATACATATTATTATATATTCACAAAACAATATATATATTTTTTATTTCGAAGCTATAATAAATTGCTTTCAATAATATATCTTATTATTCCCTCATAGGTAAAATATGGTCATTCGTCATGCGCATTGTAAAGGAGCTTGCCCGCCTCGGCGTTCTCTACTACGTAATATGTGGGAGTCTTCAAGAGGAGAGTGAATAGGCTTTTATAAGTTAGCGTGCTAACATCCTAGACTTTATCACTGACATCACTGAGAAGAAATAATAGTTTGCCGAGCGGACCGAGCGGATCGAGCGGACCGAGTGGACCGAGCGGACCGAGCGGAACGCATCAGCATAAAATAATTTTAATAACTCAATTAAACCCAAGGAACGATAATCCATTTCAGACTACAGGGAGACTTTCGTGTGACGTAATTTTTAATGGATATGAAGTTTCGGAAGTAGATTCTAATTGTGTATTGGGCTCGAGATGGTAAGATGTGGTGGCACAGTCAGAAACACACTTAGGATTTACAGCAAAAAGCCGCCATGGCAATAAATACAGTCACAGATTTTTCTTAAATTGTTAGATGTAATTTTAATCAATTTTTCATATTTCTATATAAATTTATCTGTAAACTACTGTGATAAAAAACAATGATAAAATCGAATCACAGGAAAATCCCCGCGGCTAATATAAAAAAAAAAAAACATTTGAGTAACTAATGAATTTATTTACATATTCACATATAGTATTTGGTAACATTTAAGTAAATAAGTATAATAATTATATAAATATCTTATAATATAGTACACACGGCAACAAAGTTATTCTGTTGGTTACAGAAATTGACAATTATCTTACAAAATATTCTCAACCTTACGCCTCGCACAGTACCGTTCCTTATTGTTAAATTCGACTATCTCTTAAAGGTCGTCATGGATGACGGATTACCCTTTAATGTTGGTAAATATACAATACGCGACGTTCACTACGGTGTAAACATCGAAGTTTAGTAGAAGAAATCACTTCCATTAACTAAATTTCAATAAAATTCGCCAATAGTAACCTTGGTTGCCGTCTATACAGACCTCGACTATTATTTAGCGAAGCCGTTCAATCAAGAAACGAGCTGTGTTTGCGTTCCCATGTAATCCTAACAAAGAAAACATTATGTGCAATTAAATTGCATAAAAAAACTACTTAATATATTTGGCACAAACTAGCCGACAAACGAGCAGACGAGCCATCCGATGGTGAGTGATCACCGTTTCCATAGACTTCAGTGACACCAAAGGCATCGCCAAAGTGTTGTCGACCGGAAGCAGAGCGTGGGATTTGGGTTATTACTAGCTCTTCGACATTACAACCGAAACGCGTATAAAGTATTTCAAACTTTGCTGGTTAGACTTACATTGGAGGCGAAACCAAATGTCATAACGACGAATATTTTACAACGTTATAATATATTTTTGAAACCAATTAAATGTCAATGGTAACTAATTTAACGGCGTTTCACAAAACACCAAATGTTTTTCATTAACCAGTTTGGCACATTTTCGAAGTATAAGAACAGATTTATGTATTGGAATTTCCTCATAGAAATTAAGCTCATTTCAATTGTACTTACTATTAATTAATATCTAGTTTACAACAAAAATTATTATTTTCATTCGTTTAAATTTATGTGTTTCACATTAAAATATTACAGATTAACAAGTCATGAATTATTCATGTACATACTTCTACAATCGACGCAGAAAACGACGCAAAGGAGTAACAGAAAACAATTGAGAAACAGTAACATACCTATTTAACTTTAGGAGCCCTATTTATTAACACCCATTACGCTCTGTTGTATTTATTAAAAAAATAATAAAATGTATGAATACTTTAATCTTCTACCATTTCCGTTTTAATATAAATTTATGTCGTATTTACCTAATGGTTTCTTCACGTAGCATTATTATTTGTCGTTTTTTAAAAATCACTAAAATTACAACATAATGATCTGTTTCGCATGGTGTTTCATGATTCAAGAAATTTATATTTCCAAACATTCCAGTACAGCCACGTATAATTTTATCAGCCAAAATGACAAATACTTGTTCTATTATAAAGCTGACTTTTAATCACATTTTCTTGACTATATACGTAATAAACATACAAATAATTTCATTTACAAATCAGTTCAGACAGAGATCAGTTGACAAGACCTATTTTTGTGGTCTGTGAGCAATTTCTAAAATAATTTGATTACAATCCATCAACATAATTATTTAATAAGTAAATATGCTAAGTGGGAGAAGTTGTTATTATACTTGGATACTTAAATTTGATTTATTACTATCTTTTGTATTTAGATTAAATATATTTTTTACCATAACACGAGTACTCACAATATGTGTATTGAACGCCAATATTTCCACTCAGTTGCATGGATCGTGATCGAAGTCAAAATGCGCTAGCGAGAACAATCTTAACAGGATATCAACAGAAAATGGCGTAATATAAACTTTACAATAAGTCGTGAGTGTTCGTATAATAGTAAAAACATATACAATCTATAAGTATAAAATCAAATAACGTTCAAATAGTTTTTACATATGTACCTAGTAAAGCGTTAAAGAACGCAAACCCAGCCGACGTTGCCCGGCTGTTAGTCTATCACAACATTCAGTTTCCTTAAGTACTGGCACGCGAGAGGTTCGCGGATCATAACGTGTATAGCAGGACGGCACCGGCGCAAGTTGACGTGAAGAAAACATTGTAACCGAGCAGTGACCCTGTGGAGGACATTGAAAGATTAGGATTACGATTAGGAATAGACAATTCAGCTAAGTTAAGATATAAACGTAGTTAACGAGGATGATAACAAACCTCAATACTATAACCGAAGAATACATTTTAATTATAGTCACAAATATTAAATAATCATTGAAAACATTCTATTGGCCTTGCCGTGTTCAAAACTGGCTTTAATCGAGGTTAAGTTTCAGTATTGTGTTGGTTCTATTCTTATATTTTTATGTGAAGTCGTCTCCGTTACACGTGCAGTCTATTCGTGTAACAGATAATGTACTTAAAGTGGAAAATCTGAGAAGAGTGAATTAATATCGGCTTGAATATTATTTAAAATTTTTCGGAAGACTTTAAATTAAAATGTCTGAAATATATTCATTTTCAATTGTTCCTTAAAACTCACCCGAAGAGTCCTCTCTAGTGACAGATTCGGGGTGTGGATATTCCTCCTTTATGTAAATGAGTTCGCTCTTCCTGGCGTAGATGTCGAAGATGGTTGCCACGCACCCCAATGAGAGCTGGCCGGTGGGAGGTGGGACCATTGTATATCTGAGTATAAAAGAAAAAATATTTGAAATATAGAAACAGAAAATCGCTCGATAACTTCCTGTACTGGTCTATAAACACTTGCAACTCAACCAAGTCGTTGCCAGAGTACGTAAGTTAATAAACTGTAAGTCTACAATGTTGTTTGACATTTATAATGTCAAGCTTACAATAATGTTGTTTGATATTCATTATAGATATATACTTAACTAGTAGTGCCCGCGACTTCGTCCGCGTGGAATTTAACAAAAAAGTTATTTAGTAGAAATAAAAGTAGCCTAAGTTACGCCTTATTACAACAGCTACCTGCCTGTGAAAGTCTTGTCAAAATCAGTCCAGCCGTTTCAGAGATTAGCCGGAACAAACAGACAGACAGACAGACAAAAATTGTAAAAATTGTATTTTGATATACGCGGTAATTTTAATATTACAAACATATACTCCAATTTTATTTATTAGCAATAGATAATAGATATATACATAATGAACTATTTAAATAATATCCATAAATTGTGCAAACTATTAAAGCTAATATCTCTTTAGCAAAAGAATCTTATTCAACGTAGCAATCAATATAAATAAATTGAAGAAAATTCTTTGTGAATTGTGCACCAAGAATGGCACCCAGACAATATGAAAAAACCAAAAATTGCACTTTATTCACATATGCGTCAAAAGATGGATTCTTGTGTCGGTGTCAAATGATTGACTGAGTCAGGCTACTGCGAGCGCGGTCGATAGTGGATTTATGTGGTAAAAATTCTGAGTTCGTACTTCGGAGGGCTTGTTTAATCGTCTTTGTTGTTATTGTTAGGAAGCAGTTACTAAGCCATGTCAATGATCTTTAGGCGTCATAAGGACTCTAAGGCTAATAATAATCCCTCTCACAATCCACCGGAGCAGTGTGATAGACTACGCTCTCAACCTCCTCAATCATGAGGAGAGACTCGTACCCTGCATTGGACTACTAAGAAGTTTAAGCGACAATTTACTTCTGCATCTATTGAACAGAATTATTCATAACTCCCTTAAATAGGAAGAAAACACCATTGTACCTCAAAACTTCTTTGTCCTCATTTTCTTCTTTATCATAGATGAAGTGATCTTGGTAAGCGCGATTGAGGTTGGCGCTAGTGTAGGTGAGGCCAACTTTGTAATGCTCGGCTTCAAGCACTGTCAGTTCCAAACGACTAAAAGCCCCACGCTCCTTGAAGTCTTGATTTGACTGCGGAGATACGCTTTCTGCTATCTAATAACATAAAACATTTATTGTTTAAAATAACTTTAACAATTCTGCATATTGAAATAAAGAAATCTTGGTTTTTGGGTTTAAAATTTTAAAAATACAATGAGAATTTTTTAGGTTTCATTGCTAACATATGTATTAAGTTATTTTACACGTATTGTCTCAGACCGAAACATGCGAAGTAGCTTGATTCTTTGATAGCTGAATTATAATATGAAAATTAAAGTATTACAAATATACTAAGGCATATCCAAATAGTTGAAGCAATGTCTATTCCAGAAAGGAGTTGTATGGGTAACTATTTCCTAATATAATTTCTGCAAAATTTCAGTACTACCATTTTTAGAAAGTTAAATGAAGTCGTTACGTTCGTATTACAATTAAGAGTTGCTTTAATTAATATTAATAATATTTCATTATTCAGCCAACGCAATACTAAAATCTGAAAGCAAAAATCGGATTTTACCAATAACATAAACCAAATGGTATTTCGTTTAATCCTTTGCATGAAACAAATTGGGGTTCTTAATTTGCATTCGATATCCATAGTCGAATTCACTGCTGTTTCACTGATTTGAAAACGAAACCTCTCCATAACTGAACACAAACCTCCTGACAAAACGAAAATGCAAATACGTCGAAGATAAATAAAAATCAACGAACAACTCTCATTGTACGGAGGTTTAATAGAACCAAGGGATGGAAAATGTAACTACTTGTCAAATCCAATATCACTGAGCGATAATCGTGTACGTACGAACAAAAAAAGTAAATAATTATTTAAAGCCAGTCCTTATTCATTACACAGAAATGACGTGAATGAAATAAATTACGTATTTTTCAAAATTTTTAATGAAACATTTTTTTATTAATTTTTTATCGTTGGGCATGATGCTTACATCCGGTAACTCAATGAGATAGCCATGTTAGAATTAATTTTAATAATCATTGAAGTTTAACTGAAATAAAATGAAGTAATGTTTATTATAAGTTCGGTATATACTAAATAAATTTAAGGATTCAGACACACACGCACTCAAGTTTGGCAAGCATGAAGCCTAACGAACTAACTATTACCTGCAGACCGTTTAATACCAGCCAATGCCAGAAATCAGTGCAGGTTTGGCGTTACGTTCCCAGGACCTTAAAATTTAAAATTATTTAATGATTTATGTATTCTATAAATATACTTATGCACGCCATTTTTTGGCTTGTACTACCGTTTCGAAACGGTGCTTTAACATTGAGGAGAAGAAACAGCGAGAGAAAGTCCTCAGCTCATCTTTTAAAACAACAATTGGCAATTACAAAGCAAGTTTAAACCTGCGCGGAACTGGTTTCGACACTATTATTTCCAGGCGTCCTTGTCATTATATATTCATATATACTACAATATCCCTTACCTATAAGCTGTGTTTTAACGCATCGCTTATCTAGTCCTAACATAGATTAATATCGTTATAATTGTTACTCAATTCCAAATTATGGAAAATAAATAAATGTATTCAATAAATATTTTGTTTCAACATTTTCTGTCATCGTCGCCTTCGGCATTATAGTTAACATTATGTATCAATATAACTTTATTATAACTCATTATTCTAAGAAACGATTCCAAATTCGCTGTTGAATTTTATTCCGGAGAACAACTAATACCTCTAAAGAGTTTTGAATCCAGCAAACGAGTCCGTCTATTCACTATGGAAATGTCTTCGTTTCGTTAAGTCCTGGATTTGTTTGAGGCACCAAGTTTTCTGATTGTTCATGAATTTTAAATACACTGTTTGTGTGAGTTGAAGATACTGCTATGTTTACACGTGCCAGGAGTTTGGTGAATTGATGAAGTTCGCGACGTGTTCTACGTAGCAGCGACTAGTTTAAGAAAGTGTTTTCTTGGTAACAGATTGATAGAATTGTGATTTGATTGAATATAACAATTTCGATTTGTAAAATGTAAATTTGTTATTTTATTTATTACTAGCTGACCCGGCAAACGTTGTTTTGCCATATAAATTATTAATTATATATATCACTAATTATAATAACTTTACTAAAAAACAATATCAAACCCTTAACGCAATAGAATGTACAATATTTTTTGTTATCCCATCTTTAGCTAACACAAACTGGATGGTTTGATCACTCGACAGCATGCCACGTATAATTTGTCAGTGTGAAAAACATGGTGTGACATGAATTGATTATACATTTATTTGAAAACAACACTGAAATAATTATGATAATTGTAAACGTCACTATTACGATTGATGCACAAACAATAATAATAATGGCCGAAAACTGTTGGTAGTGAGAAAAGAGGTCTCATCCCTACTCCGTGCTGTTTACTAGGTCAGTAGTGACACCGGTAGATGCATGGCGGGGATTATATCAAGTGATAATTAATCTTATTATCTTAGTTATCGACCTGGGTTGAAAATTATTGAATTATTAATATCGCGATTAAATAATAGGGGTTGATGGTAGAAGTGTGAAAATTTAGGGTTGTGTGTATTTTTTAATGCCACATCCTAAAAAAAAATAAAAAAAATTGTCCGAAATATATAAAATAAAAATTTGGGGTGGATCTTTATCACTTAGGGGTATAAAAAATAGAATCTATTCTCAGACCTACTGAATATACATATAAAATTTCATCAAAATCGCTCAAGCCGTTGCGGAGGAGTATGGTAATTAAAACTGTGACAAGAGAATTTTATATATTAGATGAACTCAGCATGATAACACAGCAAAGATAACAGCAAAGAATTTTATTACAATCGACATATTAATACGAAAAATAAAAAGTTTAAATAGTAAAATCTCAATTAAACATTCTTCAATATGTAATTAGGGTCCTTATCCGCATTTTAATAAGGTATCGATCAAAAAAGTTGTCTGAGACATGTCTTTAAAAGTTGAAATACTAAAGCAACGAAAATAATGAAAATGTAAAGTAGCAAGAAAATGAAAAGGAAGATAAGAAAAAAATACGTTAATACATATTCAAGGCATAAAAAAAATGTTTTAAATTGAAATGAAGGTATCAATTTCCATTTTGTGCATAGCATAGCTAATATAGAAACGGTACCCAAATGTTCAAAGCTGTAAACAGTTAAACTTTCGAAGAATCAAAACCTCTTAACTGTCTGAAGTTAGTTACGAATTTAAAAGTTCCAACGGAAGCAAACTAGCGGACTACATTATCCAGACACTGGGAAAATACGTCCCCTTGATTTAAAAGAATTTCAGCTCGAGCGGAAAAATTCTCAATGGACTTTTTCAAATACTATAAGTTTTATTCCATAAGGTCATTGTTCTAGTTAACTCTGAGGTACATTAGTGGGAACGGGATTTCAACTAAAACAATAGGCTTTGTGGATTACGTCAGTGACTATCTGCATTTTGTTATTTTTGTCAAGTTGAATCGATATCGTCTTATGTGTAAATATATTAAGATAACAAGGATTGATCATGAGCGATGCGTGCGTTAAAATAAGTTTAATCTTTATTAATAATATTGTTCTGTATTTATTGTTTGTGTTCATATTAACAGCATAGTTGGTTTGTCGAAATAAGGGATGTTATTGATATGACATTGCGAAACTGGATAGCCATACGGATATATGAATAATAGTTTACCTGTTTCGGTAACGGTTACGGATATGTAAATATTTTGGATCTTCCGATTATTTCGGATAATTTCGGTTACGGATATTAGATGATATCGAATTTGAAAAAAAAATGAATTTACAAGGTATTATTTGATACTGTATACACAAAATTGGTACTGTCTAAAGTGGAGAGCAATTTGCCTAGTGTATCAGATAGGCCGAAGAAAACCTGCAATAAAGTTTTTAATTTAGACTTTGCTCGTATCTGAAAACATTTGAATGTTTTATCGGATTCGGTTACGGTTATGGATATATTTCGGATATCCGATAGTTTCGGTTACGGTTGCGGAGCTCCATAACATCCCTGGTCGAAACGATGATTCACATCTATAATTGGGTTTCCCAATGTAAACACACAGCACGTGTTCACGGTCGCTTCGTTTGGAGTAAATCATTTTATATTAATAAGGTAAAATCACAAACAGACACTCCAGTTTTATTTATTAGTATAGATGATCCAAGGCAGTCGGAGCCAAACACTAGGTGATGGTTATTTTTGATCCGAATAAACGCTTGGTTCCTGTGATTAACTTGTTGTTTTCAAAGTGCTGAAATGTTTTTTACTTTATTTGGTAAGAAGTTTTTAAAGGTGTTGGAATAACATAGGATTTCTAGAAATTAAATGAATGAATGAAAATAATGTTAAGTTGTTATTTTACGGAGATATATAAATTTACAAAGGAAGTATACAAACTTATATGATTTTGACATAAAGAGCTATAATTATATTGCAATAATTAAACCCATTTTTTGCTTGGTTTACGCTTTATTAGATGCAATACGTACAAGATCCTTTTTTTGTAGATACTTTAATTTTTTATGGTTTTAACCATTGCCACTTTAGTACATTAGCTATGAGAATTTTCATCATCACTCAATCAAAAATCAAGAGCCTTCATTCGCCTACAGATTCTTCTCAATATGTCGGGCAACCTACAATTATTCAATGACGCCTAAGGAATGTCTAAAAGGATACACGCTGCATACGTTTCAGTATAAACTCAATGTAGCGGACGACAAATTATTTTATTAAAGCATAGACTACAGCTGCTAATATATACATATTTATGTTTAGAAAAAGTACAATAGACACGAAATAAACTTATTGAAACTTATAACATTCAAGCTGCTATAACAGCAGTTACTCGCGATATCCAAAACCCGAATAATCAAAGTCAAAATGGGGACCCCGCTTAGAATCCGGGCCTAACGGGGAATCCCGTGCGTTCGGACGACACGGCGGTCGATTACCATAAATCGATGGAATTGAGTGCCGCGTGGGAAAGTAGAAATTATAGATGTGTTACAAACTTTATACACAAACATATAAAAATACCTAACACTATACGAAAACAAAATTAATAAAGTTTTCCCAGGCATATAAATTATAACATTTGAATTCTTATTCGAAAATCCTTAACAAAGTACATCTCCAAACAACTTCTTCAAAAAAGACAGTCGACTTAAAATAATGACATCAATAAATAAAAATTAAATATGACACTACGATACAATCAAATATTCTGTGTGTCAAAACATTTCACGGTCGATCTTAAAAAGAGGGTAGTCGCGCAAAATATCAAGTACCGTCCGTACTAGACATAAAATAATCAAAATTAATTAACCTATATTGTAGATAGTTACAAAACAATTCAAAGGACTAAGTAAATAAAGATTTTGTTTATGTTTGGCCGTACGCAATATTATTTGAAAATTACGTTTCTATTCATATATAAGTAAATAAAAAAAACAACTGAATATATAATTTCCACTTTATCGAAAGAAAATCAAATGAATAAAGAAACACATATTAGGAAGTAAACTAAGAAAAGCAAAAATTGTATGAAAGGGGAAAAAATTGCCTAAAGCCATTTTCAAAGGATTCTTTATAACATGGACAAAATGTATTGCCACGTTTAATAGCGTTTATTTTATTTAAATACATACATAAATTACTTTAAACACATATAAATGTACACAATATAGTAACACATTGACTATAAGTTAGTGTAATATTTTTATTCTGTGACAGGATTTAAGTTTTAATTATTCAGAGCACTCTATTTCTAGCTCTTTAGCATTTAGATAGACTTCGTGTTCATCTTTAATCTTTCCTACTACCGTTCTTTTTCGGATTTAATTTCCGTAGTTTCACCTGGCGGCACCCTCAGGGGACGGTCCTAGTGCCATTGTTCTTGCAATTTGTAATGGCTTAGAATTTACTGTAATTCAACTAACTATTATTTATAGCTCTAATACGAATAATAATTGTCAACTTCAAGAACATTAGTCATCATTTAATCAGATCTGCCGAAAAATTCTTACTTTTAAAAGAGCAATGGACACAATTTTAATTTTCTGATCCACTTACTTTTGTAAGATTATATTTAATAATAATCTGTTGAAGTTCATTTCTTTTCTTTTTGCAATGCTGTAATTATCTTGTCTAAATTAACTAAACAATTTATTTACTGAACGAGTAATCCCGACTTCGATTGCCTTTGATGACTTCATTGTTTATTCCACACGTGAAACAGAGAGTCCCAGTAAGGTAGTATGGCTATTGAAGCGTCAAAGATTTTTTTTATCGCGTTATTTCTGATTATTCACACTACTTTAACAGGAGAGATGTGATAAGCAAAAGCAAGCTCTTTGGACGCGGTGTGGTTCATTATATGTAATATAATAATATTATATGTAATATTCTCCTTGGTTTCAATTCTACATAGTAGACAGTTTGCATCCCCAGAGGGTCACTTTGCAACATAGTTTCTGCAAATTGTAGTGCTAGCGACTTTGGTTGTGATTCTCTCAATTATATTTTGTAGACTTCTCAAGGGATTAGTTTATAAAGGAACTGGTAGAATTTTTAATCTAGATGTGATGTTTTAGTGGTTTCTCTTTGATGTTAATTTAAGCTATAAGAATTGTGTGTAATGGCATTGTATGTATTGTTAATATGTATTGGTATATTATTGTGTATGTATATTTGATTCAGTAGTTGAAACAATGAATGTAACAAGTATGCAGCATCGCAGCCAATGGCCCAACCGATGGACCAACTCAAAATTTGGCGATAGTTAAAGTCCAGTTATTGCAGATTTTGTTTAGTCTAGTTTTGGGAATTACTTCGAAAGCAAACTTTGCAAAAACCCTAACGATCGTAATATAACATAAAAGATGCGGGTTTACCGTCACCCTGAACGGCAAGGTATTGGTGGCGCGTCTACTGGCGCAAATTTTTGAGTGGCATTAATTACTGTTTATCACGTTACCCAGGTTAGTTCGGGTTGATCAATTAATTAATATACATGCTTTGGGGCGTATGTCCACCCGGAATAAAAAATAGTATTCAAATAGAACAATTATTGTTTAGACAGGTGCAGTGGTTCCAGAAACTACAACGTTAATTAAAGAGTTTGTATCATTGTTCCTGCAATTTGAAAAAAGAAAGAAAGAATAAAAAAATATTTGCAAGTTTCGATTTGTTGTGATTTTCGAATCAAATATATCTACCATATATAAATACCATCAGATCCTCAAGGAACTATTGTTAGGGAACTATACAGAAGCTTTCTAAGCGTCATGTAGTAGGTAAATATGATGTTGTCCAATAGATGTCTGTGGTTAGTCTTTATTATGTATTGTTAGTGTTCCTTACGCCCGCATCGTTATTATTATCATCTGTAGTATCAGCCACGAAATGTTTACTTAATCTATAAAAAAATTGATATTTATTTACATAATTTGGTTTTTTATTTATAATATTTTCGTTTTAGAGTTCTGTTTCGAAAGTTAATTACAAAACAAAAAAAAAGAATCGTGTAAATAATGATGTACAAATACATCAGTGAAGATTTGAATATAATTTATTTCAATATTTTGTTTTATAATATTTATTTATTATTTTCTTTGTTTTATCCTAACAAACTTTATAAAGAGTACTATGACCTGGATGATAAGGTTTTAAAAATAATTTTGTAGGATTTATTATTCTACTTTTTTAACACGAGTATTTTTCCTATTTGGATCTCATTTTTAAATTTAATTTTTTATTATATATATACATATATAATTTTTACAGAGAACTTACCTTGTGTTCGTCTAAAATCCACGTGATGTTTGAAGCCGGGTAAGATTCATCAACCGAACAATTTGCCCGAATGACGTCTCCTCTCGCGTAGCTGGCTCTTGATACGGAGATGCGAGGGGCTCGGAACGGTGGATCTGTTGGGAATGCAGGAAAAGTTTATAGGAAATTTCTATACTGTAATGTTTCATATCAATAATCGACAAACAATTAGACTTGATTAAATGGTAACTAGTCAACACCGCCCGCTTACATCCCTAATAAGAAAGACAATACCAATGTGTTGCCAGCCAATACAAGCAGGGTACTGGCTTATTAACTGACTTTTAGCATTGCAGCCTAAACAAACATTCACATTATCTTCTTTCATCCTCACACTTTGAACAACGGATGAGACGATAGTATCAGATGCATCCTTTTAGAGTTTATTGGATTCAATACTAGCCAGTTAAATCTGAACGGGGCATGGACATGCTAGGCGTTGGAGACTAGTACCCCTTAGTAAAAATTGTTACACGTTTTGTGTGCAAATTATTCTTAAAATAGTGAAATCTTGTTTCGTGATTCCGCTTGAATTACTAACAAATTATTATTCGTTCGCGAAAATGTGTGACCAGGACGCCAGCAATGCTGTCCATTCAAGTAAATGAGATAATTATAAAATGTTGCAAACAAAATATTGTTATTCGGAGCGACACCGTGTTTTATTTTTGATGTTCTAATCATTTCCGAGATTAGAAAATTTTGTTAACTAACATTAGTATGTTAATACTACAATTATACAATCAGTTGACGCACTCGAACCGAGGCCTTTAAATGTCATAGTTACAAAACGGTATTGTGTTATAATAAACATGAATTTGATAATAACGATAATGGATGTTGTCGTATTAAACAGGCGTTTAATAAAATCAGCGCTGCGGTAGCACGACCGGTTTAAATTATTACATCTCCTGCCAAATGGGAGCCCTTTGCGGCGAGCGGCGCACTGACGATAGCGGTGGCCATTTGTACAATTCCATAAATTTTTATTTTTAAACCGAAAAATATTTGGAAAATCGTTAAATCCGTGCAATTTCAGCAGTTTGCAGAATGTAAACTGAAGTATTATCTGTACTACTGTATATATCTGAAGATTTTGTCTGTTTATTAAATTTTATTGCTGTTTTTTGTCTCACTGACCCAAATTGTAGCATTTTCTACATTTTTGTCTCTTTATCTGTATGCCCTCATAAACTTAAAATCGTCTAGACCGATTTTGATGAAATTTAGTATATAGGAGTTGTGATTACAATTATGATTATTTAATTTTAAAATGCGGACAGAAGTTAGTGAAGTTAGTTATAATTTCCATGACTCGGATTCTTGTCAGTGCATGTTTTACTCTTCCTTCTAATGAAAATAACAAGAGAACTTGCATGTCAGAAACAAGCTAAGTTTAAGCCTTTTAAAACATTTTACTAATAAGAAAATCAAACAATTTAAATATATAATAGAATAAAAATTATTTTTAATAAGTGGATTCTCCGCTTCCATATCGGCTGGCGATTCGTCTGTGATACCTTTAATGTTCTTAACCGTAGATATTCAGCAGTGAACACAGCATCGGGTGTCTTGGCCACTCGTTTATTGGTTATTTATAAAAAAGAGGCATTAACATAATATCACTACCCACTTTTCAAGAGGATAAATACTTTCGACAGGAGGTCAGCAGTTGACGGACACATATTTCTTACTTGACGAGGGTTTACCTAAATATAATCAATCAATCAATGGTGTGTAAAGGTTGCCAATTGATCAGTTTGGACGACTATATCCTGTATCTCTGTTAATATGAAAGAAGACCTGAGTAGTGGCACTGATAAGGATTATGATATGAAAGTATTCTCTTACAATCACATCCTGCAGTTGCACAAAGCTGCTGGTATCAAACGTTTTGTGTTATAAAAAAAACCTGGGCTGTTTATAAGCTAAAATCTCGGGAGTTGTTGCATGGAAAATTCTGACAAATAAGTATGTACAGTAAGACCTTGGTATACCTATTGTATTATTATTTATATACATGTAATTAATAAAATAGCGATATTCATAATTCAAAAATAAGGTTATATAATTTGTTTGGTCCTGTTTTCGTACTTCCTCTATAAGTGCAGTGAACTTTTGTGGAATTTCATGTACATTTTTATAATTACATCCCAATGTAAAGACGTGATAATACTTTGAAAATGTTCAAGAAATATTTGAAGAAATACCTCTCAGGCAAGGGTAACCATACTGTAGACGAGTATGTCAATACAAAGACTACCGTAAGCGATATCTATACCTGTTGAAAGATGTGCAGAGGAGTTTCCTCCAATGGTCCTGCATAATTAAGTTAGTGATACCTATTTGCCTAAACTCATTTGAATTTAAATTATTATGTTTCAATTCATTCGCAGCAGGTCTGACGTGAATTCCACACAATATACAAATTATAAATTTAGAGATAATTCCAGTCGCGGTCTTAATTGCGCGAGTCCAATAACTTTTTCAACCAGCCCCGAGAAAGAGTTCTGCTCCAGTTTTTAAAGCAGACTTTAATCAACATTTCAAGGATAACTTTAAATTACCTTTGAAATAAGGAGAAGGCAATATTCGTTTTAAAATACTACTACGTCAACGTAATATCGTGGGAAAATTGAATTAGGCTAAAGTTTGCTTTGTAGATTCTCTTAATAGTTTCCTTGGGAATTTTGAGTTTTAGGGATTCAAACTAATTCTACACAAAAAAAAGTATTTGAAATGTTTAAACCGTAAAAGACATCAATATTGACACAACTTGAAAAACAAAAAGTTCCAACGAAGACCTCAGAAATAGCAACGCGCCAGTATTCGCATGCAGATTCGTGTACAATTTTGGAGACATCAGTGCATAAATCGATAAGACTGTTACAAGTTTCACATATAAAGCGTATTTGGTTGAAGTTTTCAATGATTCAATAGATCTAGGACTTAATTATGGACATTGAGGTAACGTGAAGTAATAACGATGAATGGCCAATTAAATGTATACTTACCGACAACAGTAAGAGGCGCTGACCGTATGTCGGTGTGAAAGAGGGGGGCGTCAGCTGATACCTCGCACTGGTAATCTCCGCTGAGCCGACGGTTCAGGTTAACGATCCGCACCTGCTGATGATCCGACTGCGCCAACTGTACGAGAAATTGGTAAATTAATTATTCTGTTGAGTAAGAACCAAGTGGAAAGACGGATTTGTCTGGAGAGCTTTTTAACGTATTAGCATTTTGTAGCTATTATGCATATATAGCTTGTAGCTATATATCGTTGGAATTCTATATATTCGAGAAATTATTGAACAAATGTAGACTGTACGTTTTTCACAAAATTTTACAATTTGTAAAATTTAAAAAAATAATTGCCATATAAAATATTACAAATTCAAATTCAAATTCAAAATCATTTAATCATATAGGTATTTAGTAAATACACTTATGAACGTCATTTTTTGCTTCTACCACCGTTTCGAAAAGGTGCTTTAACAATGAGGAGAAGAAACGGCGAAAGAAACTCCTCAGCACATCTTTTAAACAACATATGGTAATTACAAAAGTTTAGTTAAACCTTTGCGGAACTGGTTTCGACACTAATTTAGTCCAGGCATCCTTGTCATTTATGTACTCATCTATACTATAATATCCCTTGCCTATAAGTTGTGTTTTAATGCGATGCTTAAAAGTTCCAATGGGCAACTCGCGTAACGATTTAGGAATCTTATTGTAAAAACGAACTCCAAGCCCCATAAAGGAACGCTGAACCTTTTGAAGACGAAATGCAGATGTAACCAAATTATGCCTATTTCTTGTTTGATGATTGTGTGTATCACTTTTCTGCTTATACGTATTTAATTTTTTTTTTAAATACTAAATTAGTATATACTTACTGACTGGCTACTGTGAGTACACCTATTTCTTTAAATTTTTCTCTTAATGACTCACGCGACTTTAATCTGTATATAGCTCTAATTGCTCTTTTCTGTAATACAAATATTGAATCAATGTCTGCTGATTTACCCCACATTAGGATACCGTAAGACATAAGACTATGAAAATAGGCAAAATAAACAAGTCTAGCTGTCTCTACATCAGTAATCAGTCTTATCTTCCTAATAGCGTAGACAGACCTACTAAGTTTACTTGCGAGAACCGATATATGGGCGCCCCACTGAAGCTTACTATCTAAGGTGATACCTAAAAAAACTGTGGATTCTTCCATAGGCAGTGATTCGTTATTTAATTTTAGGATTTTGCCTACCTTCTGCACATTTGGTAGTGCAAACTCTATACATTTCGTTTTATTGGCATTTACATTACAGTGGAATAAATTATGAGTTAAAAGTAAGTTGCTAAATATTTTCAAAAAATTTAAAAACACTTTCATCTGATACAAAATATTTGTAATGTAGAAAGATAAGTATTGAATCCCTGGATCGTTGAACACAGTATCTCTCGGCAGTCTTTCACTAAAAATTACATTACATTTATGTTACAAGAATAAAATAAATAAATAAATAAACGTTTACACATTCACACCCTTCAGTAGGATTCACTGTGTTGCGGGTGGCATGGACATGAACATTTCTCTGTCACATAAATGTCTGCCCCGGCCGAACCCAGGACCCCTCGCTCGGCAGGCAGGCTCACTGCTAATTGGACTATGGGGTCGTCAAATAGTTTGGTCGTATAATAGATTTGAATCTGCTTAGAAACTAATTAAAAGATCGTGAATAGACCGTAATGTAAATAAAGAACACAAAATGGCCTTTGGAATTATACAGGTACTATTATGGGTCGTGCCCTAAAACAGTACATAAATGATCTAATTAACATTAACTTTAATGGGGGTAAAGATTTTTTGGACGTGGATGATATTGTAATAATTACATTATAACGTTATGCGTTTTGCCTCCAGATGGAATAATACTTACGGTTTAGTTGAAAACCGTTTCTGAAATCATTAACGCACGGACACTCACACATGCGCGTATACACACGCACACGTCATAACGCTACACAATTTTTTAATAAAACAAAATAGGTAGTCCCATCCACTGTTTGTTCAATACCAAAATGAAAGTGAATTTCTCATTAAAATATTTAAATTTTACCCATTAACTCGATATGAATTTATGTACAGTAACTATAATATATAGGCTTACTAGCGGCCCCGGTGGACTTCGTTCCGGTTGGACTATTAATTAGGTATACATGATTATTAAAAATTTCATATTTTTTGCCTTCATTAGAGATTATTATACAGAGAATATTTTTTGCACAATCACTTGTTGCTACTATATTCCAATTTGCACGAAGATTGGTCAAGCCATTCTTGAGTTATAACTGGACATACAGACAGACGAACAAAAATTTTCAAAATGGTCAAATTTGAATAGAAATGAAATTCGAAAAAAAAATTGAATTTATAGATAGAGAGAAATTACAGATTTATATAGGTGGATAGATTTCATACAGCCCATCATCTGTGCAATCACGTGTCACTACAAACCAATTTTCACTAAGATCGGTCAAGCAGTTTTTGAGTTATCTCGAGACGTACACGAAAATCTCAACAGACTTATATAGTAGTATAGATAACACGTAGTCTCATACAATGTTCCCAGCTTTTAACAACAGCAGCATTGTTATACATATAATATGCACTTGTAAAGTAGTAAACTTTGTACAGAATGTTGAAGCAAGGACAAAGGTTAAGATGAGGTATGTTGACAAACCTTGACACAATGCAGACATTGTTTCTCGTCTCGGAACTAAACATAAACAAGAACAACTTATTCAACACAAACGCATGGAATTTGATTTTATATAAAGACTAAATGACATAGTCGTTCGCTTTGTAAAGATATCAAAATTTTGAAAATGCGGAAAAAATATTGATAAGTGAAATTGCCAAAAAAGGAATTTTGAAGAAACGTAAACGCTAGAAAATTTTAGTAAGAAACTTTCAAAAATATGTCTACGCGCGCCTGTGAATATAGATACATTAAGCATTTTTGTTACCGTATATCAGTATCTGCCTGTATGTTTCGAGATAACTAAGGAACGGCTTGAGTGATCTTAATGAAAAATGGTATGTAGTGAGAATACGTAATTGCGCAGATGATAGCCTATATACAATCTAATGAGATCTAATCAAAGCAAAAAGCTAAATTTTCAATAATCATGTATATATAATTAATAGTCCAACCTGAACGAAGTCAAATACTCAACACGGTATCAGTTTCATTATTAAAGTTAATTTAATTTTAATCACAATAATGAACTATTATGTACTCATTGCAAATTCAGCTGTAAGTTTTGTTTACGACATTACAGAATTACCGCGAACTACTCAAAATCAGTTACAAATAATATTATATGTATTACTTAAAACTTTCTATCGTCATTTCTTTCGCTCATTAAGGCTTTGATTTAACTAAATGATTTCGACTTTGCCCATCATAACAATTATTCTATCAGTCGAAGTAAAGTGCTTTAGGCCAGAGATAAATGAATAGACAATTGGATAAAGTGATAGCAGCCGTGCAAGGAATTTTAATTGGCAATTAACGGTATTCGTGTGCGTACGAGATTCAGGACAAGAAAAGTAAAGCATTCTTGAATAATAGCTGATAGTTTCCAGCTCAAGCTTCATACATCTTACTATCACTTGAAGGTTTATATGTCTAATAAAGTTCTCTCTAAATTGTGCCAATATTTATGGTTCTGAGCCTTTTTGAATCTATCAATGAAGTCTGATTTTCAGGTGGGTTGTGAAAAGTATCTTACTCCTTTTTACAACGTATGCTTGAAACTGCAAATATATTTACTTCAATATCAATTTTCTCTTACACTATACGGCCTTCCTCTTGTTACCTCCGGCGAATAATTCAGCAACCTATATCGGTAACCCTAGCTCCACTATAGTATTTCACGTTTTGAATTTCGACGTCCAGAGAAATACTTAACATAACATTTCCCATAACAGCATGTGTGACTATGAGCACCTGTTTTAAATCTATAGGCTCCAGGCAATGACAACTTTGAGCTAGGTGTGACGTAGTTTCATAAATGCAATCCATATAGATACCAGTAACAACTTATTTTAATAAATAGACTCACATCAACAGAGGTCCCTGGCATCGAGAAAACCATAGTAGGTGGCATCTCCCTCGGCACGTATCTGTAGAACTCTATCTCAGCACGATACCACCTGATGGAATACAGCGCAGCCCCCTCCAAGTCGTAAGAACAGCGGAGGACCGCAGACTGACCCTCGCCGGAGAGAACTGCTCTTGGAACCGAGATGGACAGGTTTCGAAGAGACCAAACTCCTCCTGCAATTAATAAAACATCCGGTAATTATTGTGATCATTTGGATTTTGAAACTCAATGCAATGGCACACGTGGAGTGATTTATTGAATAACGCAACATCCACAATTAAATATAATGTCACTATGTTAACTAAAATGTTCACAATCAGATAGCTTGAGCCAATAGTATTCGGTCGGTAGTTGAATGAGTAACCTCTAAAGCAAAAAAATTGAGTGCATCTCGTAGTTTGCACAAAATGTTAAGTGATCGGTCCCAATAGACAGCAGTCTGTAAGCCATCTTGCGGCACAGACACTTTCCTTTTAGACAGTAGGTATAGCAACTTTCGCCAATTGGGTTGGTCACTAATTCTTCTGTTTATTTTTATCTAAACATTGCTTATTGAAAATGAAAATTGGCCTCTGCAAAAGCTTGGTTAATATTTCCTAGTCATAGTAGAAAATCTTTAGGCAAAATTTTGTTTGAGGTAAAGCGTACTAAAGGACTAAAAGGTTAAAAGGCTCTTAAGGAATAAAGTCGGATGATGATAAAAGATATTCAAAGTTTCAACTACAGATCTTTTTTTTTTACAAAATTGTAAGATATGGTACAACCACAAGGGAGGTCTCTATGTCCACTTCATTTTCATATTACCTGCAAACTTTGTTTGCTAAAATATTTTGTGTTAAGTATAATAATAAAATAACAATATCATATTTCCTCGCCAACAGTCGAATAAGTAAGATTTACCTG
Source organism: Megathymus violae (assembly GCA_003671415.1). Lineage (NCBI taxonomy): Eukaryota > Metazoa > Arthropoda > Insecta > Lepidoptera > Hesperiidae > Megathymus > Megathymus violae. The sequence goes on along the minus strand of PDGT01000006.1, from coordinate 354,685 downwards.
TCCCTTAGGGAAGAAACAAAACACCGTTTTGTTTGAGATCCCGAAACATTCACTAAGTTATTTCTCAAAGTTCCCGAGAATATGTCCCAAGAAATCGTGGCTTTTATGTCCGTCCTGTGGGACAGACATCTGTAAACAATGCGTTTCTTGTGACACTGACACCTGCTTGCCCGACTTTGACCTTTGCGATGTCTCAATGTAAGATTTTATCCATATTAAGAATGTTTTTTTTTCTTTCGATAAGAAATAGGTTAGGTAATAGATAGAGCTTTATCCATTCTTGATTCCTGCATGCCTCGCTGCAATGTCGTAATAAATTAATATGTTCCTATTTCATAGGACTAAAAAAGACCCAAAAAGCACAAAGAAGACAACTGGTGGTACTTTTAAACGTAATGCATAGACTTTCTGAAGCGAAGCGTGCGAGTTACAAGTAACGTATTATGTAATGAAACAGTAACGATGAATAAATATGTACATCATTTTTTTAAATAGTACCTGTATGTTAGGTTGTTGCACACAGTATTTGTTAAATTTTTTGTTTGTTTGTCTGACTGTATGTTACTCATTATTCCTAAAACCTAAAACGAATCGATTTTACTGAAGTTAGGTATGATAATAAGTTATCATTCGGGTTACAGCCAAAATTGTTTTTTTACGGCAAAAGGACCACTTAGGACGCTGTCACACTGCTGCGATATTTTCAAGACGTTACTGAAATTTCGGTCATGTATCTTCAGAACTCATATGCAGATTCTCACCATACTTAAAAGCGACTAACTTCGACCTTTTTATGTAATAAAAAATATTATTTAAAATCCGTTCAAAAACAACAGAGTGATGGTTGTATATACATAAAAAAATACATAAATACGAACACAGAATCTCTTCCTGTTTTAAAGTCTGTTAAAAATACAGCAGTTTGCGCGGAGGTCAATATTGGATTCTGTGTTTTTAAAGAATAAAGGCTACAAAATAGAAAACTTGAATTCGATGAGAATTTTGTGAGCTTGTGTGTGTATGCGAAGGATAATCTCCGGAACCACGCGACCTATTTAAAGAATTCTTTTACCGTTCGAAAGGTATGATTTGACTACTGTTTATGAACGTAAAAAACCGGGACGTTATGGAGCTGCGTAACCGTAACCGAAACTATCGAATATCCAAAATAAAAATATATCCGAAACCGTAAACGAATCCGATAAAAAAATTTCGAATAATATCGGATAGAGACACGTTATGACAAGTTTTAGCCGCGTCGCTTTCATCTTTAGACGCTTTTATTATTTAATTTTTAAGGTTTTTAGTCCATGATTATAATACCAAATAAAACCTAGACCGAAAATCAAAACATTATCCTGTAAATAAATATTCTTTTAACAAGTCCTAAATCATCTAATATCCGTAACCGAAACAGGCAAAATATTATTCATATATCCGTATCCATATCCAGATCTGAAATTTTATATCCATAACATCTCTGGTAACTTGTTTTATGTAAAAAGAACTTCATATGCATATACTTGTAGGTCATTCGTATGTGACCCCATGAAGGTTACGTTTTTTCCTCCGAACCTCCAAAAGGTGTCAACGACCTGATTAACACCACAAAGATAACATCGAGTTGTACGCAATATCAAAGATGTTTAAAATGTAAGTTGCCACGAACTAATTCCAAGCACTAAATGTCATCAGATCAACGCAAACATCATAATAAGAACCCGCGCAAGACCCCCCGCTGACCTCTCACACCGCCTACTTGATTGAAACTTCCGGATGAAGCTGTGTTAACTACTTAGAATAATCTATCAAAGTAGGTCAGTGTGTGGTCACCTGATCACGTAATGTATACATTTTAGTTGTTACACATCTCGATAGGTTCAACTATATGAATAACCTGTTAGTTTACTTATATAATGATGATAATGATAACTGAAAGCTCGGGTTGAACAATTATCTATAGTAGTAGATATTATAAACAGATAAATAAGATTTTATTATTAATTAAACGTCGTTTACGTAAAAAATATTTATATCTTTATATTTTATATTATACTGATAATAATCAGTCCGATGTCATTATTATATGTATTTACTATAGTTGTTATTTCGTTAAGTTGTTGTTATTTCGATGCATAATATACTAGATTGATTAATTGTATTGTTAATGTGAATTACTGTACATTATGTATTTCAATTTATTATTATTATTATTTTGTCACATTTTTTTTTAATAGCCGACAAACGAGCAGACGAGTCATCTGATGGTATGTGGTTACAGTCGCCCATGATCATTAGCAAGACCAAAGGTATCACTGATGCGTTGTCGGCCAGGAAATGAGAAGTAGTAAGACAGAAATTGCTGCGTCTCAAGCCCCCGGCCGGAACACGGTAAGCCGTTTGGCGGCTGACTCAAGCAGGAGGGTGGTAACTAGCCAGACTTCACGGAAAGATAATAATACCAGTAATAATATTAATGACTTAATAATAATACTGATAATATAATCCATACGCGAAGCCCTACCACCAAGCAGACTGGCTTCTGTCGCCTCTTACAACACCCTGTTCTGCCAGCATGGGATCGGGAGAAGTATCTAAATAGTATAAAACGAAGAAAGTATATTTCTAAAAACACATTGCTGACCTCGGATAATCTGTGAGTTCAATTGCCAAACACTCACTCTGATTATTTTAGTGCGCGTTTTACTGGGCTATTATTACTTATCACGTGTCACAGACCATTTCGTACTGCATCTAGGTTTGAATTTAAAAAACGAAAATTCAAAATGTCCGTTTGTAATATTCATGCAAGTTATCGGAACGGCATCAATGCATTCGATCCCATTCTGATAGCTTAACGGAATAGCTGTTTACGCCTGTGCTCACGTTAAATTACTTTGAGCAAAAAAATATTTTAAAAGTTTTGCAATTGCACTTGGAATATTTTGTGCTGCTTTAGTGGAATGTGGATATGATTAAATGTTTTTTTAATATGACACACATCGACATTGCGATCACATATCGTAGATCGATCCCTCTCAGGTTTTACTTCTCTCAGATAGAAAGAATAAGTGCTGGCCAAGTGTTAATTATTAGATTTCACAACCTTTGAGAAAATATATCGAACTGCTAGGATAATTTCATTGAACTTCACCAAAATTTATGCTGAATCCAAATCCCTGTAAAAGAATATGAGATTCAAACAACTAAACTATCATTGCATTAAAAGATAATACAAAATGATTATATTGGAGAAAGCTTCTCGTTCAAAAAATGATTATGGAACGAATACAATTATGCAATATCTGTTTACTCTCTAAGAGAAGTAATCGTCTCATCTCGGGATATTGGACTTTTCAGTTTTAATGAAATGGAAGCAAGAATCACATTTAGAACTTCTGTATTTCTTATCGTAGTTCAGGATCTTAGATCCTATAAGTGCAAACGCTAATAGAACGAAAGATCTTTAATTATAAAATCGATTTTAATCTGCTATGCAACATCAAATTCGAGAGCAAAGACGAAGGAATTTGTAATACTAGGAACGTGAACGCCAGACAAACTTCAATCCAAAAACTCGATTGTTATCTGACGAGACACATGTGCAATATTTTTATAGTAAAACATTCTAGTGTTTTATTCTAATTATTTTAAGGATATTTCGACGATGAATGGTTGCACTTTACGTATGTATCAGATAAGAATATATTCTCACAAAACTTACGTCAGGCGTTCTGTAAAGACGATTCAATTCGAGAACCAAATAAGCAGCTTAGCAGCCTTATGTATTTTTCTATGTGATAACGCCATTGTCACGGTTGTTTTCAAGTTCGCCGCACTTGCGGCCCCTTTATAACTATGTTCTTCAAGTAAACGGTAGCTTAATACTGCGATTATATTGCTATTATTCAAGCCTATGACGACAACACTCACAGCTTCAAAGCAAACAATTTCATAAATCCGTTCACGTTATTATAAACTTAATGACCTGGCCATATGTATTAAATTGCCCCGTTAATCCCCTTAATAATACTGCTCAAAGTGACCACAATCTCATCTCGTGTTGTCGGTTGAATTATGCACGCCTACGTTCACAAACAGACGGCCGTCTTGCAGCCAGTTTAGGCTGTCTGGCTTAGAATATTAAATATTAAAATGGTTTAATGTATTAATGCGTTTGATTAATACAATATTCTGTGAAGTGCAAATGCAAATAATTAATATAAATTGTGTATTTATGCTTTTCCTAGTGAAATTAATGCTAAATCCAAGTTTAGGGCTTTGGCTTTAATTCCTCATAAAATATCATTTAACCAGTTTATCTTGGGACTGCTTCAGTGTGCAGTGTTGAAGTAGTTTTTTCTATGAAGATTGTTTGAGACCTCAGTTGCAGAATGCATATCGGAAATTAAAGTAATGTATTTCTTATTTACTCATAAGCAGGCAGTCTTGCGGCTGATTTTGCTTATATTCAATTTTCTTAAAATTCAATTGTGAATTATATTTTATATATTTATTATATATTTCAAGTGTGTATTTTTTACGTACGAGTAGGTGATAAAAGGTCACACTACTTATCTATAATATGCAATTGAATTGACTTCTATTAGATATAATCGAAAGCCACTGCTTGTAGCTGATGGTATCACTTGCATCCCGATTTTGGAGGCTATACACGACTAAGTATTACTTTAGATTTGTCTCCGTAACAATATTCGGAGAATTTTACACTATTTGAGTTTCACTGTATCAAAAGTTACTGCAAGCTTTCTCGTCGCCAAAATATCATCTCTTTTTTCGTGCAACTCTCGTAACATTGTTTTAATTGTACATATTTATCGTGTTGTAAATTATTTGGTAAAAATATTTATATATATGAACAGCGAAATAAAATACGCGTATTTCGCTATATAATTCTGTAGTTAAATGGAAATAATTATAATAATAATCTATAAGACGATAGGTAACCTAGATGATTCTAATAGACTTAGGTAATGATTCTAATAGATATAAAATTGATGGTGTTGCAGCACCTAGTAAATGACAAAAAAGGAGGCATTCGTAGGGATCCGCTTTGTAGTTGTTTTTATCTCCCTGTCCCCCTCACCGAGAAAACTTAACGACTGACATTATTTTGACGATGAACACCAGGATAAAAACTCAAATTACGAGGCGCCCCTGGCAGTAAACCCGATTGAACGGCCGTTACTTCAATTTGTATATCTTTTATAATCGCTTAAATTTGTCATTTTGTAGTCAAACTCTATTAGGATCACAATTTGAGGACACGTTCATGGAGTGAATGTATGTATCGTTAGGAACACTTTCCTCAACATTCCTCTTACAAAAATACAGGCTCGCTTGAAACAGATTGCTCTATACCATAATTACTAATTGTGATGTAAAATTAAAAGAAGGATATTGTAAATTAATTAGTTATTTTGTTTTTTGATTGAAGTGTATTTTTCAGGACTGAAGTAAAAGTATGTTATTTTAAAGTCGCGCGATCCTTTGCGGGAAGAATCTAGAGGTGTGGCTTTTCAATACATTTACAGTCATTTATATTTATACGAAAAAATTCAAAAAGTTAAAAGCAGAAAAATATTATACACAACCGTGAAACAAGAAATAATCATAATTTGTTTACGTTTTCGTAACGCCGTCAAAAAGTCCAGCGTTCCTTTATGTGGCTTGGAGTTCGTTTTTACAATAACGTTCCAAAGTTGATACGCGAGTTGCCCATTGGAACTTTTACGCAACGCGTTAAAATGCAGCATCTAGTAAAGGATATTATAGCATAGATGAATATATAAATGACAAGGACCCCCCGAAGTATTAGCGCCGCTATCGATTCCGCGCAGGTTGAAACTTACTTTGAAATTGTAAATAAGTTTAAAAGATGAAAGAAGAACAAACCTATAATTTGGTAGCCACAACGCAATCACCATATTGATAGAATATCACCAACAGTAAGGCAGGTCAGTAAACAATAATTTAGATCCCCTTGCGTTTTGGCTATTAGGTCGACGTTTCTGAACGACCAACCAGCGCACGGCTCGTTTCGACCCTTTTGTGCTGTAATAGGCAGAATGAGATAAACAGATTACATACCAGCTTCATTGAAAGAGTTCCATTTCCCCAACTATTATGATAAATATTGGGTGTATTTTGATCGATAATGATTTGTTGAAGAAAACTTTAGGATTTAATTTATGCCTTAAATTGAAAAGTTTTCTTTTTATTTCTAGTTGAGGCGTGTGTAATTGGTTTAATTTTGTCTGCGTGTCTGTTTCATAAGCATTTTCAAATCAGATAAGGGTAATCCGATTGTGGTAATGAATGCCACTGATTATGAACGTAAAATCAACAACCTTTTATGTGGCGCAACAACTTATAAAGAAATAAATTACGATGTCGTCACCGTGATCCATTTAATTAGGGATTGGTATTGGAAATATCGGTAAAACACACAAAAATCGTGAGTACCCGTTACAGTAAAAATGTAACTACCTACTTGTCCGTCACCTATTGACGTAAATCCTACGTTAAGTATCTTTTTTAAGGTATCTAGTATCTATGTATAAATAAGGAAAGAAAATATAATTCAGTACCTTTTTCTCCGCTGTTAGTCGATAGATTTTCATTTTTTACTTCGTAGCCATTGCCGAGTTTTAGTGTGAACAGGATTTTTGTTTTTAGAAAACGAACGTTATTAGTGATCGTGACCTAATTTTGACCACCCGGCACTAGACGTGTCTAGATTAATCATTAATACATTAATTAATAGATTATTGACAATTATATTGTATTTTTTCATAAATCCACTTAGGCAACCGTCGTGCCTAATTTACAACGAAATAACAAAAACCAAAATAAAAGATTCCAGTTTGAATGACAATCAAATTAAAATTGTCAATATTGGGATATTTTAGGGAAATACAGTGGTTTTCCTCAAAGCTCCCAAAGCTATGAGGTTCAATTACAGTCTTGAAAGATATAAATGAAATCCCTCGTCATCCTCAGAATTGATGAAATGTAGACGATGGATATTGTTCAGGTTATAGGGCAATACTTTTATAAAATGCTGACAGAAAGACTGCTATCGTAGGAGATGTAGTTTAATTTGAAATAAGCTAAGCTAATCTAGATCTGAATATTTTAGCAAGAGAGAACAATAAATACAAACAAGATAGCATAACATCTGACCTATTTGTTAATTTAATGATAACATAAATAAAACAAAGTAATTAACTCCAAATGTCTACTTTACCTAATCTCAACCGCGCAATGAGACTTGCCCATACGTCATAATAACCCGAGGAGTCGCCTGCCAATGAATTACCATTCATTCAAATTTAAACCCTACCCTTTGGTAATAAAGATCACTGATCCGGGCTCTAGTAGAAATTATGACGTTAGATTACAGGGGACGAAGTTTGAACGTTGAGAACCGTTAATTAAGTGTGATGCTAAAAGCCTTTGATTTGGTACTTAATATAGAGCTATATAATTCCTGGAAATTGCTGGTTAGTGTTTTGGAACTTTCTTAATACCATCTCTGTTGTTACAGTAGTAGATATAAGTTATTGTTTGAACAATAGATACCCTGTATTGACAATTTTCCACGAATCGGTTGGGGATGATCGTTGTATGTTCCGAGCCTTAGTTACAATGAGAAACTTGTACCCTTCAATAAATCGGTTTATCGACGTTTTACAAATAGGATTTTGTTGTATTCTCTGCTAAGGATCTCTGAAGCATATGATTCATGAACTGTACTATTAACATCTAAAAAATAACACTGCTCATAGATTTGGATGACAAAAGGCAATACACATATCATATTTGTGATTTATAATATGGATGGATAGGCCGAATTGGGGCGATCTATAATATATTACTCCCCCCAATCTCATGCTGGCAGAACAGGGTATTGTAAGAGGCGACACAAGCCAACCTCTTGGTGGTAAGTAGAGCTCCGGGTAAAGATTATATTATCCGTATTATTATTAAGTCATTGATATTATTCCTGGTGTTACTATCGTTCCATGGAGCCTGCCTGGCTAGCTGCCACCCTCCTGCTCGAGTTAGCCCCCAAACAGCTCATCGTGTTCCGGCTGGGGGCTTGAGAGACAGTGCTTTCTTTCTTACCTTTTTCTCATATCCTGGCCGACAACGCGACAACAGTGATACCTTTGGTCTTACTGATGTCCATGGGCAACGGTGACCACTTACCATCAGGTGGCTCGTCTGCTCGTTTATCGGATATTAACATAAAAAAATCATAACCTTAGAATACTTTACTTGCCGAAATAATATGACCAATCTCATTGTTCTCTTGGAATAGGAATCTGCGCGGAACCGGTTTCGTCACTATTATTTCCAGGCGTCCTTGTCATGAATATATTCATCTATACCATAGTATCCTTTACCTATAACACGTCGCTTAAAAGTTCCAATAGGTAACTGATATACCTTTGGAATCCTATTGTAAAAACCTACTTCAAGCCCCAAAAAAGAAAGTTGAACCTTTTAAGGGCGATATGAAGACGTAATCAAATTATGCCAATTTCTTCTTTCACGATTGTGAGTATCACTGTTCTGCTTGCACATAATTTTTTTTATAAATACTAAATTACCAAAAACATATTAACTGGCTACGGTGAATACACCTATTTCTTAAAAAAAAATCCCTAAAAGTCACGTGACTTTAACCTATTATAGCTCTGATTACTCTCCTGCAATACAAATATTAAATCAATGTCCGCTGATTTACCCCACATTAGGACGCAAAACTATGGAAATAGGCAAAATAAAAACGTCTAGCTGTCTCATCGTCCGTAATTGATCCGTCCGTAGTTGATCTTAAGACAGTCTTGTAGTTGCTACTTACTGTCCCTAATAATATAATCTTACTAAACTAATTACCCAGGGGCATAGAAACGTTATCATAATGGTAACACACGCGCAGACACGCTGCGGTTATGTGACAAGACAATGATGTTTGAACAAGTTATTAGTCGTCGCAATTAGTCGCGGTTAATTAGTCGCGCACTCGACTAATCTCGGTTAACGACTGGGACGTGTGACCAATATTGAGGAAGTTAGTTTGATTTATCTAATCTTGATTTACAAATCATTGTGTGTTGGTTATGAATACAATCCGGACATTAATTATATTATTATTGCACCCCTGATATGAGTTCAAACAAAATGAAATATAAACTAGATTAAAGCAAAATATTTTGGTGGAAGTTAAAATATTTACAGAATAATTTCTACAATATTGGTAGAAATTTTTACTTAAGGTACAAGTGAAATAAATTTTCGTTCACAACTTCATTACAACTAATGAAGATTATAACATATTATAAACTGCCATAAATAATGTAAGAAAAGTATAATAAAATCACTGTCGTCTATCATTGTCTATCAATTACGATGATGAGATTGTTTTTATAAACTAATCGACAGATAATTGTCAAACACTTTTTACCGAATTGCTACTATATCGTTTATTACAAAGTAAGAAAATAAAAATAACAACATGCATGATTTTAAAAAGTTGATTGTTAGTTCTAAATTTAAACTCAACTTTTATATTTAAAAAAGTAAACAAACTGTCAAAAATTTATCAGTTATTTTAAATGAGTCGTGAGTTCGGAACTCGGGCACAAATGTTGTCACTCGAGAATCTCACGTTAAAAATCAAAACTTTCGTAGTCCTCGAAAGCTTACCTGGAGGTTATATTTCAGCGTCACCAGTCAAAGTACCCAATGATAATAAATCAAAGACGTTAAGTAAACACTGCCCTCCAGATAAATGTTTATCGCGTTTATATTACGAGTTGCGAGACTTGCTCAAAGAAAAGCAAATCTTTCTTTTGAAAGTTCTGAGTGTAAGTTACTTAAGGAGTTGACTGTGTTAAGGTCTTGTCACAACGTGAAAGAGAACATAGTTGACAATTTTAAGACATTCAGAGCGTAGTAAAGGATTTTTATGTGTTTTAGTACAGAGTTCGTCGACCAAGGACCGGGATAGCTTCCCGCGCCGGTGTTCCCGCCTACTTATGATGTGAGAATTTTCAAGAGGAGAGTGAATAGGCTTTTATAAGTCAGTGCGTTTAACATTTTAGATTTCATCACCACTTACCATCAGGTGGGATTGTTGTAAAGATTTAACTTATTTTATGTAAAGAAAAACCATTTTTGATATAAGACCATTCTTGGCGATCGTACAAGTGGAAATAATAACTTTGTTAACAAATAACAAATATTTTTTCTCATTTTGTCCAAAGTCTAAGTGTAAGTTTCAAATCGCTAGTCGTCATCACTGACCTGTAACAATGTAACCAATGTTACAAAGCGAAGCTCGTCTTTTAACGAGTAACAACGGAATTTAATCTGTTCTTTGAGGGAAGAAAAGGCCCAAAAAAGACAATAAATGAACAGAGTGCGGATATCGGCTATCCTTTACCGAGTCTATCGAGGGAAATCAGTCGAGAATATACAATAGGTGCTTTAGTAATTTTGCTATTCAGTGCTGGAATCTTTATGACGCTCCAATGTTGGAAGCTTTTAGAACTGTGAACATCTTTGCCGTACGGTTCTGTTGGAGCTCCCAGGCTCTAGTGACGGTATTCGTGAACGTAATGGTACGTCACTTACTTAGCTAAAGCCTTACTTCTGGAATTCAGCCGTGAAGTAATTTTAAATTATTTCAGTTGTATTGCTGACAAATACATGCAAGTAGGTTCACAACTTTTATTTTCTTCCTTATTCCGGCCATTACCACCAAAAGTAGGATGTTCGTCTCATAATTATGACTATGTAATCTGATTGTATTAGTTTTAAAACGGTTTGAAATAAGAAATGACTTTTTGAAAATACAGTAGGTATGACCAAACAAAAAACTATTGACTAGAATTTCATACAGCGATTAATATATCAGGGAATACAATGATACATTACATTTCTATACGTGCGTTTGTTTTCCTCATCGTACTCTTTGGATGGTAGATGTTTCAATACAGTGCCGGCTGATTGATTTACGGACGATCCTTCGGGTAGAAATGAAATTTGGCAAATATATTGCTTTCGTGACACAGGCTTTTGTTGGATGTCTGTGGATGTCTGGAGATGAAGAGCGATATCTCATTGTTCGATATATCATAATATTTGGCATTGCGTACTAATGTAGTAACGTTACGTATTTCTCGTCGCTCCGAGGCCCGGAGCGGCTGTCGAAATGTAACCTTTGTCATGATTTATGGAATTTTCGCCAGCGAATATAAGATTGTACTATGACTTTTAAATGGGAATTTGTGGTAAAACTCGTGAACATTTTTTAGTTTTGACGTCACGTAGTAATGTTTAAATTTTTTTGTCGTTCGATTGCTTTGACAATCTTGTAACTATATCATAAAATATTAATGCTCAAGTTAAACAAAATAGTATGTCTTAATTGTTGTCAAACCATCTCAGTAGGGGGTTGCAGGTGCGTGAGCGTTTACTTACTTTTATCTATAATTTTTTATTACTTTTGAGTGTTTAAAATTGTTGTTGTTGTTAAGTGTGTTGTTTAGTAACTTCTAAAAAAATAAATCAATCTCCATAGTCTAATTGTAAAGTCTAAAGCTGTATGTAAAATTGGTTTTGGGAACACTTATGGAAAAGTAACATATATGATAATCCGCTGTTTTTGGAACGAAGTTCCTTACGGCAGGCTTGGAGGAGATAGGGATTTTGCTGCGCGACCGAACTAAAAAAAATGTGATAGTAAAACCGTAAGAAAAAGTCCGTGGAATAAAACCGTTAAATGAGACGTGCGCAGGCGCGACAGTCGTATACACAAGCGAGTAGTGTATATGTGTGTCTCTTTCTCAATCCAATAGTTTCAGCAATAGAATTTAATAACGAGACTGATTAATAAGAATTACTTATAATAATAATATTTTGTTATTTTAGTTGATAATTTGAATTACGATTTTTTTTTATTTTACGTAATTTATTATTTCCTAAAATACTGAATTTCCTAAATACTTTCCTGTACTTAAATAAAAACTAATCAGCAAAATTTAAGAGAAAAATCAAGACAACCTACATAAAATTGAGCACGATGTTTTTTTTGCAAATTGTGTCGATTCTACATTAGCCGAAGGAACTTCGTTCCTACCCGGTGTCCCGCGACACCACATCTCTTTTGTATTATATATATGTGTATACCTATTTAATCCTTAATTTAGCAATTTATTAATTATAATTTTTTCAACTGTGAAACATGTATTTCTTCGTTCAGTGTACACACCCCGTGCGGGCGAGCCTGGTCAATATCTAACCCAACGTACGCCTAACATTATTCCACCGGCTAGTTTCTCTTCATGACATTGTCAAATGGCAGTTTTCTCTAAGTACCGACACAATGACACATAATAATCTTTTTTCGTCGCCCGTGGATACCAGTAACACCAAAGGTATCACTGATGCGTTGTCGGCCAGGAAATGAGAAAGTAAGAAAGAAGGTACTGGCTCTCAAGCTCCCGACCGGAACACGACGAGTCGTTTGCCGGCTGACTTAAGCAGGAGGGTGGTAGCTAGCCAGGCAGGCTTCACGGAAAGGTAATAATACCAGTAATAATGTTAATGGCCTGATAATAATACTCAAATCTTATCCGAGACAGAGTAGTTGGCGTTGCTGGAGACTTTCATCGATGTATCCCAACACAGATATATAAATATACATACTTATATTTATAATCTGTCCAAAATAATATTACTATACAATATTTCCCTGGAAGGAAAATATTTATTAACATACACTTTCTACGATGACCAATGAAGACGGTAGAAGAAAAAAGGTTCTTATATTTTTAATTGTTAAATTACGTTACCTTAGTTATCAAAATCTATCCAACAATATATAATATTGAAAGGCCATCGAATATTTAAAATATATGTACATACTTTTCTTTTGTTTGAATTAAAAGGAACGGAAGAATACAGCAACCGCCGAGACCGCGTTTCTTTTGAACATCGTTAGGCTAAAAACTCAAAGGGTCAATTAATATTCGGAAATCTAATCCACCCGTGATCTCAATATTTACATGTGGAATACTTCATTAAAATCTTTCAAAGACACAACACAGTTCGGGGCGTCTCCAGCCAATAAATTTTTGATGACGTTCGAGTGGTTTGTAACGCGAAACTAATCAAATCAAAAACAAAATTACTGAACATCCCATTAACTTTCTGTCCACGACATTTTTAATTTCAGAAAAAATAATAAAATTATACAAACCGGTAAGGAAATGGGTGTTCATGAATTTTTTGATGATAATTAATTTGAGTATGATTACATTACGGCCACCAAATTGCTAATAACATTCTGAACTTTGGGAATATTAAGGAAAATGTAAATTTTTACTAAAGTATAGCTAATACTGGAAATTTTCTCTGGATATAATCGAGTATAAAGAGCGGGTATAATTTATAAATATTACACATGAATTATATTTGTTATGTCCATTATATATGTATATATTTTGTAATCCCAACAAACATTGCTTATGGACATAATATAACTAAAGCGTATAGATAGCAAATATTGTATCACACATTCTATTTTTAGTGAAATAAATCGAAACTCATATAAAAAAACAGGTAAAATAACCTAGCCTAGATTCAGTTCACCAAAATCAGAATAACAAACAAACTGATTAGTTTCACAATCACGGGATTTCAAAAATGGCTCACGTGTACCGCCTTATTCGAACCGACCTCCCCGGCCACTGCCGAGAAAGCGAATGAGCAAGTCCACCTACCTTCCTGTTATAGGTTTACTCGGTACAGTGTTTTATCCTTTCATACCCCATATTGCTTATTCTATCATATCATATCAGTATCATAGCCGTACATTTAGTAGTATTCAACTTAAAACTTAATACGCGTTATGAATAGTCATTAACCACTTCGAGTAATTCGTTTTCAAGTTCTTGTCAATTAGCATCACCGTCACCGTTCGATTTTGATTTCGAAAAAAATGTAAGGGAGGAACATAATGATCTATATACATATTGTACACAACTCATGTGACGTCGGACTGTACGAGGTTTCTTCATCTGTTGAGCTGCAACTAACCTCCTGCTCTGTGAACCTATTGAACAATGTACCAAGATGTGACGTAGGGATTAAAGATGTCATTGATATGAATTTACAGATCCGGATATGGATGCGGGTATGAATAATATTTTACCGGTTTCGGTTACGGTTACGGATATGTAATTGTTTCGGATTATTCGATTGTTTCGGATATGGATATTAGATGATTTGCAAAAATAATATAATATATTAACAAAGTTTGACTATATTTCATGGTAGTATGTGATATTATAATCATAGAAAAAAATAATAGCCATAAAAATAAAGTAATAAAAACTGTCTAAAATAAGAACGACACGGCTAGTGTATCGGCTCAGCGGACGAAAACGTATCATTATGTGTTTTGTGTAGACTCTGTTGCCGAAATCATTCGAAACTTTTTTATCGGATTCGGTTTCGGATATATTTTTATTTCGCATAACCGATCATTTCGGTCATGGTTACGGAGCTCTATAACATCCCTGATAAGGATCCTTCTCTAGGAGGTCACTGTTCACTGTATGCTTATATCACACGGCTTTACCTCGATGGTACTCACGAACGATTTTTTGACGTTTTATCACTCCTGTACACTATACTAAAGTATTACTTTTTAAAATCCGGCTTGCAAGGTAGTCCACCGTTTTCATCCAGACCAGCAACAAAACAGATGACGACTCACCGTCGACTTCAGTGGTAACTCGTTTAAAGGCTGTAACCATAAAAGCCTTACCCGTCATTCGAGCTCCACACAACTTACTTCATATCGTATGTAAAAAGTAATATTACCTTATTAGGATCATTTTCACCTTGTCGCGCGGAAAGAGCCCTTCAATTATAATTAGCATTATAACCAATTAATATTTTTTCTTTCTTCTTTTCTATTGGCCGACAACGCTTGGTGATGTCTTTGGTCTTGGTGAGGTCCATGGGCGATAGTGACCACTTACCATTAGCTGGCTCGTGTGCTCGTTTGTCGGCTATTGACGACCCCACAGCCCAGTTGGTAGTGAGCCTACCTACCAAGCGATGGGCCCCAGATAAATGTTTGTTTGAGATGTAATATTTATATATGTCCATGCTTACGGCAACACAGGGAATCCTAATGCGAGTTTATGAGTGTGCAAAAGTTTATATTTATTTACTATTAACATAAAAACATGTTTGTTCAATCATTATTTATTTTGGTAATATTACCACTAAAAATTACAACATAAATATTGTAATGTTGTTTGTGCTTAGTTCATGTTGTAGTGTACAGTTACTACCAGTAGGTATATCTACCACCGCCGGAAGCGCTGACCTATATTCTCTGTTGGCTCTCTTTAATTTCTTTTAAATTAAATTGAATCTTATCCCCAGAGGACGAATATCAAATTTTAAATGTATTTACCATTAATTTACGTCGCTCGTAAAATGAGAACAGTGTGAGACGCGTCTATTCTAAAGTAAACTTTATAGTTATATCCGTCCAGGTCGGTTTTGCATCGCAGAAGTACAGGAAAGAGGGCGAAGTTTAAGACCGAGTGGAGTGTTTATTAAATAATGGTCGAGGGTTGTCAGGGTGTAATCCTCGAAGTTGGAAACGTTCCAAGTGTAATCAATACTAATCGACACGAGTGGCAAGCGCGACTGTGGCAAGAGTTTATCGCGCGACGCACTAAGTGGCCGGTAAATAAAAATGGACTTTCAGGTAAATGTTTCAAACAATATCTTAGGGACTTCGAATTTTGATTAGCGCAACGTAAGACAATAATTATAATTACAATAATTATAATCACAATAATTATAATTATAATTAATACACAACTTATAGGCAAAGGATATTATAGTATAGATGAGTACATTAATGACAAGGATGCCTGGAAATAATACTGTCGAAACCAGTTCGGGCGGAAGGTTTAAATTTTTGTAATTACCATGGGATGTTGAAAAGATGTGCTGAGAAGTTTCTTTCGCCGTTTCTTCTCCTCATTGTTAAAGCACCTTTTCGAAACGGTGGTAGAAGCAAAAAATGACGTTCATAAGTGTATTTACTGAATACCTATATGATTAAATGTTACAATATTGTTGCGTGCTTTAATTAGACTCTGCCTCCATCCGAAATTATCCGAAACATTTTTATCGGATTCGGTTACTGTTACGGATATATTTTTATTTCGGATAACCGATAGTTTCGGTTACGGTTATGGAGCTCCATAACATCCCTTGATACTACATGTGACACTCACTTGTACACTTATCCCTCACCTGTACACATAGTTCGTACACATAACAGGCAGTTCAAGCCGCTTTTAATATTCGAATGTTGAATAAATCGTACGTCACATTCGTGGACAAGCTCATCCACTATTTACATTAATTTCCCTATTGTCAGATTTTATTGTACTTTCGACAAATGAAGATTTCGAGACCGGGATGCAGGTAGAACTGTATAATAAATAATTATAATAATAAACGTTTACACACTCACACCTCCGCACTAGGATTCCCTGTGTTGCGAGTGGCATGGACATACACAAATATGACATCACAAACACCCGTCACCCGAGAACAAACATTTATTTGTCAGATAAATGTCTGCCCGGGGAATCGCACGCAGAGTCCCTTACTCGGCAGGCAGCCTCACTACCAACTGGGCTATGAGGTCCTATATCGTATATGTAGTAATTGAGTCTAGACCATATCAATGAAGCGTAAGGTGACTAACACTTAACAAATTAAACTTCTTACATGCTTCTTTACCGTTGCCTTTAATACCATAAAACTTGCCATTTAATAACTATTGAAGGTCTATTTGGTTTGGAAATCGATTTCAAACACGAGAGATCGAATTAAACTCTGAAAGCTGTCTGCATGTTAGAAATTAATTATCAATGTGCTTCAGTAAAAAATATTCATATGGAAACGTGAATTTGACTTTAATTTTCACAGTCGTGTGAATTCTACCGTACCACAGACTTCCAGCTCGACCGGTGTAACCGTTATAGGTTGTGGTGTAAATGACGATAGTAATGTAATAAGAATAGTCTCTATTTTCACGTAATCACCCATATAACTATACATAATTGTGCTTAAATTGCAAGATTACATAAAAAATTTGAGTTAGTTTTAAAATTGTATACAATAAAACTAATAATAACTACTGAATTGAATTAATGTGATACACAAAATAAGGTAAAACATAGCACAGATTGAATAATCTGAGGTTTCTGTCACGGCACACGGACATCCAGGGTCTTAAAATCGGACTGTCCATCTGTTCCGATAAGTGCAATGAATGCTAATAATAACAATAATAATGACGATTACTATGGCAACCATAAGCACTTAAATAAATTAACATCCGTCACGGGCAACGCCCATCTAACTCCAGGTGGAATAAGTGTCGGTTAAATCCAAAACAGCACTTTTACCGCTCTGTTTTTAGCATGAAATGTGAAGAGTTTTTAGATGTTAAGGAGCGTCATTGATAAATGGATGCATCTTTTCCCTCTTGGCCCTTAGCGCGTCGCTGTTGTTTTGAGGGTTCACGACTTGTTTCGAGCGCTCGTTTGCGTGCTGAAATAAAAACATCAAAAATATTAAGGCACCAAACTGTAACGGTCGTGTAATATTTGAATATTTTATTTATGAGTTTTTGTAATAAATATGTAATAATAGATTGTCCAGCGGAGATTAATAATTGGTTATCCAGAGTAAAGTCAAAATGAGTACCGTTTTGTTATCTAATGATGTTGGGTTAGCCTGTATTGACTTTCTCAACCCAAGTAATGTAATATTGTTTGCATTGCCTTAATATATAAGGTCTGCCATTGGTTGATACAGTTAGTTCTTCTTCAGCTCACTTTTACCATAGCCCAGTCGGTAGTGAGCCTGCCTGCCGAGCCAAGGGGTCCCGGGTTCGATTCCCGGCCGGGCAGGCATTTATTTGACAGTTAAACGTTTGTTCTCGGGTCGTGGGTGTTTGTAATGTCATATTTGTGTATCTCCATGCCGCCCGCAACGCAGGGAATCCTAGTGCGAGGGTGTGAGCGTGTAAACGTTTACTTTATTTCATTTTCATTAATAAACATCACGTCAATAGTAACGCTGCGAGTCGCCATTTTGAGGCCCCTTCTGACCCCAGTACAATACAGTAGAAACAACTCAAGATCGCAATACTGTCACTATTTCCTCGAGGCGGCCGAGCTCCGAGTTCACGCCTGAGTTATAAGAGCGGCGAGAGTCGTTCATTTGCTATAAAAACTTAAGCCACCTAACTTTGTTGTGGAACTTGCCGCAATTTGGCGTTCACTTGCCGCTACATCCGAACAAAGCTGAGTCATTCTGGTGCCTCCCTATTTTTGCCGCCGTATATAGTTATTACTTAAACTTTGGAATTGCAATAAAACTACGTTGCCTAATGAAATATTTAACATTAAAAAAATTTGAAGATAATTACTAAATTTATTATTGATTATTGCTAAATTTTTTTTAAATTTCATCGATGACTTTAAAGTCGATCAGCCGAACAACAGTTTCGTTGTTTTTTTAAAAAGTAATGTCACAATAACAGAGGACGCCAAAATACCACGAGAATGTTTGATATGGAGGCTCCTTTTTTAAAACTTAAATATTAAATAAATAAACGTTTACACACTCACACCTCCGGACTAGCATCCCCTGTGTCGCGGGTGGCATGGACATACACAAATATGATAAATGACATCACGAACACCCATGACCAGAGAACAAACATTTATCTGTCACATAAATGCCTGCCCCGGCCGGGAATCGATCCTGGAGCTCCCCGCGCGGCAGGCAGGGTCACTGGGCTACGGGATCATCAAAATCATATTAATGTAACACAATACAACAAATAAACGTTTTATTTCCAATTTTGAATTTCTTTACATGCATAATAAAGTAAAGGCACGCAATTTAATCAATTCTAAATTAATGAGGGACATTCAAGTCAAAATTTCGATTATAAGACATTTTTAAAATTAAACTGATGTGGTTTAGCTCTTTAAACAATGTAGTTTTAACACCGTAATAAAGTTGTATGGTAATCTTATACATTGACAAAATAACTACCTACCCACGCAGCCGCTTCACTCTGGGTAGTTTCCAAAAGATTGATATACGCACTGGAGAACGTATACGTTTCTTGGCTAGAATTTGTTACATAATAATTTCTCTTCCCCTTTTTTTCATCATTGTAAGACATTCTTTTCCCTCTGTGTCTCAAGATTCTCCTCTTGGAATAAACGAGTTTAAAATTATCGCTACACTGGTTGAATGTCTAAGCAGCCTTTATACATCTTTGAGATTGAAGAATGAATTTTGAATTATAAACAGATACAAAACTAGTGAAGTTTTAAATGGCTGTAAGAAGTGATAGTTAATTTTGGAATATAGAATTTTAAAAAAATTAAGCGTCTGTCAGATTTATGACACCATCTCGACTCAGTGGAAAAGTAAAGCAACTGTTATTCAATGCAGCGAATAAAAATTTCTTAAGGAGTGGAAAAGCTGACGATTACATAATGAAGTTTGTCAACTAGCTCTATTTAAATCTACCGGAAAGTAACTACCACGGGTAAAATAATAATATTTCTTTTTACGATTTGTTTATTCCGCACTCCGCAAATTAGCTTTGTTAAAGTAATTTTAATCTGACGACTGAAAAAATATTTTTTGTAATAACTAAAAATGCCAACCAAAGAAAGAAAATACATAAAGATTTGGCTTGGTTACTTGGCAGTGAAGCTTCCATATAGATGACACAAGAGAAACAAGAACGTAGGTCCTTTAATAATATAGCGCGGCGGCACGAACTAAACTACGCCATTCTCAGAGGATACCGAAAGAAAGGAACTTTGTATGAAACATGTCTCAACTATGTATAACAATACCAATTTTTAATTTAGATCTTAATTATATCTTTGAGGCACACGAATATGTATCTTTAGGCTGTAAATGTTGGAATATTAAAATTGAACACCGAGTGCATGTATTGATTAACAGTTATGTGTCTATGTGACTTAAGGTAAGGTTATGTGTCTATGTAACGTAAGGTAAGGTACGGGTGTAAGTAAGGGTATCGTATAAAATTACCTGAAACGAATGTGTATGAAAAGTTTGTACAAGGAAACTACTTAAGTACTTATTCCTAATCAGAAATGTCTTCAAGTGAGCTCAAAAAATGGAAAAGTGATACAGAGAAGCAAATTTATATTATATATAAAATCTCTTACAGTAGAAGGTAGTAAGTTCCACCCAGAGTTTGCGGGGAGGTGAATCGATTGTGAGGGTCAATGGGCGACTATGTTAGATCTGAAAGGGGAGAAACAAGAGTCGAGTGCTTCTGCGAAGTGGGACCGCGTACCACTTGAGATCCTTGTGAAATCGAGATATTCCATCGAACTTTTCGAGTCCGAATACATATAATGTAAAGCGAATGATCAAATTTTGCAAGCACTCAAATTAATTCAGGAGTTGCTCATTAAACAGGCGTCAACATAGCATATTACAGGTTGGATAAATGTGTGGTATTACGAAATTTTAGTTTTGAGGAGTAAGATTATATTGTGTAATCTTTTCGGTGAATGCCAGGAGACATGAACCTTCTGGCAGAATTCAGAAATGTGTACTTTCCAGGATAAGTTACTATCAAATATCACTTCTATGTTCTATGCTGTATCAGCGTAAGTTAAAAGAATACCATCATAAAAAACAGAAGGTAGTGATGGTAGATTAATATAGTATATAGTAGATAAATAAATGAATAACCAGAGTCTATTATTTAACGGGATTTACTAGGGAGTCGTTTTAAAATCGCTTCCTCAGAGGATATAAAAGATCTTAATTAACAAAAATAAAAGAAGTGATCCAACAAAAAATATAATATTATCACTTTACTTCCGTAACTGAGTAGAATCCATCATCCAAATGACAAATCTCAGAATAGTGTCTGGTTGAAATACGATTCGGTGTGAAAGCTTCTATTACTCGACCCGGCCAAAACTTAAAGACGGCAAAGAAGCGAAAAACGAACAAACACTACACAATAAATACATAACCATGAAAAGTTTCGATGGCTTCCGTGAAATAGCTTTCAAGCTTTTTCTTGTCACATGGCCGATAACGAAACATAAAATAAGCCTTGACTATACTAATCTACTATTATCTATGTGTGTCAGAAGATCAGTCAATTCAGACGACCCTGTAACCTAATCGACAGTGACCCTTTGTAACGGACGAGGAGTCCCGGGTTCATTACTCAGCTGGTACCTACTTGTTTGTTCTCGAGTCGTGAGCCCGTGCTATCGCATATTTTGTATACGTCGACCGCAGCCACGATGTGAGTGTGTGAAGGAAATCTGCAGCAATATGCGTTAAAAAATACGCACGACTTCTCGAAACGAAGTATGCTCTTATGTATTCAAAAATAACGATAACAATACGAAATCGATGTTGTGCTAATAAATACTACACTGTCCTGCATGATATAACAACTTGCTTTAAAGTTAAGTACACTAAGATAAACGTTATTTTATAGTGACAAAGTTGACATTTTCTACAAGTGTTATGCAACATAATATTGTGAGGGACGATATAAAGTTCATTAGTCTTAGGAACTCTTAATGTTACACAAACAAAGGCTTCTCCGCGGGACTTATCCTACATTCCGCTGAATGTGTGTGTAGTAAGGTATCTCATAAGGTTAAGCTGATTATTCGATTGCAATAAATTAATTAACTTTGGATTAAATAAAAGGCGTCTGTTTTAAATACAGATCAAGAAACTGCTCGATGAAGATAATAATAAATATTATGCAGAGAACTTTGTTATTCCAGCAATTAGAACTCAGAACAGCTTCGATGCTCAAATTTAATTATGCTTAATAAGAATTAACAGCAAATTGCAAACTCTTGGAAAAAAACTTTTAGTTGTCGAGAAAAAAAAATTAACATGAATTGATATCAAATATAGTATGTTACTCTATGAATAATCATATATTCTTTCTTATTTAATTTATTCACTTCATCCCTGTCGTTTTATCATGTTTATTATTATAATTATAACTAATAACTCTTCCTTGCTTCGCTTCACAGAACAAACATTATACGTTCACACATTCGCACTCCGCACTTGGAATCTCTGTGTTGCGGGTGCTGTGGGCGTAAACTAATATAACATTACAAACACCCATCACGCAATAACAAACATTGTAAGACATCTATAATTTCGGCGCTCAAGGCCACCGACAGCACTGTCGTCCGAACGAGCGGGATTCCCCGCGAAGCTCGGATTCCAAGCGCGGTCGCCATTTTGTCTTTGATTATTCGGGTTTTGGATATCGCTAGTAACAGCTGTTATTGCAGCTCGAATGTTATACCATTTATTTCTTACATAAATGTGTGCCCCGGCCGGCATTAAAATCGGGACCCTTGCTCTTCAAGCAGGGTCACTACCACGTTCAACGCTTTTGGTCTCCAATATCAGCCGGAACCGAAACAATATTTGCTTTATATATTTGCAATATTTGTTTCTATTAAATAGAAACATAACTATTCATTACACTATACAGAATGTCCATGCTATCTTTATTTTTTATTTCACAAGTTTTTTTATGTTAATAGCCGATAAACGAACAGACGAGCCACCTGATGGTAAGTGGCCACCGTCGCCCATTGACATCAGCAAGACCAAAGGTATCACTGATGCGTTGTCGGCCAGAAAATGAGAAAAAGGTAAGAAAGAAAGTACTTTAAAATCATTTCTGGGTATAAAAAGTATTTTAAAATTATCTAGAATTGGAACGATATCGGTCATTCACCCCATAATATAAAGTAGTTACAAAGATACTAAGTATCATTTTAATTTATTTAAAATTAAACCGCAATACGAGTACATGTTCAAATAAACAGTCGTGCAGACGAAAATTCAAAAAAAATTCTCTTTTATATCGACTACAAAGAAAACCTTACGTAGATGGTTCGGAAAGGTTTGACCCTTTTACAGTTTCATCAATTCAATACGAAATCAGTCCTTTTATTTATTAAATCATTTTATACTTGGATTTATTTAAATTAAGTTTAAGTTCAAATAAAATAAATAATTAATTAAAATAAGTGTATTAAGCGAAGGTTCTTTACCATCGAGTAAGAATGATCAAAAATGAGATGTGACGCGATTGTACTTGATTTTGAAATCTATAATACTCTTAGGTCACATGTTTTTCAAATATCGCTCATTTCAATGCGACCTTTTAATGAGCAATTTACTAGTAACTTTGAAGGAAACTGGAACAGTCTCGAGGGATATTAAAGCATGAAGCGTTGGCGCAGAACACTTCATTCGCGAATTCGTAGTTTCAATTTGAACGCTTCTCGAGAGTTCTCGTGATTGCCGAACTACAGAAGTTCTTTAATTTTAAATGTTGTTTGGAAGTTCTTGTATAATATCGTTCCCTTTTGAGTTAATTGTTATTGTGCGGAATATGCTTATAACTATCTTTATTGCCATAATTTTAAATGATAATGCTGTTTAAAATAAAAATAAAACATGTGCACTTTTTTTAACTAGAACGAACAATTTAATCGCTGTAACATAAGTATGTTAAACTTAGGTAGCATTTTTTTCCTTATAAAAGCTGTGCGTACTTCAAAATAACATATGAAATTAGTCATTTGATAATGATATGAGTATCAAGAGAAGTTAATAAAGTAGTACTCACCACCATGGGCCACATCGCGACTTATGATCAAGTGAACTTCTTGTCAAGTAATTATGATGTAAAGAAATACCATCAGTTGTAAAATATATGATTTGCAATCTGTTGATATGGTTTGAAATTCAATTGTGTATTTTATGGTATGTTCAAAAGGTGTTCTTATAATACCTCTACAAAAGTGTTTGTGGAAACTGCCCGTGTTTATACTCAACAGAATTTCTTTTAGGAGCCCTGAATTTTTATTCGTTGGAAGTGAGACCGAAATTCCATCAGATATCTACAGTATGTAAGATATTCCATGACAGGGTTCCAATGCTTCCGATCTCAGTGATGAACTGTGTAGGTTCCGTTTTGTCTTTAATTAATGTTATTGATTTTGTGCCGTTTTAATGAAAGTAAATATATAAATATTTTAGGGTACCTCCAAGACCCTGTGCAATTCATGAGTTGTGTATGTTAATTAAATTCTCTTTTATTTATTTACATTATCGTGTCTTCGTTCTGTTTCTTTTACCATGGCTTGTCATTTTATCAACAACTGTTTCATTTCGAGTCTTATCTATTAATAAATTTTGTCTTTTTATGTTCCTCTTCCCATCCATTACTCCGCTCGGTTTATTGTGAGATAGATTCTTTTTATGTGTCGTAAAACTCGTTCATTTTATTATGTAAATTTTATTTATCTATATTCATATAAGAAAAAAGCTTTCCCATCTTATTTTAGTTAGTTAAGTATTCATTTCCTTTTATGTTTTGATACCAAAAAGTTGTTTTTTAATCCTCAGAAATTTATTGCGATTTATCGCGATCGCAATTGTAGTTATGAATGAAACGAGTTATTGTTTATATTCATGTAGCAATATTTGAAATATATATGGTTACTTTTTAAAGTGATTTAAACAATAATTTATAAAAACAAGTTTTGTCTGTACTAAAAAAAACTTCAAATTAAAATTACGTGTTATCGGATATTAAATTAAGACATTTATTCAATAAGATAAAGTAAAAGATCAAAGACCAGACCAAGTTCAAAGGAAACTAATTTTTAATTAGAGCGTCTTGTTTATTAATTTCAAATTTTTTGGCAAAACCGTAGTTGGTGAATGCAAACGTTATATTAAAATTATTTTTCACAGACAGTGTTCGGAGTAATTAGCAGAAGCGTATACAGACCTAAGTCATTAGACCTATGGACATTAACATAGCTCATAAAGTACTTTGGAGCATTTTACTCTTCAGTCGTTGACAATTGTCGGAAGTTTTCTAGCGTGTTAAATCTCCACTGCGTTATGACGGAGTACGTGCCAGGACATATCAGTTGTCTTAATAATATCAATGGCCTGCATTCTATCACTAGTCACTAATTAATTAAAACAGAAAAAACGAATAGTAGCTTATTAATAATACTCGTTATAATAATAATTTATTTGTTCAAGTTTGTTGTTGTTACATATTTGATATTAATCTCTATATTCCAACTTACTTTACTGGTTACACCAGTGGACAAATATTTATTTTTCATTAAACTACACTTATAATCTTAAGAATTGCTTAAACTATTCAATTTGCATCGTTATTAAATTCAATAGAAAATAACAAAGTCAATGTTTAGAAGTCAACGTTAAGTATTAATCATAAATTGAATAATAGATTTAGTAATGATAACAGTATTGCGGAATAACATGGAAATGGTTTTAATAGTGTGGCAAGAATTAGAGGAATTTCCTCTGCACAATATTTTATTATTTTTATGCATACCCCATCGTTTGCTACTGACCAAGTATATTTTTAAGATTTAATTAAATAATAATAATATTCTTTAACTTAGGAATATTAAGACTATCACATGGACTAAGAAAAATACTATCCCCTACGCGAAGCCTATTCTGATATGTTAATTTATTAATATGGCATATATTTATATATGCAAATGTATGTAATAATCATTTAATATTTTATAATTTTTTTATTATAATAACCTTTCCTTTAAAATGTCCCATGATGCCATTGAGAAATGTTTTTTTCTAATTTAGTTTCCCAAAGTTAAGCCAATAATATAATTTCCCTCAACCATGCCACTCACTACTTAAGCATGAGTGAACATCACCGATCGCATTGTATATTTACCGATACGTATACTAAATTTACTTATTCCATCCAAAAAGTGAGAAAAATTTACATACTAAACGCGAGGATGATCCTATAATAATTTAATGTATCAGGCTTCATTAAAGGAATAAGATTTATTACAAACAGTTCCACATTGGCTGAAAGAGTCTCAAAGGACATTAAATTATCAGGCGTTGAAGAGGAAGATGCAGTTCACGTAGAACTAGTTTTCAATTTTGAACGTCTCCCAGGAGTCCGCTATGGAAGTTCTTTAATGTGTTATGAAGTTCTTCCGAAGTTACTTTGAAACCATAATATAGCACACGGCAAGATGAGGGGCGTAAGGAACGGAGTTTTCTAATACACGGATTTTTCTAGAAAATAAGAGTTTTGTAATAGATTTGATAACGTTTATAAAACCGGCTTTCCGTCTAAAATTAAATCGTGGTTTTTAAGTTCTCGTGTTAAGTAAGTAATATTAATACGCACATTCGATTCGAACTCGCATCTCCCGTACGGGTGACCTATATTTACACCATTAGGCTATCACTGCTTGCTTTTACAACCATTTTGAAAACATGGTTTTGTTATTGAGGAATAGAAACCAATATACGAACAGGTTATAGCGGAAGATTGTAACCTGCGCGGACACGGTTGTGTTTCTACCATTACAGGCATTCGTTTCATTGATATATTCCTGTACATTATGATATTTTTTACCTTTAAGATGTTTGTTAAGTTATTGCTGTGGGGCTTTTTGTAAAAACATACACTTAACATACTTTTCCGACTCTGTAGACGAACAATTTCTGCAACACAAATATTAAATCAATGTCAGATTCAATACCCCACATAAAGATGTTAGTAATTCCAGTAAATTCTAGATATATTGTTATATCCGTAAACTGTGTTAAATTTTTTTATAGACATTTAGTTTAACCATAAAAGTTCATATATGGGTGCACATTTAAAAAATTATAAAGAAGCCCTCCAAATTTATTCATTCTTCATTATTTAAGATTTTTCCTAATTTTTTTCACATTTGACAACACCGACCACATTTATTTATTTTTTAGTATAAAAAAATTAATTATTTTAGGAAAGTTTAGCGTAAAACAACAAAAACTATACTGAGAAGAAGTATCTCGAACACGTTAGGCTGGCTCTTACAATTGGTGCATAAAAGCGAATATCGCATACACAGGTTTTAAATACCTGCGTTCGACTACCCTATTGTTTTGTAAATATTGTTATTGGAAAACGGTATAAATGGAGGACAGAAATAATAAACACTTTGGTAAAAGTGAGATACTTTTGAAAACGTTGCAAAGAACTAAAAGGTACACAGAAAGTCGTAACCTGTGAGTGCTCAGAAAAAAACATAACAGAAAAGGAAACTGAGGTTGACGTATCAATAACCAAACAAGCCGCAACATCAAAGCCATTACTGCCACTGTCGCATTACCAGAAAGGGACAATGCTACTTGATAGCTAGTTCTCTGACACTGTTACCGAAAGAACCGAAACACGATTGATTCTCGAAGGAGGGTGGTAGCTCGATGGGTAAAGAATTCTACCACCGCGCTGTATCATCGCGCGTTTTCCTTACAGCGTTCATGTGAGATATAAAATTTATGCCACAGCTATTACTTGTCACCCTGTATTATAAAATGCGATGCAAATTCTATTTGTACTAGAAACATTGTGAATTTCGTATCTCCTTATGACTAACTAATTCGCCAGACCTATGGAAGTTCAGAAATAATAGAACTCATTACCAAGTCAGAGTTCAAGGGAATTCAAGATGGCCGAAGTTAGCGTGGAAATCTACATTGCTTATTAATGTTAAATGAATTGCCGCAAGTATATGGATCTTATACTGCGGCTTGTCAAGGTCCATTTCGGGTTCCAAATATTGGTCAACTGGGTTTGATGCTTGACTAAGTATTCAATGTGAATCAAAAAAAATATTTTTTCTTAGCTTCGTGGCAACGTTATACTTTATTTTACCTATATACCATTTATTAAGCTATTGTTAGATTAATCGTACACGATTTTAAAAGTTATTATTTCGATAGATCATACTCAGCTCTCGACAATCGTAAAACGCTTTTATCTTCACTTAGATGGCTTAGGAGCGAGGCTGGACCTAGACTTGTTGAAAAAAGTACTCATGGAATAAATTCTCTACTTAAATCACGTTTATTTTGAAAATCAAAACAGTTATGATATAATTGTAGTTCCTCTCACTTCCTTTTGTGTCATCGTTGCAACCCATAATTATTTCATTGCTGGACTGGGGTCTAATAAAGTCATAGTCCGCCATGATGGCCAACTGCGGGTTGGCGTACTTCATCTTCGAAAGCATTATGGAGAATTCTCCGGTATGCAGGTGTATATCCTCACGATGTTTTTCTTCACCTAAACAAGTGATAGTTGATAGTATCAGGCGTTACATTGCGGAAATTCATTCTTATTAAATTAGTATTAATTTACTTTGCAACAATCCGCAAACACGATGTATGATGTATATACTTCTATACATGTATAGAACCTCCCTCCCTCCCACATAAAAAAACATGCAATTATGATAAAATAAATTATATACCGACATAGATACCTTCACCAACACATGGTTTATGCAAAGCTTTGCGCCAAACACTTGTAGAGTCTCCTCACCCTGATGATGTTCCGTTTCGGAGCTAAATACTTATTTAATAAGTGATAATTAATTTGTAATACAAACATAACTTGAAATATTAGAGATGTCTGTAGGATTTGAACTCGAGACTCCGTGCAAGGGAAACGATGTTAAAATTACTAGGCCACCGCCGCTAGTGTATCGTCCCGTAACTTAAAAAAAATTTGTAGCAACTGTAATAGCAATTACTTTAGCTATTTCTGAAATTAATTCCAATTCGTTTCAGAAATAACTTATTTATATATGTATATATTACATGGACTATGGCCGAGTTGCCCATTACTTTTTGAATTGTTTGAAATGTAATACAATACTGCATTGTTTATTATTCTCGGTACAAGTCGAGCCGTTCGTTACGGTAATACATCGCACGATTAACAACGAGGGAAATATCCATTTCACGAGGATGTTTAAACAAAAACATTTCAATAAACGTTAAACACCTGTTTTCTGCTGAAAATTCTTGATTGTCGCACAAAATATTACCAGAATTGTGCGAGAAAACCAAACAGCAACGATAATATTTGCGTACGGTCGGACCTCTATAAACAGGAGTTCAACGAGGAGGCTGGCGTGACAATATTTTTGGTATTTCATTTCTACGAGTTAGTACACCAAGCGTCCATTCGATAACGTAGATTTGGACCCATATCAACGTTTTTTGGAGATGGAAATACGGGCGTCTAAATTAAGAGTAAGAAACAATATGATAGACAATGTTGTTGATAAATAATACGTTTACGATCTATTACGTCTTCTTTGGCATCTTGGCCTTTTACAAACAAGCACTATTAAAAATGTATTTATTCAGACTTGAATTAAAAAATAAATTTACTCAAACTTTGAATATGGATTCACCTTGCTACCTCCAAATACAAAGTTTACAATTCAACCCCATTCTAATTGATGGAGTTCTAATTCCAGAAGCAATATATCATTGAGGAAAGTAGGGTATCTTACTTACATTGACACAACGGATTTATTGTTAAAATAGACAATCAAATTATTAATGAATTCTATTATATTCGCGAGAACCAGATCATTTATAAAGATGAATGAGTAAATTGAATTGTTTTCGAATTTGGTATAAATTTGACGGAAATTTAGCTTCGTAATCTTATAATCCGGCTTTAAACAAACACGGTTAAATTCAATCTGGCGTGTTTGTGTGCAAATAGGAAATGTTTCTCAGTATCTACGAACAGGTAAATAGACACGCGTTTTATTTTACTTAAGAACAGAAACTACTACTACAGAACAAACGAAATATGTCAACGTAGTGTTGAGATGTTTTTTTTTATGTTAATAGCCGACAAACGAGCAGACGAGCCACTTGATGGTAAGTGATCACCGTGGACATCAGCAAGACCAAAGGTCCCTGATGCGTTGTCTGCCAAAAAATGAGAACGTAAAAAATAAAGTAATGACTATCAAGCCCCCATCCGGATCACGACGAATGTTTGCCGGCTGACTCAAGCAGGAGGGTGGTAGCTAGCCAGGCAGGCTTCACGGAAAGATAATGATACCACTAATAATATTAATGACTTAATAATAATACTGATAATATAATCATTACGGTGTATTAAATTTTTCGTAGTTAGATATCTTGTGATATTTGTTTGACTTATGTTTTATGTATATTTTACGAGACGCCATG
The DNA here is from genome assembly GCA_003671415.1 of Megathymus violae. NCBI lineage: Eukaryota > Metazoa > Arthropoda > Insecta > Lepidoptera > Hesperiidae > Megathymus > Megathymus violae. The sequence goes on along the minus strand of PDGT01000006.1, from coordinate 324,358 downwards.
ATTTATTTATGTTACGAGTTTTGATGAAGTTTTTACCCTTGAAGTTTCTTTTAGGAGCCCCCTCTTAATAAGTTAACTTTAATATAAGAAACGTATTAAATTTACGACATGAAGGGACTTATAAAGAGTTGTTTATTTGTTTCTAATTTACCAAAGTTATAACTTAATTCGACGCACATCCTTTTTGTACATCATTTACGAAAATATTTGAAGACGATCCACGTTACAGGTTATTCAAAGTTATAGTTTATGAATATAAATGTATTTAGTATGGAGCTTTTAGGTATATTGGGTCATTGGTCCGTCTATTCATTTACCAACTATTATCAAACAAATAAATATTTACAAATAATAACATTACATTCATACGAAATTTTGAATTTCCATGTGGAAAACACTACATGTGTCACATGGGGGATTTAGTGGGTGGGTATTCTACAAATATTTTCGTAGCTTTGCCAATGTCAAGGGATATATATCTTTTGTAATTCTATGTGACGACAAACATTTAAATACTTAGAAGTGGGACTAACAGCAATTAAGCAAATGTATCCTCTCTTATGATTCAATCAAAGGTTAGTGTAAAAATTCATCTCATGTGCATAAAATTAATTGTCATATAAATTTTTATCAGGGGCTAACCCACTGGATCTCGCGTGTATGTGAAAACCATACCACTAAAAAAGCTTGACAGAAAAACCTTTATCGAAGCAATACTCGGTTCCTCAACTCCTTAAATCAAAAGTATGTTAATTGAATGATTTTTTTGACTTGTACGCGTATCTGTGAAAACATCAAACCCAAAACCTCGTTGTTAGAACTGTGAGCCATATAATCGATGCTTCATAAATAGGATTTTAATTAAATTTACGAAAAATATCCATATGCAAATAACACGGGGGACGAACGATCAAAAACAAAACTTTTTTGCACTCGGCTGACGGCTGACGGCTGACGGCTCGCTCGCAGCTGTCCAAACACCTTTTTTTAAATATTAGTTTGATACAACAGTAATATATGTATATTGTATTTGATAACGGGTTTAATGATTTTATATTTTTAGTGTGTAAGTAGGACTGTAGTATTGCCACAACTGCAGAACCTATTTCGCATATTAGTTGCGTAAAAACGCGCGTTCATATTAGGAATGTTATGGATATGAAATTTCGGATCTGGATACGGATACGGATATATGAATCGGTTAATCGGTTATCGGTTACGGTTACGGATATGAAATTATTTCGGATTATCCGATGGTTTTGGATTTGTGAAAAAAATATAATCTATTTACAAGGTAACATTTAGATTTTTTGTCTAGGTATTATTTGTTATTATAATCATAGGAAAAAAACCTTAAAAATAAATATTAAAAATTGTCTAAAGATGAAAGCGACGCGGCAAGGGTGTCGACGCAGACAGAGATAACCTGTCAAAACGTGTTTCATTTAGACTCTGCGCCTATCCGAAATTATTCGAAACGTTTATCGGTTTCGGTTACGGTTTCGGATATATTTTTATTTCGGATATCCGATAGTTTTCGTTACGGTTACGGAGCTCCATAACATCATCTGATTCATTCGTTACCTTTTTGAATATAGAATAGTCGACAAACAAGTAACGAGGCCATTTGAGGTTAGTTGCCGCTGACGGTAGACATCCATAACACTGAAGGGATCATCGATACGTTTCTGGCCAAGAAGCAAACGGGGGATTACTTATAAGCCAACATTGCGACCGAAATCTGTTTCTAGAAGGAAAATGGCAGCTAAGAACCTTACCGCCATGTAAGGGTATCGTTAAGTTGGCATAAACATTAACCGTTGAGACTCGAGGAATGATGTGCAGACAAGACAACGGTCTTGTCTGGTGTTCGACAGGATGTTTTATGAAGTGGAGAGGTCGGTTTGAATACGAAGTTGAATGCCGTTAGTACAATACTGATGGCCGATGGTACTTTGTGATGGGGCTGTATACCTGCTTTACTAGCTACTACCCTCCTAAATTTGTAACGAGGTCTATTTACTTTGCTCGTGTATTATCTTTTAAAAATTAATAATATATCAGTGATGGGAATAAAAATAAACATGTCTCAGCTGGGACTTTTATAACTGAAAAAATAGATTATATTTAACGCCAAGTGCAACTAATATAAATTACTATGCGATTTCCTTTATTTCGTGAAGTAGAATGTGAAATCAATTCAGAGTATTGCCGTATCCGATCTCCTGGATATTCATTACAAATTACAAGTAAAACTGTTTATATTGTGAAACGGAATATGAAATTGGCTTTGGGCTATATCTAGCAAAAGTCCCGTGACTATAATCGATAAATTTATTAAACTGTTTCGGTGACTAAGTTTCTTATCATAATCAGAACGGTGTTCATCCGAACGAGCCACTCCACACTCCTCCCCACTTAATCGCTTCTAAGGATATCCAATCAACTTTAAAATAAGATAAAAATAAACGTTTACACACTCACACTCCCGTACTAGGATGCGTGTGTTGCGGGTGGCATGGACATACACAAATATGGTCTTACAAACACCCGTGGCCCGAGATCAAACATTTATCTGTCACATAAATGTCTGCCCCGGCCGAGAATCGAACCCGGGATCCCTCGCTCGACAGGCAGGGCCACTACCAACTGGGCTATGGGGTGGTTAATTATTGAATGCGAACCAATTAAAATTCACTTGTCTGTTTATCACGTAAAATCCAAACCTATTGAACAGAAAAAGGTCAGATTTTGGACACAACACAAACAGGTACACAGAGAGGTTGGCGACCCCATACATGTTGTGCTTTAAATACTAAATTACTATATTTTTTAAATAATTTTGTTTTTAATTTTTCCCGCATAAATCACGTGAATTCCATCTATAAGAAGCTCTAATTTATCTTTTCTGCTATACAAATATTGATGATATTAGCTGATATACGACACATTATAATACCAACAAACATAAGACAATGAAAATACTCATAATAAACAAGTCTAGCAGTCTCTATGTCCGTCACCTGTCTTATGTTTCTAATAGCACAAACCGACCTACTTAGTTTACCTGCGAGACCCGATATGTGGCGAGCCGTGGAAGCTTACAATCTAAAATAGCCAAAAAATATAAACCTTATGGCATCGTGGACAAGAATACATAATTTTTCCAAACTAACTCACCCTAAAATTATGAAACATAAAGACACGGAAAATAAGTCTCCACCTACTTCATTAAATTTCTACAAAAATCAGAGAAAACATCTGGATCCATTTACGCAATAGAAACAATATTTTACCTCGCTCCCCCTGTTCATATAGGAATCGAATGATTTTTTTATCGAATAATCCTGCGAAAATACATATGACAGTCTGTAGACGATGTCGGCCATTGTATCGGCATCAACGGCGACGGACCGCTGTAACCAGTTCCACTGTCATATTGCATTGTTTTATGATTAAACATCTCGAACTGGTTCAGCCACGAATTTGGAGATAATGCTTTTGACAGTTCGGAAGTCACTTAGCTAATAACACAGAAAGCCTTGTTAGACGTCGCCTTACAGACGGATGATTGACAAAGCTAATTATATAATCTTAATGAGCGGCTCAGTTCAATGACGCAATGCAGGATGAGCTTTTAATGAGTTAATAATAATTAGTCGAATACGTGGCAGGATTTTGGATGGTTGGTTTGGTGTGACTATTACAACTCTTATTGTACGCAGGGCACACTAAAAGTTTCCGGAATCAATAATAAAAAATACTATTAATGGTCAAAAGTTAATTTATTGTTTCTCAAAATATTCTCCCTTTGCGTCGATGCACTTTTGAATATGATTGAATCAATTTTGAAAACATTTGTGCCGCTCCTTCGTGGTGACGTCAGATACTTGTTTTTCATACTTTTCGACAGCCTCTTCTGGTGATTGAAAACCGGTGATCGCGTAATTGGTTCTTGATTTTTGGGAACAGAAAAAAGTCACACGGTGCCAGGTCAGGACTATATGCTAGATGACTTATAGGTTGTACGTTTTTCGCCTTCAAAAACTCATCGGTCTGTCTGGCCGTGTGGGAACTTGCATTATCGTGGTGCCAGATGATACGGCGCTTACCGTTATTTTCACGGAGTTTGTCAATAATTTCCGGTAAACAAATGGTCGTGTACCAGTCACTATTTACTGTATAACGATTTTCTAAAGCAACATGTCCAGTTTTATTAAAAAAGGCACTTTTCATGCACGCCAATTTGGTTGGTTCCGGCTCATCTCGAAACACCCTCGATTGCTGCTTTGTTTTGAGATCGTAGCTATAAATCTTTCGTCACCTGTTACTATGTTCCACACCAAATTTGAAGCCCCTTCGTTTTATTTGGCAAGTATAGCATGGCACCAAATGATGCGGTCTGTTTTATGAGCATCAGTCAAATTGTGTGGAATCCATCGGGACCACAGCTTTCTCATACCTACCCAAATGTTTGTGTAGGATTGACTATATTTGACTCATTCTTATATTCAAAGATGTCCGGATCTCATGGTAAGTCACATGCCAGTCTGTTTCTATCATACGGCGCACAGTATCAATGTTTTCGTGGTTCATAGCGGTGCACGGGCGATCTTCACGAATTTAATCATGGAAATTGACACGACCGCGTTTGAATTATGAAACCAGTTATAAATAGTTGTCTTGTATGGTGCTTGTTCGCCAAAAGCAGACGGAAGCTGAACGAAGCTCTGCTGAGCTGTCAAATTACACTTAAAATCGTAAAAAATCATGCAAATAAAATTTTCCCGAGTTAAATCCATTTTATTGTAGTCACGCAATTTTTAAAATAAAGCCACACTTTGAAAACAATTGAAAATCTGATGAAACAACTTGTATTCTACGGCTGAAGAGTTCCATTTTTAAATGTTGTAATAACTTTTTAAATATTGTTTATGTAAGTGGCCAATTTCGGAAACTTATAGTGTGACCTATGTAATAACTAAGAAAACACTAAAAGATTACAACAATGTTATAAGTTATAAATAGACTAGGTGAGGCTAAGGATATTTATTGCTCAAACAAACATTGAATTGTTTATTTATATGAGAGAGTATACAGTAGAAACCTAAACTCTGCTACTTAAGTGCCATTGGGCGTGTGGTTACTGATAAATAGCGTTAATTGTTTTTGTATTGCTCTGTTACATTGTATAGTTCTTACATCTTTATCTTTATTATGTAAATGGTTATAGAACTGTGCTTATTCAAAGATATTATTTATTTTTCGGTGGTGTTCGTGGAGGTGCTAAATTAAGTTCACTTTTAATTCCCCTCCTTTTTTTTATGATGAAATATCTGATTGAATTATATCCGTTAAGATTTTGAAAATAACTAAGCAAGTTTGGTAAATTTATGTTTGATGAATAATAAACAATTTTAAAATATTATTATGGGCAGCCTATACTTCTTTGAGATTAATTTTATACCATAATTTCTTTTAAAGCTTAAAACATGCATTAGTTGGCATGTACTTCATTTTTGGATCGATTTGAAACCAACCCCTATGCGCACCTTGAATTTCAATCCACAGACTATCATAGTCTCTAACAACTCCGTTATTACACCGTAATCTCTTCCTGAGGTCTTAAAGCGGAGTATTGCCTGTGATTATCAGCATAATAAAATAATAAGGAAGCGCTCAGCTCATCGGGTTCGCCGGCGGCCCGTAACTGCCCGTAATATTTTCATTTATAGCCACTTAATCGGGGCTTCGGATATGGGAACCGGTGTATAAGCGAACAGCGGATTTGGACCTGTACTTCTAGGCAGGTTTAGCACTGGAAAGGACTATGCTAATTGATTAAATAAATACTTGAAAGTTCTTTAATAATTTCGGTAGTTTCCACACCTGTGAAAGAACTATATGACTTGACATAATTAATTTATAATTTGCTACAAGCTATTAACCTTTGTGTAAGAAAACAAGCATATTTAACACAATACATCTGTAAAAATGACAATAGATCTGTAATTATATTCACAGTTAAGATAGTATTTTTAGACACTAGATGAATCCTGTGGCCTAATTTTTTTATATTGTAATCTTAATTTCGTTTTTACAACAAGGTCCCAAATTTGATACGTGATTTGCTCATTGGAACTTTTAAGCGACCCGTTAAAATACAAGTTATAGGTAAAGGTAATTTTGGCATAGATGAATATATAATGACAAGTACGCCTGGAAATGATAGTGTCGAAACCAATTCCATGCAGATTTAATTTTAATTTGTAATTGTCATGTATTATTTAAAATATGTGCTGAGAAGTTACTTCCGCCGTTTCATCTCCTCGATGTTAAAGCACCTTTTCCAAACGGTAGTAAAAGCAAAAATGACGCGCATAAGTTTATTTAAAAATACCTAAATTATTAAATGATTTTGAATTCGAATTCACTATATTGTTATCAACATAAGCTGCTATTTAAAATAAATAAAAGCATAATAATGATTCTCCGCTTGTCACTCATATATTTTGCCAGAGGCAGAGATTAGCAGAGTGTTTAAGCGAAACAGCGGGCATTAACATTGTGCCCTAATTGAGTAGTGTTCGCTGGTTTAACAGGCCGGCGCGACGGGCGGCGCGCCCTAGGATACATTTTGTACGTTAAGCACCCGATCTAATAATGACTACTAAACGAAGATTTTTCTTTAGCCTGCTAACGAGGAAACGCTTCGCTTGATACTAAATAGAAGCATACCCTTCAGTGTTGCGTTATCGGTCAAGAATGGAAGCGGTAAACTGAATTTACAGAATGGTTTTTTACTAGGTTTTCGACCTCTCTACCATTCAGGTAATATGATTCTTATGCTTATTAACTATATCTATAGCATTATTAATCAAAATTTGGATCGTAGTATCATAAAGTACTTTAATATATTTAATCGTTTTTAATTCGTAATTTGCATGGCAATTTTGATTTCTAATTTCACTGAGATTGATCAACACAACATTTAAAAATATTTGATATTTTGATCCATACCAACGTCATATTAGTTATAAATAGCTGTTATGGTATACAGATGTAGTAAAAACAAAGAGATAAAAATAAAAATGCCTTTGTAAATAACCATTAAAACCGAGCTAATAAAATATTGTAGAAATATTTAAGGTCTAAATACAGAACCGTTTTATTATTAGTATATGTACGTACCCTTATAGATAATTGTAGTAACAAACCAAAAACATAATTGAAGTTCATCATGGACGGTAGCCTTAGTAAAACTGGTTAGTTATAGAAAGGCTCGTAAATGGCTTTTACGTAAGCTAGTATTGAGGCTCTTCCGGCCGAAATACACAATCAATAAAATATAATGTTCAACAATAAAGATGGCAGCACCGCTGCTGTGTTGTAATCCAACTTTACGACCTCATAGCCCAGTTTGTAGTGACGCTGACTGCTGAGCGCGGGGTTCCGGTTTCGATTCCCCGCCCGCGGCGGGCATTTACATATGTGGCAGATAAATGTCTGTTCTCGGGTGATGGGAGTTTGTGATCTCATATTTGTGTATGTTCATGCCACTCGCAACACAGGGAATCCTAGTGCGGGGTTGTGACTGTGTAAACGTTTATTTAATTGTAACACGTATCAAACTCAATTGAAATTGATCACGCTAACTAAAGTGTGTCACGAAGTTAATTTTAAATCGATCATACTAACACTCCAGTTCTATTCCACATTTCAAATAGCAAAATACAAATAAATTTCAATACTATCCAGTCATCTCTGTCCGCTTATGTCTTACACCACAATAAGCGATTAGCAGTGTTAACGGCTGTATACAATGGTGCTTATTTAACTAGTGTTCGCTGTTTAACTGTCTATAACGAACATTCTCTACGCTTGAGAATCGTTCTTTGATAATGAGAATCTTTTCCACTAAATTAACCAATTCTAAGTCACAATTTAAATTTTACTGTTTGTTCTTTAGGTGCAATTTCAGTAAGTGAACGTAAAGTCAATGGTCTTCAACATATCAGCTGCACATTGCAGAGCACTAGTCCTGCTATATCTAAGGAGGTCTAGCGCGTACTGGAGAGTGTTGTTGTTCCTAGAACGTATGCTCGTATTAATTGTATGTATCCATAAACGAATGGATATGACGGGGAAATAACATCCGTAGTGTTTTTAAAAGGTGTGACGTCGGCATTGCAAATGTGCCGATAAATATTATTGCCCTCAGTGCTGTCGTGGCAACCGTTGCTGTTTGGTTAATTCTTTTTTGATATGCTGTTTAAGGTGCTCTTCAGAAAACCAAAATTTAATCTTGTATGTAAAGCTTCCTTTAACCGTTCAGGTTATGAGCCCAAGCTAATGCGTGTACTGTGTAGTGTTTAAAAAGTTTCTACAAGCAACGATCATTGTGTGAAACAAACATTGTATGAATCACGTGATTTCAATATGGCTTCGTCTTCCAGCGCGGCAGGTATACCTGTGGAAATATTACGCGCATTGGCAATTATGTTAATTAGGATTTTAAATTAAAAATTCTGTTTATATAATGAATAATTGTGGGATGTTAGTTATATCAGAACATCCGAAATAGCTTATCTATACTAATAAATAAAATTGGAGTGTCTGTTTTTAATATTAAAATAACCGCTTTTTACTACATGCATACATGTACATATACCAAATAACATTTTTTAACATTTTTGTCTGTCTATCTGTCTGTTTGTTCCGGCTAATCTCGGAAAAGGTTGTACCGATTTTGATGAGACTTTCACTGGCAGGTAGCTGATGTAATAAGGAATAACTTAGGCAACTTTTATTTCTACTGAATAACTTTTTTGTTCAATTCCACGCGGACGAAGTCGCGGACACAGCTAGTATGAATATATGTTTGTTTGTACAACCGAATGTTTTTATGTATGTAAAAAATGCAGACAAAACTCACAGGACAAAGAGCCATCTCTTGTTATGTAATATATCATCAAAAGTTGCCAAGTTGTTGTAAAAACATTTTTGTCCGTGTGTGTTCACAACAATCTCCACATCACTTAAACAAATAAAATGGAAGTGGTTTTCAGTGACATTTCAGTAAAATAATTTCAATATAATATTGTTTTGCCAAATTTAGAGTATATCTCGCGCGCACTGAAAACCTCCAATTGAGTTAACTACAGAAGTGTTTGCGGGAGTTGTTGGGAAAAGTTTCACAATCGGATATAATTGCGAGAAAGCCTAGCCTAACTGATACACTCCGCGTGACATTCGCGAAATTTCATCAATAAATACAAGCCAACAAAGAGATAAAGGAACACAAACAGATTTTGAAACGCACAAAAACTTGTTATAAAGGAAAAGTTTATACAAAGTCGGCTCGTGTATCTCAAACTATATAAAATGCGTCTCACGATCCGGCCGACAGAAAAACAAAAAATACACGGGAGCTCCGTTAAAGAAACTGCTCGGTCCGCAAAAAATCTCAGATATTTCATAAAAGAAGAGAAAACGTCAGTGTAAAGCTTTGATACTGGTCATAGAACAACGTTACGGTAGAGGGTTTCACGGCTCTGGTACCTATTTAGGTGTCGATAAAATCATACAAACTTAAAAAGTAAAAAGAGATAAACGACGTAGGATTTAGCCTGCGAGAGAAGGAGATGGAATACCTTATACGGTGTATCGTATTACTCGGTGTCCTGTTTGCGCGATGCTTCGTAGCCTACCCTCTTGTTAATTGGTTAATAGCTTAAGCGATGTACTCCTGCGCTCTCACTCATCATCTATCAGATCTTTTCAGTTTATAGATGCTGGACTCTGTACTAAAATGCTTAATCCTGTGTACTTTGTGTGAGTTCGTGTGCATATGTGTGTGTTAATAAGATTAATGTATCTTGATTAATGCCAGGCTAACATCAGCTTCTCCTTGAACCTTGAACCGTGAAATATTGTTAAAGATCTATCCAGATTGCAAGGTTCCAATTTAAGTTATTCAATTAAAGTTTTATTTTGATCGGTAACACATCTTTTATTATCTGTTATAGCGACAGTTTATGTCGCTATCGGCGAAAGTGGTTTTCTAACCTTCCGATAGCCTCGGTTTGGTAAATAATATGACAATTATTCATAGACTTATTGTATATTATATTAAAATACTTTACATCAATTAAAACCGAGCTCCCCGAATTTTCTTCGATCGCATGGCATGTTTTTCGGTTTTGGATAGACCCCCCGCTTATTTAATATTGATTGAAAAATAAAAATAAAAACTTAAGCCAAGAAATGTTTTTACTTCGTCCGAGACAATTTCGGTTTCGCTAACCTTTTTCATAAGTAAATAGCTGACAAACGAGCAGACGGGCCACTTGATTTTATGTGGTCACCGTCGCCTATGGACATCAGTAAGACTAAGGGTTGTCGGCCAGGTAACGAGAAGAAAGAAAGAAAGATAGTACTGGCTCTCGAGCTGGCTCTTGAATCGAGAATGTTTATACTACAGACAAGATTTTTATTTTTTCTGTGCACTATAATAAGCTTGTATACCAAACCATAGTAGTAAGGTAGGTCTGTTTATTACGTTTTCACGTAAAAACTAAGCAACAATTCTCCGTGACCTGTTGTAAAGACAAAGTTTGAGACCTAGCTAAAAAGTTGACACTGGCTACAGTTTCGGCGGAAAAATATTTCTAACAATATAAAAACTTACACGCAGAGAAAACAAAAACGTAAATTATAAAGATGAGATATGTATGTTAATTTAAATATTTATAATAAAGTATTATGAAAGTACCTTAGTATCAGATACCTATTATCTGTTTATAAATATGGATTACTTCATTCATGGAACGGCCAAATTAAAGTCACGTTTCGTCTATATGAGGTCCACTGTCGTGGCCCCCATTCACATCTGACACATCGGACCCCATTTTATTGCAGACCCATTGGACCCCTTGCAGCTCGTCTACGACCTGGGAGTCAATATAGACCACTTTGGATATCATATCATCTTGTGTCTAAAAAAATAAAAAACACGGTCTAACGGTTAATGGCACTTCTATTTTTCTTCATCGTTCATCTGTGGTATAAATCTATCGCGGAATTCTGTTATGAAATAACTTCGTCTATTGAGTTGGTAACTTTATAGATAAACATAAAATGAATGATAATTTCTTTTCTAGTTGTGTTTCCGCAGCGGAGTGTTCAGCAGTTCGCAGAACTAACAAACCAGGGTCGCAAGATTTAACATTGGCTAAATATAGTTTAGTGATTTAAAGGCAGTTTCTCGTGTAGAGGATCTGGGTTTAAATTGTACATAAACGAAATCATTTGGAAACAATCTTGCACTCGATACTATTGCATAGTATAATATGCAATAATCGCCCAGTGGCTTAAGCATCAGTCTACTGGACTCAGTAACTTCGGTTCGAAACTCATAGGCACCTTTAATATTTGCCCGGATGCGCTGATAAGACCTTGCCCCTATCGGGCGGTCGACCGTTTCTTGAACCCTAAATTTGATCATTGTATTAGTTACATATAAGATATAAGCAGTGGTACTAAAGCATTTCAGAACTTTTAATTAGTTAAAAGAGTTGCTTTAAAATTTCCAAACGACAATTTCACAAGTAAAGACCTCATTGAAGACATGCACATAATTGCATTTGATAAACGAGCGAGTGTTACACTTTCGGAATGCTAAAAGCGGAGCTCGGGACCTACGTGCGCGCCGGGAAATTTAATAACTTATGTCATATTACTTTCACATTGTAAAATATGTAATGTACACTCAACGGTTAAATTAGTTCTGTGCTACAAAGTTTGGAGTGTCAGTTCCCTTGTTTCGGAACACTTTGTACCGCAAATAAATACGTGCGACCTACTGACCGTATCACTAATGATACTTGTGAACAGCGCGAATTTAGGAGTACCGCTCGTTCTAGTATATAGACATTGCGTATTCGTAAATTCACTAGAGGTCCCTTAGCTTCTCTGTATGCGCTGAATGGTACTGAAAGAAAAGGCGATTTAGTGGTTAAATCCATCTTTGAAATCAGCAAATTCTAATTAGCTTGTTTTCTGAACGAAGATACGAGGATATGATTCGAGTCCCAGTTGGGTTTAATCCTGGTAGTCCCCGTATACAACATCAACCTCGTGTATGACGTCAACCTCATAAAATAAATAAAATAAAAAATAAACGTTCATACACTCACACCCCCGCACTAGGATTCCGTGTGTTGCGGGTGGCATGGACATACACAATTATCACATCACAAACACCCATGACCCGAGAACAAACATTTATCTGTCACATAAATATCTGTCCTGGCCGGGATTCGAACCCGGGACCCCACGCTCGGCAGCCAGGGTCACTACCAACTGGGCTACGGTTGATTCAAATACCTAACGGGTAGTACTTCTCGATGCTCGGTATCTCGTAGTGCCTACGTAACACCGGGTTGAATATTCTCTGCTTTGGTACTTTCACAATTTTGCTTTTGGACCTCTTACCATTTGGTGTCCCCTTTTTGCGTGATTTCAAGTTAATCATAAAACTATATTTCTTTTGCACTTTTCTGAAATTACTTCTTTGATCCAACTCGATTCTTACCTGAAACAAAAGTAAAAAAAATTAGTAAATCTGGACTGATCTCATTTAATTATTTTTTAGTGTGCCGTTATACCACAATGGGCATATCTTACACCACATCAATACTATCAAAACCGGTATGACGCTATGCAAGTTCTAAATTGCCGGCCTACATACAGATTCCAAACTTTCATCCGTTGAAGCATGGCCGTCTCCAAGGCAAGATCACCTAACTCAATGGGAGCTCCCATTTGCTAAATTAGCATTACACTTTGCGGATAACTGTTCACACCGACACAAATGTTGTGCGTATGTTTGTGAATGTTTTACATGAAGTTGGAATACACCCAGTCTCTAAAGATATGCCGCATAAGATGCTGAGAGATTGTTGCAAAGGAGATGAATATAAAGTTATCAGACATATGAGGCAAGTTGCAAGCACTTAAAAACATCAATTAGATAATTATACTTTGCGGACCTTTAAAATTAGTAAAGAGGCGGACACAATCTAAAATAAGACAATGCTCTCTGCCGGTCGGTTTGATAAGTGTTCAGAGAACAATGAAAAGCAATGAAACATTTTGTATTAATAAAGCCGTGACAGAATCTAGTCTGGAAAATATTTATCGTTCGAACCATTTCAGAAAATTCAATCCATTAAATATAATTTCCTTGACAAAAGAAAATGAACAGTCTTCGTGAACGTAACAATAAAAGTATTATAATGTATTTTGAAGCCACCTCGTTATCTCAACGAACGGAGTCTTTCAGCGCCGTAAACGGCGGCTTCGTCTAGGGATGATCTTAAAACACAACATTCAGATATCCGATCGGTAATTAAATATGTATATCTAATATTTTTTCCAACATTTCTATTGCTATCGTACGTAAATCGTTTACCGACCTGCAACCAATCTGGTGCAGTACTTCTGCAAAATCTCAAACACTAGGTTTAAACTTATTGAAAGCTAGTAATAGATTGTTCTTCATAAATAACCTATCCTAACGGAAAGTTATTTTATATTTGTAAGTGTCGCTAGTCCTAATACTCTTGAACTAGATCCAAAATTTCCTTAAAACAATTTCCTATACGCCCTAATTAGAAAGTTCAGTGGTCGCCCCGCTCCATGCGAACACTATTTAGTGCTTAAGTTCACTTTCAAAACGTTGCTGTTTCCTTAGATACGTTATTAGTTGGCTAAAATAATGACGTATGCATACAATGGACACTTATAAGTAATAAGTTTCGAGTATACATACGTATATAACTCGTACTAAAAAAAAAGGTTTTTAAAACATTAAATAAAAAAGAAAATAGTTACAAAATATAGCGTATCTATGAATAGTATTGGCTATCCGTATTTTGATGTGATTTAACCACCCGATAAAAGACCCGTCAATAATTGGTCATGCGGTGTGCGCGAAACTTATCGACCTTGTTTAATGAATGAAAGTTGGTAAAGCACGTACTCGGCTTGTTTATTTATATACTTTCCTAGTTAATATTATTGTTTATAAAATATTATACAAAATTTCCACTGCTTACAATATTTATCTTACTTACTGGTACCTTTCGGTATCAAAGCTTGCATCAGAATGCAAGCGCTTGCTGCAATTCAGCGGACGTCAACACTGTATGAGACAATCTTTCTCTTAAAAGAAAAGCTCGCACCAGCATGACCGGTTTCTTTCGGACAGTCAATCTCGATTGACAGTTTTTGCCATTATCATTTGCACAGAATTAAATTATGTTTCAGTACATCATTAGGATTAAAAATTATTAGGATTAAAAAAATAACAAAATTATAAAAATCATCACACGTATATAATGGTTTCGGAAACGGTCGTATCCGTAACACGATCAACCCTAGTTGCTTCTAAGCGATCTTTATGTTTATTTCGTTTATTTCCAGTTGCAGCCTCGTTCCGGGAGCCACAGCCGCAGGTATACAAATCGACCATCATCGATATAGCTTCAAGAATCCTACTCAATGAATCCTTCTGGTGCTAAATGTAATCTATATCTATACTAATATTATAAAGAGGAAAGCTTTGTATTTTTGCATGTTTGTAACGAATAAACTAAAAAACTAATGAACCGATTTTTAAATTTTATTCACCATTAAAATGCTACATTATCCCTATGTAACAATGGCTATATTTATTATTAGAAAAAATAAGGGATCCTTGCTAAAACTTCAGTAACGTGAACCAAGGTGTAAAAAAATTTGCTTACACATTTCTTTCATCGCATATGCTGCGGAAACTATTGATAAAGTACACCCGTGCAAAGCCGGGGCGGGCCGCTAGTAAGTTATAAAATAGAGCTAAATCGTCGCTTAAATCTACAAAAGTTGCCGAAAGTGACCCCGCCAAGTTGAAGGACGAACGTACGCTAGTGTCTGGGAGCGATAGTTGGCCAGTAGGATATAAAGTTTCCTTTACGTAATCTTCTGATAAGTAATCTATTCTAATAAGATTAATCTTCACATTTTTAAGACATACTGGCCGTATTGGGGCGGCCTAGAATAAACGTTCAGACACTCACAGCCCCACACTTGGATTCCCTGTAAATTCTCCCCCCAAGCCTATTCGGATAGAACAGGGTGTCGCAAGAGGCGGCGGAAAAAAATAATTGACAGTACACTTCATTAAAACTCCATACAATACGGATACTAAATATACGGTTACATAAGATATTTAGTTTCATAATAATGCAGCATATTAAGGCACGGAACATTAATTATGTGATATGGCACTACGTAGTAAGTTACATATAATCTAAATAACAAAAAAATGAGCACATATATAAATTAAATCTATTATTATATAATTTGACAAACCATCATAGTGATGTAATTTTTTATTTTGACATTAAGAAATTTATTTCATCTTTTAAATTGACAAAGGATACTATGTATCTACCATTGAAATATAAAAGATAGTTAGCTACATTGTTAGCTTATAATTTAAATGATACAGTTACATGGAGTGTAACTAAGTCTATTGAAACACTTATACACTGTGGTAGTAATACCACTGATTGTTCTTTGGACGTTTGTACTATTTCAAGTACAAATAATATTTTAAACTAGACAATAAGACAAAGGAAAAGCTCTTCAATATGAATATTGTACATCAAAATATACAGGGCTTATCCGGCAAAGAATTGGAAATAGAATTATTTATTAGACATTTTAATATTCATGTTTTGTGTGTAACTGAGCATTGGTTAGCAAATGCTCAGAGTAATTTAAAATTTGATAATTACACATTGTCCAGTGCGCTCTTTAGAGGGACTGCGATTCGTGGTGGATCACTAATCTTAGTGCACAATAGTATATCTTCTAAGAACAGGAAAGACATTGTCAGTCTTTCTATTGAGCGTACTATTGAGCTAGCCTGTGTGGAATTGGAGCGGTTTATTATTGTGTGTATATATCAACCCCCTTCTGGTGACTTCAGCCTTTTTGAGAATACGTTGGAAGATGTACTTAAGCGATTGTGTGTGTCAAAAAACAAATTAATTATATGTGGGGACTTCAATTTAGATATTTTATCAGTTACCCCTAGGGCTACTAGGCTGCTCGATTTGTTCAGATGCTTTGATCTAAACCCGCTATTCTCTGAACCCACTAGGATATCTGAAACATCAGCTACATGTATAGATAATGTTTTTTGTAACTGTGAAATATTAAATAAGAAAGTTATTAATAACTTGAGGTCTGACCACTGTGGACAGCATATATCAGTTAGTAGAGACTTTTATAAAAATAAACAGTTAATCAAATATAGGCCTATAAATAAAGATAAGATATTGCGCTTTACAGCTGGAGTCTGTGCCAGAATCCGCGGAACCCTACCCTTGGAACAGAGTGATCCCGATGGTCTATATACCGCACTATTTAATACCATAGATTCAGAGTATAATAAAATATTTAAATATAAATATATAGACGTGAGTAAAAAATATAAATTCAGTGATTGGGCAACAGCAGGTATTTTTAAAAGCAGAAGTAAGTTGTATGAATTGTATGGTGAAAAACAATTCAATAGGGCACCGTCTTTTCTCGAACATGTCAAGACTTATTCTAAAAATTTTAAATCGGTTTGCATTCAAGCTAAAGCAATAAATATTAGGGAAAAAATTTAAAATTCTAATAATAAAATTAAAACTACGTGGAATGTTATTAGTAATGGGACCGGAATGAATAAATTACGCGACCTAAAATATGAGTTGGTGATAAATAAAATTAAAATCACATCTGATAATGAGGTAGCAGCAGCTATTGAAAATTACTTTAAAAATATACCTGTTACGATGACTAATTCGCTAACTACATCGCCGGACGAAGCTTTTAATTTATTAAGAAAATATGTTACTTAATGTAGTATTTTATTTGAATTTAAACATACTACAGCATTAGAAGTAGTTAAAACTTTTCGGTCACTAAATGTTAAAAATACTGGCGACATATGGGGAATATCACGTAAAATTTTAAATAATGTAATAGATGTTATAGCCCCCCACCTTACACTAATCTTTAATAAGTATGTTGACTTAGGTACTTTTCCGGATCTAATGAAACACAATAAAGTCATTCCGCTTTAATTAAATCCGGTGATAAATCAGATTGTAATAATTACAGACCAATTTCTATTTTACCTACACTTAGTAAAGTTTTTGAAAAGATTTTACTAAATCAAATGCTTGAACATTTCAACAGAAATGACTTACTTCACCATGATCAATACGGCTTCACTAAAGGTCGTAGTACAACTGATGCAGGTGCTAGGCTTCTTAAACACATATTCGAGGCCTGGCGATCTGTCCAAAGCATTTGATTGTGTTGAGCGCGAATCCTTACTTCTTAAGCTTAGTCACTATGGCGTCAAGTACAATGCTCTCAATTTGATTGCGTCCTATTTGAAGGGTAGGGTTCAATGTGTTAGTATAAATGATACCAAATCATCGGGATCGTCTATTGTTATGGGTGTTCCACAGGGCTCTATTCTGGGTCCGTTCCTTTTTTTGATTTATATTAACGATTTGCCGTATTTTATTAGCAAACATGCGGACATTGTAGTCTTTGCTGATGACACATCTTTAGTATTTAAGACTGAAAGAAATAAATTAAATTTTGACGATGTAAACAGTGCTTTGTCCCATGTATAAAGAAAGAAAGAAAGAAAACATTTATTCCGTCATAAGGACTTAAACTAATCGATACATTTCCAGTACAATAATAATAATAAATATATGACGAAAAAGGACTGCCCTCAGCATATGCGATGGATCGGTCAAGAACCACCGCTGCTGGTTTTCAGTGCAATCCTTTTTTATTTTCGTGCAGTTCAGTTAGTGGCGCCAACGCCAATGGTTGCCGTGACTTTGACAGGTATAAAAGAAAACAAAAAAAATATATATATATATATAATAATAACTTAACAAATAGTTTACATAAAACTTAACGATATTGCAACAATATATATATATATCCTTGAATAATACATAGAATTAATATTTATATAATATTTTTGTTAATAATTACGTGTGTTAAATTTATAATAGGAACAATGACAGTGGGTTAACAGGGTAAGTGTTCTATTACAAAATACGTTAAACCATCAAGTAATCATATTATGTTATGGTGTATGTGTTTCTGTGTGTGTTAGTGTGTCAGTGTGTGCGTGTGTGTGTTAGGGTCAGTGTGAGTGTGTGTTTGTGTGAGTGTATGTGTGTGTTTCATACTACCATTTTCTGACAGTTGAGTAAATGCTTTTTATACATAATTTTAAAACTATTTACTGTTTTTAGGTTGCGGATGGGAGGGGGCAGGTTGTTCCAGCATTTGGTGGCACTATATTTATAACTACCTCGGAAAACTTCAGAAGATCTTAAAGGGAAAGTGAGTCGATTTACATATGGATTTTTAGACCATTGCAGTTTCTCGTAAAGATACGGTGGAGACTTGTTTTTAATAATTCCAAAGAGCATGTATCGCATTGGTTTACAATAAATAACTTAGTTCTAAATGCCAATAAAACGAAATGTATAGTTTGCACTACCAAATGTGCAGAAAGTAGGCAAAATCCTTAAATTAAATAACGAATCACTGCCTATGGAACAATCCACAGGTTTTTTAGGTATCACCTTAGATAGTAAGCTTCAGTGAAGCGCCCATATATCGGTTCTCGCGAGTAAACTTAGTAGGTCTGTCTACGCTATTAGGAAGATAAGACTGATTACTGATGTAGAGACAGCTAGACTTGTTTATTTTGCATATTTTCATAGTCTTATATCTTACGGTATCCTAATGTGGGGTAAATCAGCGGACATTGATTCAATATTTATATTACAGAAAAGAGCAATTAGAGCTTATAGAATAGAATAATAGATTTAGAATTAATAGAATGAATAGAAGAATAATAGATTTATTAATAATTAGAATGTTTGATGATTATGAGGCATAATTTGGTTACATCTGCATTTCGTCTTCAAAAGGTTCAGCGTTCCTTTATGGGGCTTGGAGTTCGTTTTTACAATAAGATTCCTAAGTCGTTACGCGAGTTGCCCATTGGAACTTTTAAGCGTCGCATTAAAACACAACTTATAGGCAAAGGATATTATAGTATAGATGAGTACATGAATGACAAGGATGCCTGGACAAAATTAGTGTCAAAACCAGTTCCGCACAGGTTTAAACTTTAAACTTTTGTAATTACCATATGTTGTTTAAAAGATGTGCTGAGGAGTTTCTTTCGCGGTTTCTTCTCCTCATTATTAAAGCACCTTTTCGAAACGGTGGTAGAACCAAAAAATGACGTTCATAAGTGTATTTACTAAATACCTATATGATTAAATGATTTTGAACTTGAATTTGAATTTAAAATATTACTAGAAACAGATATAAAAAAATATTGCGGCTACTGCTAAACACTTATTTAGAAATGAGTTTCATGGTCACTTCGCTAATGTTAGGTAAATATCGGTGTAAATTACACACATCGTGAGTACCCACTACGTATGCAATATAATATCCAACCAATAAACTAGTTCATTTCAGTTTGTAACTAACAAGTAACATTATGTCCTGTGAACCTCAAAACAATTGTCTGAAATAAAGTATTTCACAAAACCCATTTTAAATTGCACATACCTACGTACAGGAAAATAATAGCTTTATAAATTCCACCAACACGACCGTTAAACGAATAAGCGTAGTGTTCCCAACAAAAAACGACGCGGCTTAAAACCGCGTAATTCACAACAATGCCGCAATAGCTGGCTAAGAATAGCCCCGGGGCAGCGCAGCCGAAACAGTACGTCAACTTCAACGCCTGTGCAGTCAATGAAACGGCGACAGTTTTATAAACATACATTAACAAGTAGGTATTAGTAGATCAGTAAATAAATAAAAACAACCATAGTTAATATTCATTTAAAAACTCGAAGCAATCAAGCGTACGCAGCTTTGGAATTTTTTGGAATCTTGTATTATACTGATTTAGCGGACTCGGAAAACATAGTCCTGCAATAAAAAAAACGGTTTGTCTCGATCAAAACTCCACACACACACACACACACACACACACAAAACTACATATTAAATAATGATATAATAAACTACGTTAATTTGGCCCAAAATTATTTCAATCCATTAATCCCCTGTATCTTGGGAGTTTCTCTCCACACCTGATAATTATAAGGTATACTCCACCAAGTAGCTCAGTACGAAATCCTTAGAGATTATCTTTCGGTAAATTCTAACCATATAAACCTACGATGCATACGAAGTATACGATGCGGTTGTTACTATTAAGATGTGATTTTAATAATAATAATACAATTACGACTAATTTCTAATAAGGAAACTCGTGAGCTCTCGTTGTTTTGTTTTTGAGGCATTTTCCTTCTTGAAGATATCGTGTCGGAGGTACATCAGTTGAGATTTACAAATTATCAGCTTAAGAAAATTAAATAAACCGAAAAAAAGACAATCAACCTAAAACCATGGTATCGTTATGAAAAGTCGATCGAAGTCTAACCCACTCCCGATTTGTCTCAACTGCCTGCTAGATAGCGCAGTATACCGTCTAACAATTTGGTCTCGAAGACCTCGACATGCCGTTCCGCTTGTACTGTACACGAGTCATCCTGCGTCGCACACTGCCGTGGGTAACGACTCTCGTACACTCGCGAGCAAGAAAAATAGGATAATAACGGGCCAGAAGGGCACTTAAATCGCTCCAACGTGAGCGGAATTTACAAGTACCCTATTTCTGCCTTCGCTACTTATTAGGGTTCAATTACGTAGAAACTTTAGATAAAAGCTTCGCTTTTATTAGTCTAATGAAAGTTTGAAACACGTTGTTTTTTGAAGAAAGTTCTTTCTTCAAAATGTCCCTGGATATGTTGTGCGTGAAGATAATTGAAATTAATGAATGTTAGTGACCAGTCAGTTGGCTAAGTTATTGTGTTCCAAAAGCCTGAAATACAATATTGCTCACCATCAGATGCCATCATAACTAAGTAGTGACTGTTATTTGATTCAGATACTTAACGACGGAAGATTCTAAATTTAAAATTATAAAATAATAACTTCTTGTAAATAAAAAAACTGTTTCCGATATAATTATTTTAAAAGTATTCGGTTTCTGAGCTCTTTTTGGACTGACTGGTGAATTGACGATAGATAAGAAGAATGCATAAACATCTATCTATAAGCTTACTTACCCTATAACTATCAACGGTCGAGATTCTTACACGTTCTTCTAAGTAAACATTGTTTTTCCAATACGAAACCCAAGGATCGAAGAGCAATTCACTATTAGCATAATTAAATCGTTCGGTTATTTGATCCGAGTAAGTTCCAAGTTGAGTGTGTATCCACGGAGTAATTCTGCGGATTGTAGCCTCTTGTTTAAATCTATGTTTATATTTTCAATAATAACATAAATATTATTGACATACAATGTAGTTGTGTAAGTGATAATACTAAATAATATTCGCTCATGCCCCACCGGGGCACCGCACTGTCAACCACGAGACAGAAGAAGCCGGCAAGCACCACTCCAGCTGCCCGTTTGCCGCCAAACTATGAGCATCAAACTATGAACCGCTTTCTCATTGTACGACCAACTACACTTCCTCGCGAAGTTCTACCACGCTCGGGACGAATTGCCCCTTTAATACAGAAGGACAAAGCTGCCGCCCTCAGGTGTAGCTAAGTAGGTTGAAATAGATACATATTTATTACATAGTTGTCTCGTTGGATGGTTAGCGAAGTATACCCGAGCTGGCGGGATTGAGATGGGCCCAAGGATGGATTTCTTTACATCCCTGACTAGTTTAGCATCTGTTGAACAAAATAAAAGGCATAGTTGATAGTATCAGGCGCTACTTTGCGGAAATTCATTGTCATTAAATTAGTATTAATTTACTTTGCAATAATTAGCAAGCACCATGTATGATGGTATATACATCTATACATGCATAGAACTTACCCTCGCCCTGAGGATGATCCGTTTCTGAGCGAAACACGTGTTAGTGACGGTATGTATGTTGGTATATACTTTTATTTATCATAAATGCATGTTTACTTCGTGAGAGGGAGGGAGGTTCTATGCATGTATGGAAGTATATACCATCATGTATGATACATTGTGCTTGCGGATTTTTGCAAAGTAAATTTATACTCATTTACAAATAAAAGACAGTAATATATAACGTCAAAGTCTCGGTGACATTATAATTAACCGGCGGGGCCGCCCCGCGCCACCGGGCCACGTTTTGATGTGAAGCACACACTGAATCAATTACGGCAGCGACCAACGTGAATGCAATTAATACTGGAATGTCCTGTTAACTATTATGTATGCCTCTTGTCACAGGATTAGATCTAAATTGCGCTCACTACCGGTGCAGATCGATCGTGTTAATTTGTTCGTGGATAAAGTTGTCAATTTACTTAAATTCGTAGTCGAGTTGGAGATTCATCGCACTGCGTGTTTTCACGTTAACTTATTTGATATCTATGCTGATATTATAAAGCGTGTGAGTTTGTTTATGCGGAGGTCGATTTCTAATACTCCTAATTGAAATATTATTTTACCTTTGAAATGGTACTTTACAAATGAACAAAGGCTGTGTATATGTCATGTACTAGAATATACATTTGTTCAACCTTACAACTGACAAATATTACTCACTTATTATAGTCAACTTAATTATCATTCAAACTAAATTTAAAAAGAATATTAATGTCTATATTAACATTATAAAGTGAGTGCAAATAAGTTTGAGTAGGTATATCGAACCATTTAAAAGATACCATTATTTCTTATATCAAATGAATGCGTAAAAGTAATTGCTGAACACGAAAGATGTCAAAACGGACCACTAGTCATTACATACAATAAAGTACAGCCGATCGCTTTCTGTACATGAAGAATATAATAGAATTACTATTATTAGAGGCCTTTATTAACCCAATAGAACCGCAAGTCTGTTTGTCTATGAGTTTATGCACGCTAATTTTCAAACGGCTTAGCCGATTTAATATTTAAAGTTAATTGCAATCCGCCCATAGATAAAAAAGTTATAAAGAGAAAAACCCAGTCCCAAAGCGATGCAGGTGTTTTGTATTTTTAAGTGGAAGGCGTAGTTTTTCTGAAGCCAAGTCGAGACAAGCCGCTAGTAGTAATTAAAATAATAAAATCAAGGCAAAATATTCAGATTCGTTGATTTTCCTTCATCAAGATATAAATATTAATGAAAGCGAAAATAACAATTAGCAAAAATAATTACTTTAATAAACAAGTCTAAAGCTGTGTGCAACTTTGGACGATACAAATATTTTAAAATGTTGTATTTAAAGTGTTACAATACATTTGTGTACCAATAATATTTACATATTCCTAGGAAACGCTACGCCTGACAAATCTATTATAAGTATGACGTAATCAGATAATTTGTCAACGTTTTGTGAAATGAATGAAAAGAACGCCAATCCAAATGTGATGTCTACAACAAAAGCAGAAACTACAAGTGATAAAGGCAACAAAGCAAACAAATTGGCACGACATAACGCTCGCCGCTCGAACGGATCAGCGACGAACATGAGAGGGTCATTTGCATCTAAAGAGAACTTTGCTGGAATACGCTGCAAAGTTGTAAACGTTCCCTGAAATATGATGACAGAGCTATGTTGACTTGAACTGTTTTTGTTACCAGAATAATACTAGTGAAGAATTAAATATTCCCGCTGTAATGTTAATATATTTTACTGAAATTTGTTTGAGTTTTTGGTAATATCAATATTATTTAAATTATTATTAGAGACATGTTGATTAACCACTAATCTCGAGCTTAACTAAACTATTCGCTTTTATAGGTTACTTTTCAGTTACAACTAATTCAGAAATAGCGAAAACTATTTGACATTTTCAGAAGAAATAGGTAAAAATCCAAAAATTACAGTAATTTAAAACGACATTTTGGAAAGAAAATATAACGCAGAGCATAAAATTGGTATAAAAAATGCTCTGTATTATACGGAATTTATGACCACTATCTCGGGACAAGTTATCTGATAATACTTAAGAAAAAAATTAAGTTATCAGTATGTAACTGATACTGATAACAGGACTCGTATTTTTTGCGATAGTGTCAATTCGGTATGTTTAAAAACCCATAAAATATTGTCCATATTATATACTAGATTAGATAAATCACAAACTACTGTAATTCTATTTAATATTGAAAAAATTAAATTAAATGTTCACAAACACACACCCCCGCACACACGCAATTATAATATTACAAACACCCGTGACCCACGTCATGATTGTGACAGTAAATGCCTAGCATTAAAAGACGTAAATAAAATACCATTTATTTATTTATTTGTTTATTTATATTTTTCTTTCTGCTACGATTGGAGGAAATAACAATATTTAGAAAGATTTTAGACTTTACTGGATATCGCGGACGGAGCCTCGATGAGATTGGTTAGATTGATTGTCCGGAGAATTGCAGCCGTTTCCGCGGTCGATCAGTTTACGAAACCAGGGCGTTGGGCGTTGAGTGTTGGGTCTCACCAATCTGTATCACAATCAGAATTTCTTTCTAATACCTCTCTCTTTGCGACATATAATGCGTCATCCACCACCCTACTTCAGTTACTTCTATACATACATACATACATACTTCTATACATGCATAGAACCTCTCTCCCTCCCACAAAATAAAACATGCACCAATGATAAATAAAAGTATATACCAACATACATATCGTCACCAACACGTGTTTCGCTCCGAAACGGAGCATCATCAGGGTACGGTTTTACCGGATATTCATAGTATCTAAAACGGGGACGGTATACCTGTTCCACGTGCTGCTTCCAACATAAACATAAGAGAACGAGGCCGATGTATATTTTTACTGCACTAGTGAAAAAGAAAAACAGAACTTACATTGTATATAACTATGAAGTGTGCTTGCGTTTGATTCCAAGTCTTGTAATTTTACAGGTATCTTGTAACCTATATGTATATTGGAATTGTAAAATTGCTTACTCATTTATAATTCATACCTTAAGGTCTTAAAAAAGTTTATTATCACCCTCTTAACTAAAACTTAATCTTAATGTTGTCTTATAAAAATCCGCTTCTGCCAGCCAAAACTACATCTTGTGGCAAAATACAAATCAAATTTCAATTTAGGACATTAATCGTCGTAACTTTATCAAACTGCAAGATTCTCGTTCGATTTGTCAGCAGCTAACTAACCGAGAGGTGTTATCCAGCTTGTTGACAACGGAACAACGGCATCGATACAAATGCTGACTGCTAACGAATCGTCGCCGAGGGAGCGAATTGAGTGATCAGGTCTCGACGCAGACCGGAGCGTTTTATCTTCCTTTGAGTTCACAATACGGCATCGTGCTGCAGATTGCATTACGAAGTGCGCCAGCTGTTGCCCGCGGCTTTATTCACGGGGGTTGCGGTATGATTAATTCTCGGAACCTCCAACATTAGTATTCGGGTACGTTTAAAAATTATAACAAATAGGATTTTATTTATTTGTGTACCAAACCCTAACTGATTAAGAGTATTTTTTGTTAATTTAAGTTTTATAGTAACCTTAATAATTCTGGATTTTTCCATTGTTTCTATCCACCTTAGAAACGAGTTTGCCGTAGTAATCACTGTGGAAGATAAAATTGTTTGTTTTCAAACCACAGTAGTTAGCCATGTCTTAGTTGTATGTCCTACAGAGACATACACAACTAAGGTAGAGAGTCCTGCTGCCGTCCTCTTAAAATGTGCAAGTTAAACTTTTGGTTTGTGTTCCTGGTTGAACGGATCTTTAATCATCTGATAAAATAAAGTACTGAAGACGGGACTTATCACCTTTATCATAGAAACTTAGTTCATTTTGATTCTTGTCCAGATCTTATTTATGTTAATATTATTAATATTTCGATGAACGAACAAATTTTAATAAAGATACTAATCTGTTACTTCCAATTAATATTTGGACTTCGAACGCTATGCATAGCAATAAGTTCGCTGTCGCCTGTGGGACGGCTTGTTATAGCAGAAATGCGAGTAATTTCCCAAGAGATTAAGCAACCAGTTTTGTTTCACGATGACGTATTCTGAGAACTTTATTTTGAAGAAAACAAGATCGAGAATTGATTGATAATGGATAATTTTAAGAAGAAGAACCAACCACGGAGAGTTTTCTGGAGCTTCTATAGGTTTGAATATAAGGTCAAAATCTGAATGACTCTTTAGATTTCGTATGGTCGTAAGACGCTAATTTCAAAGAGATGCAAATAACTGCCTTTGTGTCGTAGTAGTCTTACGACGATTGCTGAATGTTGTATGGTAATATTTTTATTAAGAAGAATAATGTCATACTGAAATGCTATTGTTATCATTATGATTTTATAGCCTTTTTTAAGTTAATATGCTTTACACACTCAGACTATACGTCTTATGTTATGGTGTGTGGAGACGGCCTGCGTGGGTTAGGTTACCGTTAGCGTGTAGTACGTGCTAGGAACGTGGAACAAGAAAAATTGGAAGTCTGAACATCAACAGATGATTATTCAAGCAAAACAAAATACAATTTATAACTACATGAAGAAAACAATGCAAATATTGTAGAATGCAGAAGGAGAGAGATCGATATATATATATACATATATATCTATGTATATATATATATATATATATGTATATATATATATACATGTATATATATATATATATATACATATATATCGGATATATGTGTCGGAGATGGTCATTAGTATAGATGAGAAACGAAACTCAGCACGATATCCGAGTGATCGCAGCACCGCCGCGATGACGTCGATACTCGGCTAACATCGCGCTACAACAGAGCCTAGCTAGTGGAGTGACGCCGGATGGAGCCACAGTTTACATTCTGCGGTCGAAGAGATCGGTTCCTCCGCACTAGGAACTGTTACTTGTTTCGTTTGCCCGGTGTGGAGTGTATGTTAACAATTAATTAAAAGTGTTAAACGATTATACGCCCACGCTATGTTCGACAATGCTGCTAAAACTACTGGCGTTGCCGACATATATATAAAGCACAGGCAGAAGCAACAGCCTTAACACTAAAACACATGTGAACGGTTGAGGCATAACCTAAACACTAGAGGTAAGCCTTAACGGTAGCTGAGGGAGCAAGCGACAGTCGCCGTTAGTGAGGCCTTATTTTTTTATTGGTTTAAGTTGAACCTGAAATGTTTTAAGATGGACCCACTGCACAAATTAAGAAAAAAATATTCTAATAAGTAGTAATAAAAATAGTTATTTAGCTATTGCAATGAAATATTTTTTTTGTTAAATAGAATTGATCCTTACAAACTATAAAATGGGTTAATACCGAAAAAAATATCAAATGCTTCACAAAAATATAAATATTTACAATTATTTAGGGTAAAGTAATTATTTTTAAATGTCATTTTAAAGTGAAGCGACAAAGAGTTAATAATAATCCCCTTATTAATGAATTATGAATAGATGATCATATGACTTAAAACCCAAGTCATTGTGGATTCTGTATACTTTATAGTAATAATTTAATATTTAATAATATAATTTGGTTTTCAATTGGGCCTCCGGTGGGTCAAAAAAAAGGGGTTTTTTCTATAACTATTTTCTACGCTGACAATAATCCAAATATCTAGGCCAAACGTAATAAAATTACTCACAACTTGAAGCAGGCCGACACGCGCTTGGCCATTATTTTAATAAGCAGGTCGCTGCGTTGACCACTCCTAGACTATTACAAATTCTTTCTTCCCGAGTTGAAACACAAATATTCAAATCATTTCCACGGAAAAAAGTAAAATCCCGTTTAATAAGAATCAGCTTTGTTAATTTGGAAGGTATTTTTTCGGCAAATTGGAATTCTTAATTGTAATTAACGCACAACGAAGTCTCAGGGGTCGCAACAAGGCAAGGACGTAATTGATTTCGCAATAAATTTCTTTTAAATCGGCGCAATTATTCTTTTAATTTTATCAGATTAGAGGAGAAAGCTTGATGGGGTCACTAGTTCACTTTTCTAGTTCGCTAGTACACTTTTTCTTTTCAAGTGCTAAAACTGTAGCTACTATTTACTTAGTTAAAGGTTTGGTAAGTTCGATATATATCACGTTTGCCTTTCTAATCCTGATTCCCGATCTTAGAAACATTTTTTATATTATAACATTAAAAACGGAGACATTTGTTAATGATCTATATTTTAGAATGATATAATTGAAAGTCAGAAGCTCTATTGAAAAATAAAGCCTTAGTGAAATTTAAAATGGCTGTTTGATTTTAAAAAGCAGTTAATAATTTATGGTGGAAGCTTTCAAGAGGAATAAGACTTTCCAATTAGTGAAGTATGTTCTTGTCTGTTTACTTAACTAGCCCACTTTCCGAGCACCGCCCGCGAATACGACGGCTTTTTCCTGGTTTCCTTTTGCGATAATTGGGTAAAAGACCACTGAATTATAATGATAAAGAGATGGGTTCCTAGTGACACGTATGAAAAAAAAACCTAATTGTGTTAAAAAACTGACATCACACAGATCATTTATTGTCAGAAAGCGGTCATTAAACCAGCAAGCCTTAGAGACTTCTGAGCCGTGATAAAGATGTTATTGGTCTTCTCACTCAAAGGTGATACCAGTGTCGAACATTAGGCTGCTAATAGGTTGAAACTGAGCCAATTAATTTTGTAATTGCCACCGTTTTACCTGGAAATGTTTGTTTCCAGACTCTGGATCATTGTTTACTTCCCCGACGAGCCTTCAACACAAGCCTGAATGTGAGCATTTAATGAATGTATGTAAGGCAATTACTTCAGCCGGAGCCTCGCGTCAAAAGTGGCAAGAGGCTCGTTTCAAAGTCAAAAAGCTCGCGCGAAGTGTCGCTCTGAATTGACATAAGCAAATTTGAGCCCGCATTCAGCGGCACCATGTTATAAAACGATATGAGAAATAGCCGTATAATATTTACAGGAAATTATAAACTAAGTTCAACAAGGCAATATTTTAAAAGTCACAAAGTATGTGATTATCTAAATATTACATATACAATCATGTAAGTACCTATGTAAATACTAAAACACACTCACTCGGATAACCAATAAATTTTTTTGCTCCCATATAAATAATAGTTTAAAAAAACTAAAAAAACACGCTTTTATTGCTAATTGAACTAAAAAGTAGAAAATAATTTTTAATTACAAAGAGTCTTTATTACAGTAGTAGAAGGTCGGACAATCAATCATAATTAATTACCTCAAATAAACATTATAATAAAGTTTAAGTTATTAACAAAATAATTCAAATCAAAGTAAAAAGCGTGGGGTGCTCGATATATTAAATATGACACAATCATTCTATTGGCAACTATCTATGAGAGAAAAGTTATAAAAATGAAGTAAAATGCACCCCACGCTTTTTACTTTGATTTGAATTATTTTGTTAATAACTTAAATTTTATTATAATGTTTATTTGAGGTAATTAATTATGATTCATTGTCCGACCTTCTACTACTGTAATAAAGACTCTTTGTAATTAAAAATTATTTTCTACTGTTTAGTTCAATTAGCAATAAAAGCGTGTTTTTTTAGTTTTCTTAAACTATTATTTATTTTCCAGTTTTTAGTTCAATTAGCAATAAAAGCGTATTTTTTTAGTTTTTTTAAACTATTATTTATTTTAAACTATTATTTATTTTAATTCATTTTCGTTGATTGTACTTTTATCAATAAAATTATTAATTAAAAGATTTTGATCACGATAAATATCTTATTTACTTGTCGAATTTTGTTCTGTAAAATAATTTCAAAATTTATGTTCTGATTATTTTATTGTAATTAATAAGAAGCTTTTATAAATCATGGTTATTATATAACATCTTATATGAATATTAAATAGAGTAACTTGCGTTTATGAGACTTATTAGTACCCACGCATGTGTAAGGAATAAACTAGGTTAGAATGCAACTATCCTAAAGACATTTTGGTCCCCGTTGAGCAATACCGCGTCCCCGAGCAAGTTCGAAAGAGTAAGTCGTAGACTCCAGAAATCAGTAAGAGTAACTCTGACTGGAAGTGCAGGCATGCGCAGATCGCGCGCTAGCTCTATCTTTCTCACTCTCCTACAGAGGATCTAAAAAAGAATTTATGAATCCTGGCCGTCCTAATAAGGATAATGGGAAACTGTTATCAAATTATTGCATTGTCATCGGCCCTTGATATGTGTGCAAAGTTTCAAGTTGATCAGACTTTTAGAAACCAGTGAAAATTAAGCTCAAAGATTCCGTTACATACATACATACATAGATACAACCCGAGCTAATAAAAGCGTATTAAAAATTATTATTGTTCGTCATCGGAGTGCAATGCCATCTATACAACGACATTGGTACTAAAAACGTTACAGGGTCATCGCCCTAACTCGTTTGAAGACCTTCAATTTTTACTCTCAGCGCGGGTAAAGAAGTTTCACTTCAAAAAGTTATAAATAAATTAATTAATGCAGGAGTTACTGTTAAGCGTAAAGCGTAGTTTTTCTGAAATGAAAAGAGGGCGGCTTGCTAGTTACTACATATAAAAGTAATCGGAAATATTCTAAGCTATTATATACTAGTTGCGGTGCAATTATGTCTAGGCGTCTCTGCCTTTGATTAATTAATATTCTGTCCATACAAACTGAGTAAACATGACGCTTGTATAAGTAAATTAAAGTTAAATCGACAATAAAAAAATCTGACCTCGCCGCTAAAAGGTTGCAGCTTGAGTAAGCGATACAAAGATTAAAGCAAATAGTGCTTTATTGATAATTAATGACTTTTGACGTATAATTTTTCTACTTTTTCATATTTAAATGTATTGAAGGTACAGGAAGGACATCATCAATGAATTTGTATATTTTTAGCAACAAAAATGTTGTATCAATGCTTGAGAGCTGCTTCACTCCACATCGAGGTACTGTAAGACAAATGGTGAAAATATTCAAAATAAACGAGCCCGGATGGTTAGTCATTTTGAGACAAAATCATCATCATAAAACAAAATGATTTAGACGGAATTGTACTTGAAGAATCCCTTGAAAGAAACTTCATATGTATTCAAGGTGTTTCAGTTGCTGAGTTCGAAGGCTTCGCCGCTCTCTTCGTACCGGTCAATTTGCCGATGAGCGTGGGCGTCCCGATGTTGGGTCACAACTGTTCCACAACGGGACTCGAGATCTCACAAAGTAAGATGTGCGCAGTTGTTTTCCTTTACCAAAACCAGTGATAATAATTTCTAATGCTTATATAAATTTGAAAAATTACACGAGCAAAGTTTGAACCCGGGCCGCTGTGAAACTGATATGTTATAACTGCATGTAAAAATATATTGCATTGTGGCAGTGGAGCATGAATCGATGAAAAATACACGTTCATAATTTGATTGTAAAATGAAATAATGTGATAAAATAAAAAATAATATCCTATAAAAGAATAATAATGATTTAAAAAGTATTCTGTTCCGATATGTAGTAGATCATATGAAATGTGTACCTATTTAATAATATTTCAAAAAAGGCGATAGGTGTTAGTATACTTTAGGTGTAAGAATTTATATATATTAACCACCACAACCGACTATCTTCGGGTTGATATACAGGCAACTTCCATCAGGAATAATGCACCTTTTAAATGGCAAAAGAAATTTAGAAATACGCGCCCCGATTCCGAAAATAACTCTCCGCGTACACACAAACTTACAAAACTCGCATTCTCTCTTTGTAATTACTGTACAGATATACTTATTGTAAATATTAATTAGTTCCATGCCAAAAAAAAAGAAGTGTGTGTGTCAGCTCTGACGCACGACTGTAGCACGACTCCTTAAGTAGACATGTCTTTTGTATAATAATAATCATCAAATCATCATAATAATCATCTACATGTTTTTATATATATGTTAATAATAAACATTACAGCAGTGATGGCAATGGGCGTAAACTCAGGTTGTGCTGACGCGGGGTTGTAGTCCTGTGTAGCGCTGGTTGTCAGACTAAGATGTCGTGTGAGAGTTGCGTCGTTAATCCCCGTTCACCGGCCGGCTGAGAATGACATAACAACTTACAGTGCCAAATCGTATTGCACGAGAAACAAAACCCGAAATTACTTGTATAACTTAATGTTACAAACTGAAATAAACTTAAACTACTATTACATACGTTTGAGTTTATATATGTGTTTGTGTGTGTTGTGATGCTATACAGGAATATTTAAATGATGAATAGAAATACTTTAGATTTTGGTACTTACAGAGTGTGCGTGTGTCAATATATCCACATAAATATTATACAGTGTACTATAAGGTGCGCAAGGTAAGCGTACAGAAAATCGACATTTTAGTTAAAGCTCAACAAAATTTCACTCATAAATTTTTCGTACCGGAGGCCTCATACATAAATAATTTTTTAAGGAGTAAACTTGAAAATTTTAACTGTCACTAGTGACTAACTTGCACATTAATTATTCTGGAAGCGGGTTCAAAAGTTATGTAATCTACAAAATAAATATATACCGTGATACTGCGAGGGTCTAATTGCTGCTCATTTGGAGAAAGATAAGCCGCTAATGGTCCCCATTTATTAACGGCATGCAAGTATGTTATGTTATTTGGTAAAGCGGAAACACTCTTTTTATTTTCGGTTAAAATTCAATGCTTTTACCCGCCACATAATTAATCAACTAAATGAATAAATTGAAATATTATAACTTCATTTTCACCATCTTGCAAATATTTCACAGGTGTTATGAACGGATGTTGGTGCGGCACCGGAACTAGAACGGTGAGATTGCTACTGTGATTAATTTACTAATAACTCAATACTTGACTACAATTCCACCTGATCGTGTGTAGCTACGTAGCCTTAGGAAAAGACTATTCGCTCTCGACTTAGTCATCCTCCGTGTAATCGGATAGGTATACCGACGCTGACAAACTATTCCAATTTTCGTGGTATGCATAAAAAATGAAGAAGCAAAACACGTCATTCGTACTGTAGGGATGTTTATGGCGAAAGGATGGATCGTTCTACGATGTAAAGGGTATGGGGGAATCTGATTGTGTAATTCCTGCGCATATTTTCCAAAATTAACACCGAGAGACTGGCTACACTGCGCTAGTGCTGGAAGCTAAGAAAGTTGGTCACAACCATTTGTGAGTCAACAATGAGCCTCTTTGTACGCCTTTCTAATGAGTATTTCGTATCACCAGCCCAGATGTGACAGGTCTACTTGACCCACGACCAAAACTGTGCTTTACGTGAGGTTAAAACTTGTTTAGGTGTGAAGTACCGCCGCAACTTCGCTTGGTCACCTAGATTTCTTGTAGCTGCTGTAGCCCTGGACTTAATGAACCGCCCAAATTTAAAATTCGAGGAAACTTCTACTTCCAACAATGAAGTATTATTTTTGCTGGCAATAAAATTAATTATCTTATTTGAGGTTAAGTGTATATGGGGGTTCGAAAAATAATATTTTATTTGAAAATGTGTACAAGGGCTTAGTCCTTTGAAGCTTTGAAAAAACTTTTTTTGAAAGCCTTAGAAAACTTTGGCAAGATTCATATGATTTTGTTTCTAACAAGTCTTACTTGCTACTCTTTATGGTATCCTTCCTTGTGTTGCAGGTGGCAAGGACATACACAAATATTACATCACAAACACCCATGACCCGAGAACAAACATTTATCTGTCACATAAATGTCTGCCCTGGCCGAGAATTGAACCCGGGGCCCTGCGTTCGGTAGGCAGGGTCATTATCAACTGGGCTATGGAGTCGTTATATATTCAATACACAGAATGACGCCTTGTAACGGTTTTATTATAATTACAGATTTAATCATTTAAATAATAATACTTTGTTAAAACAGCTGTACATAGTATTTGCCATTCATAATATTCAACACAGTTGCTCTGTTCCTCGTACGTGTTGTTTGCTGAACCGTTTTCGACATAAATTACATTTATTTTACTATTAATTAATAACCTCTGCACAGTGCGGTCCGCGTTGCCGACGACGGCTCACATTCATTCTTCCATTCGCACTGCACTCCGACAACGCTGACATAGGCCGAATGCTTGGTAACGTTTATTACAAGGGTATATTTTACATTCGGCTATTATGGATTGAATGTTGCAACCGAATTTTGAATTTACACAGAAACGTGTACGTAGTCCGATCTCTTCAAGAAAATCATGACGTTGATAGCAAATGTCGTCCCGTTCCATAACACAAATACTGACGTGTGTAAACAAGTTTTGTTCTAATTTATATCCCGGATAATAGACTTATGTTGAAGTAAAATATATAAATAGACGTCAAGCTAAAATTTAGACACGACGCTAAAGTATAACTTTCAGTGACTCGATACATTCTCGTACATATAACATGAGACGCAGCACGTCTAATCATTCCTAATTATTCTGTATATCAACATGCCATTAATACGATCAATTACATCGTTCAAGAGTAAATTTGTTGAATATTGTGTTATATTATCAATAATGATCTCAAACGATAAAGTTCCTCAGGAATCTATTAGAATCCGGAGATTGAGGACGTGTGACGTTGGTTCCTCGACTTGCCCCAACAAACGTTTGATCATTTTCACAAATTACCTATCGTACTCATGACAAACTGATACCGTAACGAGTAAGTAATGAGCGGCGTGTCTGTGACACGTGGTGATGATGTGACGATAATACAGCGGACGCGATGGAAATAGTGGCTATGATTCGAATTCAAATTTTTGCTTCTGATACGAACAATAAAAACCGTTTGGATTAGGCCAAAAATTTACCGCGTGTGCAATAGGTTTAAGAGATTATTACAAGCAGTTTCAATGCTTCTTTCTTGGATAATGATGTACGACAAACATCCCTAGTGTTAAGATGTCAGTGGGCTACGTAGACTTTTTATATCATCAGGAGGCTCATTTGCCAGTTTACCAGCTATTAACATAAATAAATTCTGCATGTGTAAGTGAATGAAAACGTAAACGCCATTCCATTCCGCGAAGCTTTTAAGGCAATTGTCGGCAACGGCCCTCGCATCACTTAACCTGTAATATGAAAGCATTTGTAAGCTTCAATTCGCAACGCCAACTAAGCTCATTGTACATTTAGATGACAGACTCCAATTTTCAGCAGACAGGATTCAATTTCCGAGATGTTTCAATCCCGTGATGTTTGTTTCCATATTAATTTGAAACGTCTTCAGTGCCAACGCTTCGCGATTGGCTCTGATCAAATTAGT
The DNA here is from genome assembly GCA_003671415.1 of Megathymus violae. Lineage (NCBI taxonomy): Eukaryota > Metazoa > Arthropoda > Insecta > Lepidoptera > Hesperiidae > Megathymus > Megathymus violae. The sequence continues at coordinate 288,918 of PDGT01000006.1, read as the reverse complement.
AGATTTTGATTGATAAATTTCGAAAATTCGAGAAGGTTTCTGATTATTTAAAAGACTGATATGCTGTAAACAAATTATATTTAGTAATTTTTGGCCGTATTAGAGTGACCTAAAATATTGACCCCAATCCCATGCTGACAGAACAGAGTTTCGTAAGAAGAGACAAAAGCCGACCTGTTTGGTAGAAGGTTTTTGCATACAGATTATATTATCAATATTATGAAGTTATTTATATTAATACTGGTATTATTATCTTTCGTGTTCCGGCTGGGGGCTTCAGAGCCAGTACTTTATTTCTTCTTTTTTCTTAGTTGACAGCACATTAGTGATGCCTTTGGTGCCACCTTCGTCCATGGACGATATAACCACTTCTCATCCGGTGGCTCGTCTGCTAGTTTGTTGGCTATTTGCATAAACAAAATATATTTACAAATCATCAATAACAATCGTTCCCAGTAGGACACTGCCGTTGTGCCACTATTGATTCGTGTGTTGTATTTCTCTTGCGTTTGTTTTACCGCCCTATTGTCTACTCACTTGTACAAATGAGAATTGGATCTTTACAATTGAGACCGATGAGATTTGTTAATTGCGATTCCGGTATACTTAATGGAATCGTAATAAATATACGATATATAATGTGCCGTCATTCTTCGTTGTGTTGTCTATGGTGAAAACAAATCGAATTTCTTCCCACTCTGTGTTTAGTTTGTACGTTCTCTCGAATTACACGGAATTAATAATCAAACACAGGGTGGGAAGAAATTGATGTGATCATAACATGTTTTAAATACAGAGTCTGTCGAGGAAATGCTACGGGTTATATTCAAAGACACAATATTTCAAATGCAGATAGGTATTTATGTGACAGGCAATACTTGTTCTTTAGATCTACATATTTGAAAATCTGGCTACTGCTGTGCACACATAACCTTAGCATGAATACCAGTGTCTCCCATCAAAATCAGTAAGCTTAAAAATGACCAGGTGGATCTCTAGTCGTGGTGAAAGTTACCACCTATGAATACCCTAACACCAAGCGTGTTGCCGATACATTAATAAATGAGGGGGAAGCCATTAAAATTTGAAATCTAAACACGGAAAAACAGTACATACTATTTTTTATGATTGAAAGATGTTGACTAGTGTGGTAGGTAAAACCTCAACACCATGCAAACTTTATACTGTACAACACTTGATTTATAAGCAATCAAAACTGGATGGTTTGTGCTTATCATAAGTGATCGATCAGACAGAGTTAAGCAACTTCAGGTGCGGTCGACATTTGGATGGATGACGGTGACTGGCAAAAATTTCAACGATACCGTACTTCGGAGGGAATAGGAAGTGGGTTCATGGTTAGACAGCAATCGTTATGTAAGGTCTCGGGCGTTATAAGACTTTTCGTCGTTTGGATTGGCAACTAGAATTACTCTTCCTTACAGCTACAGCGTACTAACAGTAGCGTAGTAACTAACAGTGGCACAGGGCTTCTTACTCTTAGTCTACCCGACGAAACACGTGCTCTACAGTACATCGCTAATAGGTTAAAATGAATTCTCCAACTGGTCATAGTACAACAGACTTCTCCGCCCCATCAGCAACATTCGGGCAACGAATTAAAAAAAGGTGCCTTAAAAATCGATTACAGCAGAAATTCCGTACATTCGGTACGTTTTATTAAAAAGTCTGCTGACGCCATAAATTTAAGAGTGAACGCGAAGCTTCCGAAACTTTGAACCGGAGTAATGTTCATATTGGATTTCTATATACTTAGTGAAGTAGAAAGGATCGCAATTATTACGGACCGGTCAGAAGAGTATTAGAGCCGTTAGGTCCCCGCTGTTGGCCGTAGAATTTAGCAGATGCTCATAAGGAGTGAAGAATCGACCACTTTCCTCCAAAATGTTAACATTAAATATTGCTTTTTGTCACAATATTTCTGTCAATTGTCACTTCCTGTGATTAAATAATTAATTAGAAATACAATTACAAATATTTAAAAGTAAATCATTTATTAAATATTAAATTGTATAATGATGGTAGAATTATAACAGTGCTATTTAATTTATTATTTAATATAATTATTTGCTACCAGAGTTTGTCTTGTTTCCGACGCCATGTTTCCTTGTGCTTCCGCCGAAAACCAGGTGAAAGATTGCGAAAATGGAACTTGACAGTCTCGGGTCAGCATTGGAGGAGTGAATAATAATAACCCATAAATGTGGATAATAAACCAGCCCTAGAAGCTGAGGAAAGCAAAATAAATATAAAAATTATAATAAAATCAGTTTATTACCAAAGATAATTACAAATTTACAAAAACGAATACAAATAAAAAAGTAAACAAAAACTGACATATAACTATCTGAGGCCATGGGAGCTGGTTCAGCTGTTTGCTTACTCGTGACTAAGGTCCTGGGAAGAGTTATTTTTCAGCCAGTCGGTTCTCCCTAGGATGTATTATGGGAGGTGCAATGGTCTGTCCTCCAGCCGCTAGGTGATGATAACATTTGTATTAAAAAAAAAGGTTGGAAAATAAAAGTGTCTGTGTAAATTAAACTGCTTGAGCGATCCAAATACGAAGAAATAAAACGATTATTTTGAAACCATATAAAAAATTTTGGCTATCGCTAAAAATAAGGTAATGTATTATTGCTCCATTCTTAATAAGTGATATCGTCTTTAACCTTTCTCTTTACATCTGCTGTGATATGACATTAGAACCAGGAACGCTTTCAAGTGAGTTTGATCTTGGTATTCGGTAGCAATACATCTGCTATGGAGCTCGGATGGGACTTGACTTCTATTTGATGTCAGTGGCCAGCGTGAGTGGGTCACTGAAGAGCCGTTTATTACTTTCATATTAATAAAAGTAACAAAAGTTTATCTCTTCGTATTCCAACATAGCAAACAATGAAATAAATGATTTACCGAGGAAAATACTCGTAATAACGCAGATTGTTCGTCGTGTTGCATCTACTGTCATGAACAAGGTGCTACTCAGTATTATCTTCCAGCTTGTAAACTCCAGAGTGCTGTAAATTACTTTTATATTTTAACAATAGTATGTGATTTTATTATTATGTAAGATTTTAGAGTTAATACATTTTGTGTTAAAATTTAAAATATCAGAATGTCTCGAAAATATTATTTCACAGAAAATTTTGTGTTTGTCAGATTGAAGGTTGATATTATCTCATTCCGGACTGTAATTATTTGAACTCAATAAATAGATCTACTAAATAAAAATAAATTGCATGAAAACAATAAAAAAACAAGAACAAAAATATAATTTTTAATTATATCGTGTTGTGTTAGGTAGAAATATAAAGTTTATATAATGTAAAATATACATCAGTAGAAAAATCAAAACTAAATTTTACTTTTCACCTTGTCCCTAAAAATTAAATAAACAAATCAAAACGAATAATATTTATTCCATAAAACCTATACGGCGCACACATCTGGCGAAAATAGGCAGTTACCTAGTTACAAACAGTTCGACCCTTGCGAAGGCAACATCCCGTTAGTGGCTAAACAAGATAAGGTAATAATGTCCTACCAGTATTACCCGGCTACAATAAATCCGGTTCAAATCGCGGTCTAAACAACCCTCTAGCAGCGCACATCACATCGCCATCTGCCTGTGTGTGCGCAACGCGCCCGCAATGTTCGCCGCGTTATGTATATTTATGAGTCGGAGTTAGGGCATGGCCGAGGTGCAGGCGGAGGACTTAGGATGATGATAGTAGAACATGTAGTGCTATAAGAATTTTCATGCAGTGTAAAAACGGTCTGTTATGATAATCTCATAGCCTAGTTAGTAGTGAGGCTGCCTGCTCAGGGGTTCCGGGTTTGATTACTTGCCGGGGTAGACGTTTATATGACATAACAGTTTGTTCAGAGATTCCTAGTGCGGGGGGTGTGATTGTGTACACGTTTATTAATTATATTATTATTAATATTAGTTTGATAGTCTGTATTTTAAATATATCTGCGTATTCTTAATCACATTAGCACTTGTGTTGATGAAAAAAACTTCCTTAAAATACTTTACTAATCCGTTTTTAGAGGGCTCGTTGGACTGCAACTTTAAACCTCATGTTTCTGAGTTCGGGGCGTAAAAGGTAAGCCCACAAACCTTTGCTCGTAGTACAGTTTGCCGACTAACAGTAACGGCATGGCTGCTATCATGCAGGTTAATCTAGACAGTTCATGTGGATGGCGTTGAGTTTTTATCTACTTGGCTATATTCAGTTATATAGTATTAGTCCAGTTCATGGGCTGCAGTGAAAACAATGTAACAAAATACTAGGAAAGGTAATCTTTGATAATTTATATTATTAAGACTTAGAATTAATATACAACAAATTTGTATTTAAATTAAATACAATTTACATAGCTCAGCTGAGAAGTATATCGCCACCACCCAGCCCCGAGGCTACGGCCTCTGATTGACTGTGACCCGAGATTCTTATGTTATATAAATCCACCTGTGTTGACACTGTGTCTGACATTCCGATTATATAATGTAGGAACTATTTATATGTACCATGCGTTCAGATTAAAATAATATTCCTTCTAAAAATTGTGAATTATTCAATTTTAATCATACAACTCGTACTGACTTTCAATGTTATATAAATTTACAATAAAAAAGAATAGTATATATATATATATATATATATTGAACGTTTTACTATTTTGGCGTTAAACTATCGACAGTATAATATTTGTTTGTCTTGGGGCAATTTAAAGCTTAAATCTGAGCGATTTAATCCAATGCGATTTGAAGCTTACCTGGTTATAAATACGTTTTAGGGACACTTATCACGTGTTTATATGGCAAGTTAATAATCGTGTGAGCGGTAAAATGCAGGTTCATTTCAACTTCTCGCTGTCACTCAGACTGGAGCTTTACGCAGTCCGGTCCGGCTAGAGCTTCGTTATGGAAGAAATTGGACTGTCTCCAACCGTCGCATATTTTTCTTTCGGGAATTACAATTTTGTAGCGTCTTGCAAGCAAACAAGAGCTTACTGTAATGACGCGCTAGTATTCTGTTTTTATTATTGACTAAATACATTTAGTACTAAGCGCTCGCACTCGACAGATTGTGAGTTATAAGAATTCAACCGAGTTGAAGAGACAGACGCGGTCTGTAGTTGGATGGGTTACCGCCAGTAGTAAAATGTCATGAGCGCTTTTAAGCTTCCGAGAATACGTTAAGTCATCGGCTGTGGAAGTTTTATACCATTACGAAGTCGGAAACCTCCGGTCGCCACGACTTACAAGCCTTGGCCTTGACCTCCAAGATTGGTCTTTATTTCTACATATGGACAGTATGCTGGACGAAGTTACAAGCTTCTTCAATAATTTCGCAGAACAGAGAGAGAATTAATTTATGGTCAGCGAATGCTTGCCATAGGGTCCCTAGTCATGAGCGCGTAAAATTTAGGAAAATTAGGAACGACACCATACTGTGTTACAAGCCATTGATGATTGTCACGTCAATTAAAGGTAACAGTTTAATTTGTCCATTTTTGCTGTACAATGGAGCACCACGTCTTATTAGAGAACTCTGGACCCTGTACCGCTCAGTTTAGTGCGAAAGCACTCGTGTTATGGCAACGTCATATAACTGCCTAACTAGCTTTCCTCCCTCCTTGAAAAATCAACCGCAAATGCTTCCAACGTGCTTCAATCGCGGTTACAGGATCAGAAAGACAGTAGCACGCTGCGATGTTCTGGTAGTACAGATGTCCATATGCGACGCTGAGTACTTACAATCATGAAGCCCATGTGTTCGTTTGAACGCTATTGACATATGAATAATCTCGAAGCAGGAAAATAAAACGAGCGTTACTTCATGAATATAAGACGCAGGTGTCCAATTACTTGTAAAGGGCGTTTGTTAGACGTGGCGGTCCCCAACGCTCCTATTTTATATTCTATCGTGTAATTCCAGTCGATATGTATGAGTATAGATGTGTGCTGTGTAGGAGGGATAGCTTCGTGGTTTGACGTTTTGTTGCAGATTTTTTATGTTAGAAGACGGCAACCGAGCACTTCAGTAACAGAGTGTCAAAGATACGTTTTCGGTCCAGAAGATAACGTTACCTCGCTCATGAGACGGTTCTCCAAGACTGCTACGAAATATTTTGATTCTCACTATCAGAGCTTACAAATAAATAAGGGCTTGTACCACAAATTAGTTTTGAATTTTACATCAATGAAGACATGCCTTCCGTCCTTTGGGCTTTAGAGCTTTTACCTAATAGTGTATATTCACACTTAGAGCTTACTGACTAAGCGAATTTTGATTAAATTTTTGAATTTCATTTTCAGGTTTAACTTTAAGGAATAGTAAGAAGGGGTAAATTAACAAAATTAAAAAAAAAAAAACTTTTTTAATAAATCTACAAGGTCTAATATTATAGAAAGTACGAATTTTGTGTCTTTGTAATGCGCGAAGTAATCTCCAGTACCATGGCACCTGTCTGAATAATTCTTTGTACGTTATTTTAGATGGACGTAGACTATTTATCATGGAAATATAATAAATTATTCAACCCGAACGAAGTCGGGGCGGGCCGCTAGTTTCAAATAAATGGGCTCGTAGTAAGAAACAAAAAATCGTTTTTTTAAACAATAACATCCCGTTTACCCCTTCCGTTCGCAACTAGGATGAATCTCGGATCCTCTCGACCGACCGAGATTAAATTATTAATAAACTTCTCCCGTACCCGCCCATACGTCTCCCGCACCGTACTCTTGGATTCGGGTTGACTCTATATAATTATTCTGAGATTAAGTTTGATAATTGTTACATAAATTGATATGGGTCTCCACACATTAATATTCACCGGATTGTCTCCCCCTCCCTCCCCCCAGGTTCACTCAGTCCATGCATCTGTGTCCTATTACCTGTTTATGGAGCTTGTTGGCTTCCTCGCGCCCTTTGTACCCTATGCATCCTGCCCTTTTTATACTTTCATTTTAAAGTTGATTATAGTACGGTGGCTAAAATTCTCATCGCCATACGTGACTAGTGGTCGTGCATTAAATAGGATGTTACAGAATTCCACGACTTCCAACTGAAGATATCTGGAGCCTATTGCCACTTATTTGTCAGTAGGTTTAATTCTACAACTCTTTATGAAGTTGTGAATATATTATAATTTAAGAAACCTTATTCTAATGTAGTTTCCAAAGCTGTTTTCAAATCCTCATTTGAGTAACTATGAAAAACCGGCACTGAACAGCTTAAGAAGTGGAGTCCCCCTTGCTCAGGTTGATAATATTGGTGTCATATATTGGACAGCAAATTATACTTCAATCTTCATGTTGAAAGCATTTAGATTTTGTCTTTCGTAAATTTAACATTTTTTTAAACTGAATCTAAGTTAAGAAATGTAAAGTTGATGCAAATAGATTTCAATATATTTTACTGACAGTTTGAAATTATAAATGATACTTTTTAATTTCATTTTATAATCACATCATTAATGAATTGCATTATTTTTGTCAATAAAATTGTAATGTGATAAAAATTTGTTATAAACGTAATTGCAGACATTTTTAAACAAAGTTTTCATATATCATTAGGATGACACTTACGGAATCTTGTATTGTATTCGATAATTTAAATGTAGTACTTTGTTGGTGCTACTAGAAAATAAATTTTGTTAATAAATAAATAATACCACACTTCGTCTCCTCCAGAAAATTTGATAATTTACAACATAATGTTATCGTATTGTATAGAGAAGAAGAGAAAGAAAAATAAAATTTTTTAACTATCACAACAATTGAATTGAGTGCGTAAAAGTCATCTGCATTTGAAGGGTGGCCAACCTCCTGCCCTCGACCAGCTTCGGCCCTTAGTTCCAATCACAATTATGTAACACTCCATCCCTTTCATTAAAGCAAATGGAAACGAAAATGGCGCGTCGATAGATCGGCGTTACACGACCGGATACGATACGCTTTTCTGCATTAGGAATTATGTTGTTTTCAACATTTATATCGCGTACATTAAAAGTCATCTGTTTGATTACGTAATGTAACAGTAATAACGTAATGTAACGTAATGTAACGCTGTAGCATTCCGCTTTGAGCGCTAGCGTCCAGTTTGAAATAAACCATCGATGAGTAAACACGTTTTTAATTTACGTACGTACGAGCACAAATCAACACTAAATATTACACCTTATTGCCGCAAACGCCATTATATACTACAAACGCTTGATAATGGCTCGCCAATCTTCGCATTTCTTCGTGCGGCGGCGTATTAGTATTTTTTTTAATTCATGATTCATCTTGTCAGTTGCACTGTTTGACTGGAATGAAACGGAAAATGTTTATTTCGAAAATCGGATTTGTTATTTTCAAAATATATAAGTTTGTTTAGCATAAATAAATAAGGTTAAATATATGAGGTTAGGTTAGCAAGAATATAACTGTGAACAGTAGAATTATTACATTATTTTTCCCTACATTGATTAACACTGGTTAGTTATGTCTAAAAGTAAGTTGCTTCCAGCAGCTTAATGATTCGTTCTGAACAACTGGCAGCAGCAGTCTAAGACATAAATGGTTTCAATGTTTTTGATATTCAGGGTTGTACGGAGTTAACATATGTAAAAAGCCATTTAAATGCACAACGACACATATTCAGAACTTCACCATACGAATAATACGATGACAAGGGAAGAGGAAATTATGTTTTTAAGACAGAGTACTTAACGTAAACATTAGTGAGGCTAACTTTATTTGCGGTATCAATTATTTCCAACGAATATAATATAATATCACATACTATAGATTTCATGGCCGTTTGCTCAATTTGTGTTCCGTGTTAAGTCCAATTAGGATCATTGTGTTAATGTATACAGTAAATTCAAAATCCATTCCATCCATGAGGCTATATCTGCTGCATCCACTTTACTGAAGAATAGTAGGAGTGCATATAATAATATTTAATTTTAATTTATTTTCGCTTTTTAATACAATTTTGTAGTTTTTATTTTGAAGTCGATTAATTATTTTTTGAATGATTTTTATGACTACTTTTTCTGGATCGTGGTCGTGAGTACTAACCGCCTCCGGCGAGGCGCGCTCCGCGAACTTCTGCCGTTTCTCACTAATATAATTAAGATCACCCCTTTCCACGTAGTTCGAATAATTGCTCAACTATTCGAAACTGCGGCCTTAAATTTATAACTGCTTTTCGACTTAATTGATTGCTTTTACAAAGATTTTCGGATCGACTTAACGTTCACTTCATGTGTCGTCCTATTCACTCGAGTGAATCATTATATATTAACTAGGGGCTCCGTCCGACTTCGTTCGGGTTGGAATATTACTATTAATTGTATATCCATCATTATTAAAAATTTAATATTTTTTGTCTCGATTAAACATCCGTAGGTTACCGGACAATCTATGTAGCCTATTATCAATTGCAAAATCACGTGTTCTCACTGTATTATACCAATTTTTACGAAGATCGGTCAAGCCGTTTTTGAGTTATAACGGGACATACAGACAGACAGACGCACAAAAATGTTCAAAATGATCAATGTCAGTGTCTTTTTTTTTTTGCGCCCAAAAGATGGAAAATGGGCTACCCTCCGGAAAAGCGCGGGAGGGGGGTGGTGAATGCTCCTAGCATACCAACGCAGCCGGCTGCGCTGGTTATGTGGGACTCCCGAAGGCCTACCCACTAAACACCACCCGAGTTGGCTTTGGCCTTGTGGCCTCTAAGCCTTCATCTGAGGCGACCCATCCTTAGAGAAGGAAAGGGTGCTAGCGGCACTCCCGAGGGAGCATACGCTTGTTGTTAACACTTAAGGTGTTGTCGAATGGTGAGACTATGTGGCGTCTTAAGGACGCTACTAACTGATATTGTTTGAATTCTTGACTATGGCCGCCAGGCGGCGGTCCAAGTCAGAAGATATCTTGTTGGGGGGATTGGTGAGAGCGTTTCTTGGCCGCCGGATTTGGCGGCCTGTAAGACTAGGGGCGGTGTAGTCCGCTGCCTGTCTGATGAGTGGATTAGTATGTTCCTCTGAGGATTTAAA
>PDGT01000006.1:198497-277936 GCA_003671415.1 Megathymus violae | reverse complement strand
TTTGGATGAGGACGGGGCGCTGGTGTCGATGGACATGAGCGGGACTGGTTGGGAGGGAAGGGAAGGTTTCCCCTCTGCGGACGCCTTCGCGGCGCGTTTTGTTAGGCGCTTCGTGCGTTTGGACTCGACCGGCTGGAAGGCCTGGTCGTCGGACTGCGACGGCGTTACGGTACCGTCGTCGAATAACCCTAGCGAGCCATCGGACTCGATCGGACGCTTACGCGACGAGATTGAATGGGCGTCGGAGAATTCGACGTCGTGGGCCGGTGAGGCGTCAGGGGACGCGGGTGAGTCAGTTTGTGGTTTGGTCGTAGCGAGGGCTTGGATTACCGCGTTCTCGTCTAGCGGCGTTTTCATAAACGGAGACAAAGCTTCGAGGATGCGACGTAGGAACCCTAGTTCGGATGGATTCATCCTCCTAACAATCCTCCCTGCCGCGGCAGGGAGAGACTCGAGAACGAACAACGGAATCTAAAAACAAAGATGGAATGAGCGAGACTACGAAAACAGTGACTATCCCTAGCGGAAATAGCCACTAACCGTCACCCTGGGAAGGCCCAGTGCAGTGGGATCGGGTCTCCGGTTTCTCTCAGTCCGAGAGGACTGAGAAGCGCACCGGGTCAACGCTAGCTGGTTTCGTTGTCACCGTTAGGTATCCACCAACTCAAACGCGAAACGGATACTTAGTTGATGCCAACACAAAATAACACTAAAAGGCAACAAATAAGTCGCGGTCGATGCGGTATCGACGACACAGAAATGCAGTCGAAAAATGAGATGACTTACTCGAGAGTATGTCGGAGAGGTCCCTCTGCTACGGGAGCAGAAACGGAAGTGAGATCAGTGTCTCATAAGACGAATATTTATCATAATTTTTGACATGAAAATGGAATGTACGGACAGAGAGACATTACAAATTTATATAGATAAATAGATTCTATATAGCCTATCATCTGCGCAATCACATGTTTTCACAACATACCGAGTTTCATTAAGATTGGTCAAGTCGTTTTTGAGTTATCGCGAGACATACACGAAAATCTCAACAGATTTATATAGTAGTATAGATAGTTCAGTAAATCCCAATTTTGAATATTTCTTTATTTATTGATCTCTATCGCTTATCAACTAATTGCTATGAACAAGTTATCTAGTTATCACGTGTTTTAATTTTCACATACTAGTCCATCAGGTGAATTCAATCATCGGTTATTTTAACTATTCATCTTTAGGTTGTCTGGAAGAAATCGCTCTTTAACGACAAGACCACCTGTTACGTGACTTGTTGTACGAAATTTCCATGGTTGTATTTATTTTGCTGGGGTACAATAAAGATTAATATTAATGTTCTGTTAATATGATAGCCTTTCAACGACTTAATTTATATAATTGCATATTGACAAAATGTATTTATTTTGTCGAGACGATAACTTGAGGTGTGCGGATATATTAATACGTGATGAAACAATTTAGTAGGTACTCCTTTTTAGGCATATGACACGCATATAACAATATAAAAGTTGCCACAGATAACTGTCAAACGGAGAAAAAGTACAGGAAGCTAAAGTTTACATGTGATGCGTGTTAAAAATACATTAGAATTCCTCGAATCACGGTTAAGTTTCGACCAAAAGTCGTTTTAAAATTATTCTCTCTGGTCGTGCAGACGTCAAGTTTCGTCTACAAATACACAACCGGTTTGACGTGGTTTCATTATTCGACAAACCATAACTCCAACTAAAACCTGTAAGGCATTAAAATTGATTGAACCTATATGTTCTGTCATTAAATATTTTATTTACAAGATAACATCTATCATTGGATGCTAAAGTTAGGTATATGTACAGTGCGTACATGCAAAATAATTTTGAAGTTGGTGCTTTATCCCCGCATCAAAACAATACGATATGACGATCTATACATGAAGAGGGACAATCAAATAAGGCAAGAGATATTGATAATATAGAGGCATTACATGGAGGGTGGCAATAGAGATGTGATCTATATTAAAGACGCGATCGTGCCATTGTCTCGTTCGATACGCGTACATACAGGAGCAAAAAATTATATTGAACGATGTACAGTGATAACATGTAACGCCCTATGTGAGACCAAGGGTGAATAAATCGTTTACTCCTCTTCGATCTTTAGAAATCTAATTAACCGTATCGATACTTTATCTGCAGTTCAGCTGTACTGCTACCAATTCCTTAGGATTAACACAGAAAATGTGAAGTTGTTTTCTTTGAAGCAGCTTTCGGAGAAATATTATTGTTTCATTGTTTTATTTTTCGTGTCTATAACTAAAATGTTTTTCTCTAATAAGAGATCTTTTACTTATTACTGTAATTAGGTATCTAAGTGCCAACGCCTTTACGCTTTGTACGTATATTAGGTAAGTATAGATTCTCGATGGATTAAGGTAGATTAAGCCATTTTATCAGTTGATGTTTCGTGAATGACTTAACGCTTACTGGGATTATCGGCTTACTCACGTATTAGTTTGAAGGTATTTTGAAAGTAATCAAGGTAATTATTTTAAGAGATGTCCGAAATCCGAAGTTAGTCGAGAGAACTCAACTAAACGTAGATCCCACCTCAATTCCCTACTCAAATTCCCTCCATATAAGAGTTCCTTCTACTCGCAGTCCTTTTCCGTGCATGCCGTGAGAATGTGGAATTCGCTCCTGAATTACATTAGAGGTAGTAAAACTATCTCCGTATTTCAAAAATGTGTCAAAGAGCACTATATTTCCTTAGGTGCGTAAATTATTTTGTTTTATCTGTCTATAATGTCCTGTTGGTTTACTCTGTTTTTTGTACTTTACAATAGTACTATCATTTCTTCATCGGTATTCCTAGTTTTATTATATATATTTATTTATGTATAATTGTTTTTACGCATGTATTTATAAATTATTATTATTTAGTTGTAATGTACTGTATTTTGTGTACACAGTCTACTACCATACCGCTCTCCAGTCTCAGGTCTGCTGGAAGGAATTTATAAGAAATAAGCAGCTCCTTGCTTGATGATTTATCTGTACAATGTTTGTATATGCGTATAAATTATTAAATAAAAAATAAATAAATAAACAACGATGTTAGTGATATGTGTTAATAATTGGTACCATCGTCTCATTTGCTTGGAGCTGAACCACCGCGAATTAAATTCAGTAAAGAAAGAACCGATAAGGGCAGAGATGCTTAAAAAAAGATGTTTCATCGATTATAGAAAACATTAACCAGCGTTGGAGACCTACAGACACTCAAGGAACTTTAGCATAATCACTAATCTCTTCACCAATCGATGCTGGAGGTTCAAGAATTATGCTTAAATGTACTCCAGGTATCCTTAGTGGTGTCCCTGTAGCTCGGGGCCAGAATACGAGCTATTGTAAGAGGGCTGCCTTTTGTAAGAGGCGATTAAAAGGGGACTTCCAGGGCTGCGGACGGTAAGAGTGGGAGCTCGAACCGTCCGGCTAGTGACCCCGGGAAGGACGACGGTATGTGTGGCCGCGTACCGTTGCAAAGATCTCATGATATGGGACGGGACAGCTTGTCCCTTTCAGTCAGAGTCTGACAGGAGAGAGCCCATCAGTTTTAGTGCGGTAAAAACCCCACATAACCCGGCGTCGCTCCCACGTCACCGGGTCCTTTTGAAGTTTTCCCCTTCGAGACAAAAAAAAAGTCTCCTTAGTGGAGCCGTGCCCTTAACAGCTAATGCGTTGCAACGAAGGCGAATCTATTTACGCCTTTTTATACAACAGCAAAATAAAATCGTACAAGAACAGAGCATGTTTGTTTATCCATACAGCACTTAACGGTACTACGCCACGTTGTGTTGTGACGCTCTATTTTCATTCCTGCTAATGCTGTACTTACGAGGAGAGAATTCGACGGAGCGTTGCAAAATATATTTTGTTTCAAGTATTTAACCGTGGGAGGAGATTTTTGTGTCGCAGTATTAATCCAGAGGTCTGACATGAATTACTTGTTGGTCAATGCCGTTAACTGTGTGGACAAAATGGAAAACAGTTTTATATAAGATTAACTGGTTAGGTTGACACTCTAATTTGGTACTGAGTTGTTATTGGTTAATAAAAATAATATTGATAGTTTTTTTTATTAATTAGCTTGGTATAATTGCAATTTCACAAGCATTTTTACGTTAATTTTAATGAAAAACTCTGAGTTAATAATTTATTAGTAGCTGAATAATTCAGAGTAGGTACTAATTTTATATATATATATATAGTCTAGTTATATATATTATATTTAATAGTAATATTTATATATAATATACATATATATATATATATATATTTATAGTATTCATATTATACGTATGTATTATGTAATGTTACTATGTATGTCAATATTAACTCACTACTTACCGCCGTTGAGTGTTTTTTCTGACTTTCCGAAGGTTGACTGGCAGAGAATGCTTTTAGCATTAAGTCCGCCTTGTATCATTACAGTTTGTATGGTGCAAAAGTTTAAATAAATAAATAATTTTAATCTTCGAGGCCGTTTTTGGCATGTCAGTGGAATTGCCGTGGTATATGTTTGAGAGAAAACGATAAAAATGTCACTAATTTAATAAGATAAAATTGTTCCAATACGGATAAAAAAAGATACATTTGTTTAATTAAAAAAAACACTCTTCGAAATTTATCGATAACGCCTGTATATAATTTTGTTAGTTCTGCAAGTTAATTATTTACCAAAGTAGCTGCGACCGTGAAACAATACATTAGGAATGATGATATTATTGTAAATTACACTCTCTCCATCAAAGTTATGGGTATATTCATTAAATTCCCTCAACGAGACATAATTTACAGTAATCACTTTGTAAAGTATGTTATGATTACCGAAGCTTTATAATAAAATAAGTTTCATGAACAATTATGGAGCGAATGAAACAATGTTACCGTATTGCTGATAATTATAATAAAACATTATCAATCATTAATTACAATCACGTCGTCAAGTATGCTCATTTAGAGTCAATTACTACAAAAATGTTAATTAGCCTTATAATAATTACTAAATTATTAGATGTGCTACAAATTTAAATGTCTAGTGACATCTAAATTATACATTTCGATGTAAAATCTTTGTTTCTAGCTTCATGTCTCCGTAACATTTGAGTCATCACATATGTAGAGTTTATTTGTATGACGAGCAGAGACACCCTCACTATTGGGACTCCACCAGGGAATTGAAAACCTGGTAACAAGTGTGATACCTCAAGAATCACCATTAGCAATTAGCTAATTGCAAAGCGCACGGGATACCGAGTGGATAATTTCATTTATTTAGAGTACTAAAACTGGGCGAATATTATGCGACTGCATAACACAATAAAGCAACCTAACGGTATAATGCTATATGGCTATGTACTTGTTTGTTCATCTACTTCTGAAGTAGATGACCTCAATCGTGACAGCCACAGTAGTATCAACTCAAGTGTTTGTACCAAAGACATACTATTTCCTACATGCAGAACCAAGTCGCATCGTTAAAATTTCTCATATTTTTATCATAACGCACAAAAAGACACAAAAGCTGAAGTATCTCGCTATAGCGCAATTTATCGACACAGTGTCAAATTTGACAAAAGAAACTCGGAGCGGAAAGGCACTTGATTGTAAGTTGTGTCTTTGTATATTCCCACCGTATGTGTATATTGTAAGTGCTCATTAGAACCGGTTGCGGGTCGTTTGATCAGTGGAGTTGCGGAGTGCGACAACACTGAGCACCATCTCCATATTGAACTCAATTTGCGCGAGACTGCGCCGCGGCACGCCGACGCGTTATTACTTTTATTATTTATATTTATATTATTTAATTATTATATTTATTACTCGAGTCATGAAATTGTGAAAATTATTAGATTAAATCAACGACAGCAAAATTATTTACGCATTTCATATTATTTAAGGGATTTCGTTTAACATTAAGTTCAAACCACTTTCTTGGAGGAGATAATGAAGTTCGTTTAATAAGTTAATAGTTAATTTAAGTATCCAAAAATTACTCTAATAGCAATTTATTATAAAGTACAATCTCACTATTCAATGCAGAAGACGTGAGCAACGGATAAAGGTTTAGCAAACCCAATAAAATTCTCACTGATCGATTTCTGTACATGAACGATATATGAGAAAAAATATTATTAAGGGAATTTATTAACGCAATAGAACCCAAAACAATAGTTGTTAGAATTTTTGTCTATTTGTCTGTGCGTTTGTTCCCGCTAATCTCAGAAACGGCTTAACCGAATTTGTTTTGGTTTTCACTAATGTATGCATCACTTAATACTTAAGGTTTCTTTCATTGGAATACTTCCATAAAAAAAAAATGAGTATGTATATCTAATTCACAGAACGAGAAAAACCTAGAAAAATGCAGATGCTATCTTTAAGCGTAAAGTAGTTTTTCCGAAGCGAACCGAGCGAAGCGAGGGCATTTGCTGGTTTATATACATATATATTTCGAGTTCTCAGTTTAATCAAAAACGTCCAAGAAGCTTAACCGCTAACATCCCGCAGCAGTGAGGTTATCTTAACGTAATTATCAAATCACGGAAAAGCTCGTGACATTACGTTACTACGCGGTCACCCGCTACCGACTACTCCTGCTGACTTATCTTTACAAGGTCTCTCCACACTTGCAATCTTAACATTACTTAATTTACATTGCATTTGACGTTGGTAATCTATATACAAAAATGAAAAACAACATAATTCCGTAGGTACCATTTCTTGCCTGCTTGTCAACCGATATTTGACGAGTTTTAATATTATTAATAAAACATTTGGAAACAGAACATTATTTCAAAATTTCAGTTATAAAACTAATAACCTGATTTCGCTTCGCTTTAAAAATTCTGCGTTAACAAATCCATTTCCCGGGATGAAATGTATTCTAGATTCAGCGGTTTTAGTTTTGTACGTGAACGGACAGACAGACATATTGATAATCATTGAAAAAAAATTGCTTTAACCTCTATATCGATGACAAAGTCTAAATAAATGGGCTAGCTTCCGTCGCCTCTTACGACTCTTACGTTCTACCAGCATGGGATTTGGAGGAATATTTTAGGCCGCCCTACTGCGATCGAAACAATTGGCAAGTTTGAAATTATTTTCAGCACAAGCGAGGCGTGCTATAAGATAAATTATAAGATATACTCGTATTATAAATGTAGGTTTAAATAACGTTTCATGTTACTGATAAATAATTGGTTTCACGTCGTGTCACAGATCTATCCGCAATCCACTCTCAAGAACTAATGGCGAAGAGAGCATATTCGTCAGTGTTCGGACTAACGAATCGATCATTGTTAAACGCCGCATCTTTTCCCTTGCACTGACACAATCGGTCGGCATAATTGTAAAAAGTTTCTCAACTACCCGTTGTTCTTGACAGGCGTCAATAAAGTTAAGACGTTAGACTTAGTTCGAAGCTTTATATTGAGTACTTTTATATGTTGTGCATTTTGATAATTTCATATGATGAAGTGTTGTGATTTATATATTATCATGGCGCTAGCTATTTCTCGCTAGTATTCCATCCGCTGCGATTGCGAATAGCACGGACGTTGAGAAATATGAGGTCACAAAAACCCGTTACCGGAGAAGAAACATTTATTTGTCACACAAATGTCTGTCCCGACCGAGAATCAAACTCAGAACCATTCGTTTGGCAGACAGAGTCAGACAAAGCTAAGAGGTCAGTATATTTTGTGACGACAATCAATGATTCTTGCTCATTCAACATTTTTAAATCAATGTACAATATTAACCAAAATATTATTTAGAGGCATTAATTACCTTTCAAAAACAAGAATTAGCTTATATTTTGCCATAAAATCTAAATTAGTGTTATTCAAAAAATAAAGTTAACCAAACATGTTGTGTCAATTTTCAATCGACAAAAATAAATATTTGAAATTAAAACCAATGTTTCCCAACTTTCACCAAAACCTAGTTCCTTAAAAGAACTGTAACGGAAGCTGGTATATGTATTACAATGTCTAAATCAACATGCCTTATATGTATAATGTAAAATGTACGCACCTTTAATTGGCATACGCATTGCACACTCTCCTACGTACATATGCAATGATAAGATCTCTGTAATGTTTTGTTTGTTATTCTGTATTCATAAAGTATGCAAATCCCCTCTAAGAATTTGTAATGATGGTGTTGATTTGACCAACAGAAATGATACATTTGTATAATGACGTAGTACAGGAAAAAGTTAATAAAAATAAAAATAGCGAGCTTAACACATGTCCAAGTAAATTATATACTTTACGGCAACGTTCAGTTAACAATATAACCCGTAACCGGATCACATAAAGCTGAATTAGCTGGAACACAAACAACGACCGACATAAAGAATCATGGCGTCCATCGCGAGAAAAAATTAAACAATTACACAACGGATCGTTTCACGCTCAATGGATTTTAATTACGCACCGAATAAAACCAATTGATTCTTTCATACTGTTTGATAATATGTCTGATAGAGAGCGGTGAACTAGAAGCTGAGGACACGGAGAGAAAATTAAATTTATTTCACTGCTTCCATCATTAAACTTAAATACAAAAAACATAACTATACAGTACAAGATATACAGTCGTAAGTACTAATAATTGTAAGTTTTATTTTTATTTTGTTATGAATGACAGATTTGCTAGCGGTAACTTAGCTCAAATTTCCGAAAACCGTAGAAAATTACCACTTTTTAATAAAAAAATATCATATAAAAACAAGTAAATGGTTCCCATTGATATTATTTTATAAGCTATTGTTTTTATATCAATAACCGATAAATAAACAAACGGATGCTGACCTTATTGGCCACTACCGACAATAGATATCTGTAACCTTCAACAACCCTACGTTAACTAACTTTTAGATACTCAATCGAATGTTGTTGAAACTAACAACTAACCAACTAATATCACACTCTAAAAAAAGTCAAAAGTAATTCGACGTTAAATTGAGACTCGATCACTTTTACCCTATTTAAGGTTCTGTTCTCCTCCGGTAAGTTTTGAATTTCTACACGCAAACCTCTCTCACCGTCTCTAGCACATGGAAGGACTTTCAGATCTGTTGTGCAACTTGGCAACTGCGTTAACATGATTAAAATGTATCCTTATAATATTTAAACCTTATGTTAAAAATTCTCTGCAAGCTAAACTTTAGCTTCAAACCTTTCCATCCTAAGTGCATATTAAACTTACAAATTAATTATGATGACGTGCTCATGCTCTAATAAGGCATACTTCATTAAAATAAACATTGATTAGAAATTACAGGCCGAGGAAATATCTTGTACATTCGAGGAGATTAGAGAGATTGCAAAGCGCTTGATGTGCGTTGACGTGATAATCTGTAGCAATAACTTAATGCATCTGTCTATACTATTTTCCGTAATAATATACTGATATCTTAATAGACAAATACGTGAGTGATCTCCAAAATACAAACTCTTCAATACAAATTCAATCTCCAAAAAATATTTGGATATTATAATCTTGATTTGCCACAAAATCATAAACATTTATTTTGTTCTTAAATGATTTGTCTACGCATTTTTGTTATACAGTACAGCACAACTTTTGTTCTTTCTTTTTTTCTCTTCTCCTTTAAACCAATGTGTTCTTATATTGAAGTCTGTCATTTGTACATTCTAATGAAAAGGATGGTCCAAGCTCTCAAATAGGTTTAATTAGACCCTAACCTTTGTCTGAGCAATAACTGAAAACCCTAAAATAATATTCCACTTAATTACGAACAGTTCCAACTGACACACATTTGAGTTTTATCGAGCAGCCCTGTCGAATTAAGCAGTTCTCGGGGACATTTTCTCTCAATAAAAGGATCTCAATTGAGCCTGATGTCGTTAACGGGGCAGTTAGCAGAACATGTTGGGATATTGGGTTCAAACTGCTTTGGGAAGCTCACTTCAGTAAACACGTTTATTAGGGCAGTTTGCCACCATTAAGGTGCGCTAATATATGTATAATTAAAAGTGGATACGTTTGTTGATGAAGCAATTAAAACCGAATTAGAAACGAGCACGAATTTAACTGTTTGAAAAACTTTATGGTTCGTTGTGCAACTTAAAAGAACTCATTGAAAATGATAATAGCAAGATAAATGCACATAACGTATATAATATAATGGCCAGAACTCGTAGACAACGGTTTCGACCCATTAACATCCTATTCTTACTATAGTACGGAATTTTCCTTGTAATTGAGAACGCTACAAAAATATTTCACGATGTTGCTATATTACGGACTGATGAGGAGACTACTGCTGAGCCGGTCAGCCGAATGTCGACGTCGAGCCTGACGTCGGCCTGTTTGTAACAACTGTTATTTAACGATAACAATCGAAACTGATAGTAGTTTTCGTAGGATAGAGGCACACAAGACATTACTTAATGACACCAGTTATGAGCTCAATAAGATCAAAGCGAGATCAACGTGATAACATAAAAATGTAACTTAAATTATCGTCAATATTAAATTAAATAATAACAAGCCTTTAAGAATGAAATGGAATGTCCTAACACGTATAGGTAACTGTTATTGCAGTTATTGCGATAAATGTATATTTTTGTAATTAATAGAACTAGGAAAACCTATCCTTGAAATAATATAGTAGGGCAAATAATTAATAATAAGTGTCTAGGGTACGTTTGCTATTTGTAAGCGAAAAGTATGGGCTTTCTAAAAAAAGACGAACGCAAGTCACCAGTTATAACTGAAGTCATATATAACGACGTTCAAGCCACCATCAATATGTATGTTGCTGTACGCCATTAAGCATTGTGCTTGTGGATGCTGTAAATAAGATTAATTGTAGGTAACTTAATAATCATGAAATATTCTGTTGGTTGATTTGCTGCTTAAAATTAGTTACCCTCGTCTTTCTTGACAGTTGTTTGGTACAATGATATTAATTGAGCGACTGTTTACAACGATTTTCCCAAGGCTGCATTCCTTAAACGAAATGTAATATACCAGAAACTATTGTACCGGTCGACAGACAGGTGTCAAAATTATCTCTATATAAATGAAATTAAAGTTTAATCTACATAAATTAAAATTTGAGATTCAATAAGATGATATAGATATCTATATTAATAAAACGGGTTTCAATCTATACATAGATATATTTTTTGAAATTTAAATGTAGTTACCCTTTCTTATCAATATAGAGGTCAAAATATTTTTTTTTGGAATTTTGGGTCAGTCTGCTGACTACGTATTACCCTAAAACCACTTAACAGATCTGGATGATACTTGGAATTTGCTCAGTTTACTTTATGGGACATAATGTAGGATACTTTTGATCCTGGGAAATGGATCTGTATTTGAAAGTGATAGGATATAAATTTTAATATAGACATTCTATAAAGAGGGTAGTAAACAAAATATTTGCCGGCCGGGTTACTGTAGTAAATTAATATATTTCTAATTTACAAAATTTAACAACCTTTCTAATTCTAAAGCGAAGCGAGGGCCGTAACTAATTATACATAAAAATTTGAGTTATGAATTGAGATTAATTATACAGTTAACAAATTAATAATGGGTATTCATAATCCTATACGTAAAAACTCGAAAATATACAATCTAATAAGCTTTATAAATATATATTTCATCTAAATATCCAGCAACAGATATTAGGTTCAATTCTTAACAATTGTTAAAACTTCAATGATAATACAAGGAGGCGTTTTTCCACCAATGTTATTCGGATACATAATATGTCGACTTGATATTATTGCTAGACTATTCTAGTAGTTTAATGAAGTTAGTATAAAACCTGACCTGTGTAACCTGAGTTAATGATAACTTTAATCTAAATATTTTAAATAATTAACTTCAGATGTCGAAAGCGATTGACGAAATATATATTAATTATCTTATTACAGTGTTACACGATCTAGAAGGGAACTTCGAAATACATTACAATAACCATGATATCAATGTCACAGATTCAATTATTTAGCAGATGATATTTTCATCAAATTACACAGTGCCTTATATAATCTCGAGCCACGATTACAACAACTCAATTATAAACAACAAATTAAGTCATTTAATGAAACTTGTTTTTATGATATTTCATCTCGCCTTTTGATCGTTTGAGTCTGATATTTCTATGAAAGCTTCAAATATATCTTTTTTTACGCCATTAGATAAATGTATTGAAATTGTTGAAATTAGATAAATGTGTCGTATTTTACATACTCTATAATAAAACTGCGTTAGGAAAGACGTATTAGTGCTACTTTATCTACAAATGATTTGAATAGAATAAAACTTAATTGGTATAAAATATTTGATCACTATGGAATCTTAACTGATAAACAATAAATAGGGTTTGCAGAACGCCGGTGTGCATATAAAGACATAACGACCACTATTAAACTACAACAATCGGTACTGGCTAACCATTAAAGCAAGTATGAGTAAGTGCTCATAAAATTTTACGCCAGCGGTCAATCGTGGAACTACCGACGTGTAACATAAATCGACTGTGACTATTTTGTTCTATAATAGAGTTTAAAATACCAACATCTAATCTCACTTGTAGGTTGTAGTATTTGCATACTTACATGTTTTTATATCTAGTATTTTGGTACTCGCATAGTTTGTAATTCTTATAATACCCCTTTGGTTAACTTCTTTTATAATTTCCTCTATCTTTTATCCATTTATTCTGTAATTTCGTTGTATATTTTAATAGGTTTAATATTTTGTTATTGTTGTCAAATATTTGACAAATGTCCTAAATTATTGTCATCGTGATTACTTTTATTTTTTATTTGTATAATTTTTATCCTTTTTGGTAATGTTATTTATTAGGCTGAATAGTAATTTTAAATTCGTAAATAGAACACAAGAAGAGAATCATTTGAGAAAATTTGAGATATAAAAGACGAGCTGTGATGAGATTGGATCGGTCTCTCTCTCGCGTGTGAGTCGCAACTCTTGGATCTAGACACTGAAAGTCTCGCGTGTGGGTCACAACAGTGGTAACGTGAAGGAGTCTCATGCTAAAAGTCTCTATCGGAACAGTCTCGCGGGCGTGGTCACAATAACGGAACGAAACAGTCTCGCGCTTCTAGCTGGAAATCGTTTATTACTCTCCGACTCCGGGATATATATACTTCGTGCGCCCTAACGCACGCCTGGTTAAGGCAGTCTCCGTGTACTGAACACCGGACAATCTACACGTCTCGTGTGTATTAACGCACGCTCCAGTCGCCGAGGTCTCCGTGCGCTGAACGCCGGGGACTCCGATCGTCTCGTGCACCCTACACGCACGCTCCTGTCTGCAAAGCCTCTGCGCGCTACACGCCAGGGAAGCGACGGGCCTAGCTTCCTACTCACAAGTGACCTTTTTAATTTTTTAATCTTGTAACTCCTGTATTCATTGTAACCGCCAGGAATTCTTAAATACATTCGATCTTCTAAATCTCTAAATTTTTTACTTATAACACTACAGTTTATCAGGCATGCGTTAGGGTGCACGAAGTATATAGATCCCGGAGTCGGAGAGTAATAAAAGATTTCCGGCTAGAAGCGCGAGACTGTTTCGTATCGTAATTGTGACTACACCCGCGAGACTATTCCGATTGAGACTTTCAGCATGAGACTCCTAAGATTCCAGTGTTGTGACCCACACGCGAGACTGTCAGTGTCGAGATCCAAGAGTTGCGACCCACACGCGAGAGAGACTGATCCGTATCGTAATTGTGATTGCACCCACGAGACTGTTCCCCATCTCGTCACACCTCGCCTTTTATATCTCAAATTTCCTCAAATGATTCTCTTCTTGTGTTCTATTTACGAATTTAAAATTACTATTCTGCCTTATAAATAACATTACCAAAAAGGATAAAAATTATACAAATTAAAAATAAAAGTAATCATGATGACAATAATTTAGGACATTTGTCAAATATTTGACAACAATAACAAAACATTAAACCTAATAAAATATATAACGAAATTACAGAATAAATGGATAAAAGATAGAGGAAATTATAAGAGAAGTAAACCAAAGGAGTATTATAAGAGTTACAAACTATGCGAGTACCAAAATACTATGTAGATATAAAAACATGTAAGTATTTAAATACTACAACGTTCAGTTTTAAGTCTTTTCAGTTAGTTCCATGATATGAAATATTAAATAATAAGCGGACAAAATTTAGTCTTATAAATCATTTGGTTTCCGTTGAAAAATCTGCTATAGCAATTCAAATTGGCAATAGTAGCCGATATACCAGCAGACTTGATGTTCAGTTGTCACCGCGAACCATGGACATATCAGTAGTAGTACCAAATTAGATAATTAGTTAGCTTCTTTTCAGTTAGTTATTTCATTTCAATGTTAACACTAGGAGGAGCGGAGATAGTAAGGTAGATGAAGAACCCGACCGCGCACGACTGAGGAAATTAAAATTGAGATCGAGCGCTATTGCCTCGTCCATCGTTGTTGAAAGGTACACACCACCAACAGGTAAGGTTGGCTTAGACTCGTGCATAGTTGCAGTTCCTTATGACTTCGAATTGATTGAATCACTTAAAACTTCTGTCGACCGTTAACTGGTAAATTGACTGGTATGTAACAGTTATTTACGAACATCTACAATAGTTTATTGCAGGCTCTCTTCTGATGCAGGTTTATGATCTGATAAATATCACATTTATCATTTTCTATAGTACTACTACTATTAATAATAATTTAGTGAGATCGATTTCGTACATAGAATATTTTTAGGAATTTCTGTCTGTCTGTCTCAACACACACAACACTAAAACCACGGAACAAATTTAGATAGTCCTTGGTTAATAATTTCAAAATGTTTGGAACTTAGGTTATGGGTCAAAATCTAAGCCAATTTTTATTTCTGGAAATAAATCTGTTCTCATAGAATTTTCCAAAGAAAATTAAGGGCGGGTTATTAGCTATGTAGTAAATAAGAAAATCAGAAGCTTTCAGAACTCCAATTTAAAACAACAAATTTATGACATTGTTAAAAACTAATAGGAACCTAACATTTAATATTGAATTTGTCAAACAATACAGGGTGACGTTCACACAAAATATTCAAATTACTCGCCATTGTATTCCGACACGACTCGGCTTAATGGTTTCTTGCTTCCGGAACCGAATTAATTTGCATCCTCGGATGAGGCGAAACAATGAAAGTTATTTAGTTTGGATCGTTGTTTAGAATTTCATCATTTGTCACCTTGTCTATATTATCGACCTGTGTTTCGTTCTCTTTAGTAATAGCGAATGGACAATTACTCCGAGAGCTAATTGAAAATTACAGACCAAAGTAACATATATTTTGAATGGAAAAAGTTTATACAATATGATTTCAAATTTAATTTTATATTATATCACCATCAAGTTAGTTCAACTACAAGTAAAAAATGAGATGTCACTGATTTTTCTACGCAAAATTGTATTAAAAAACGCCAATATTAAGTGTTTTTTTAAACTCTAATTTTTGATGATGATGATAATGATGTACATAAATAGTTTTTAGATGCACCTTATCTAAACTACGATGAATATATTCTTGTTTAAAACTTAACATTTTTCAAGTGATTTAGTTTCAAAGCTTCGTGTCACGAAATTGATACATCCGGTGGAATAAAAACATTCAATATAGGTTGGTGAATTACCGAAACGGGATGTAAATATTATTGAGAATTCTCAAGTTCTCCTCTATTCGTAACCGATGTAACATATTGTAAGTGATATCATAATTCGACAAAGTCAAAATGTGTGGGGTTGACATAACTGATAAATCGATGATAGAATTTTAACTCGAATTTTTTAATGACAACATCGCTGAGAAAATTTTACATTTTAGACTAGACGGGATTCTCCACTTTTAACACAGCCGCATAGTAGATAGTAATAATAACGAATCTATATCTCGTGGGGGATTGTACCAATTTAAACTCGAGACTCATGACAAGGCGAAACGCAAGTTCGGTTCAGAATTTCCGACATCAGCTGAAAATAAAACTGCAAAACTATTTTGGAGCAATTCGGTTTTGTTCTTAGTTTGATATCTTAGGAACTTTGGCAACCGAGCTGTTTTGCTCCGGCCATTTCACATACAGAAATCGGCTTATCATTTCACAGTTCTTCTAGAAAAATATTTGGGCCAATATTGCTGTTTTCTTAGAAATTAACTTCCGGAAATTTATTTTACGGTTTCTCTCTAATAGCGCTGAGGTGAGCGAAAGTTACCACGACTATTATATTGAAAAATCCTTTTAAATTCCGGGAACCTCGCCGTCAAAATCAATGTACTTCTGTTGTAACAAAATTTGACAGGTCACTTCTATCATTTTAATGATGGCTGATAGAACGGGAACGAAAAATTTGGAGTGAAGTTTGTAAGCGTCATTGTGCTCGGTGTAGACACGGAACAACGATAGGAGATATTTTTACTTTTCCGCTCAACATTTTATACCATTTCCAAAAAACGAGAAGTGTTTTTTTAGGTCAGATTTTCGGAACTTTGGTGACACGCGTCGTTCGTATTATATTCTTCGTAATAAAAATCACAATGCTCTATTGATACATTTTATTTCTGAGCCATTTCAAGATTAAGTTTAAGATTCAAGAGTAAGTAATATTTATAATTTTGACAGAAAATTTGATAAAGTTACGAGTATATATGTATATTATTTGCCTTTATTTCTTGTGTTCCTACTGCTGAGGTACCGATGAATGGGCGCTATTAATTGGCTAGTTAAAAAAGCCGAAGCCTTTACTTAATGAAAATAAGTTTTATAAAGCATTTGTAAACACAATTTGATGTTATTATTTTATTTACGATGGCTTCTGCCTTAACTTTCATTATATTTAATAAAATTACTTAAATAAATAGTTTTAAATTTAATACTTATATTGTTATTAGGAATAAAAACAATACAATTTGAATCCACTACCATACTGTTAGCGAACCCCATATAACAAAAATATACTGTGCTTGATTAATAATGACACGATTTACAACAAGGGGATCCAACATTAATTATTTGGCGTGAAATTTAACCAGTCGGTTCATTATCAAGCCCCAATACAAAGAGTTTTGAGGGTATGCTAAATAACAACATTAAGTACTTTTACAAAACTTTATATCAAATGTTCTAGAGTTATTCCTATCGCGTATAATAATACGTGTAAGATAAATGTTACTGTTTAAAAAAATGTGGAAGAAAAGTTATTTTACTGTAATACCTGTCTTCGAAACTATAATTTTATTTTATTTTATCAAAATAATCATATCCTTTACAAAGAAACAATAATGTTGTGTCAATTTTTTTAAATAAATTGTAATATTACTCGATCGATGCACGACTGTAACACTTAACAACGATGTGGGTTCCTTTGACATGTTCATGAAGCACAAATATTATGTGTGACATGTCATCCAGGAAGTGTTGTTCATCACTTCCCACTGACAGGTCACTTTACGTACTTATTTATTAGTGCATACCTGTCACCTGTCATTGGCAAATCGTTCGAGCACTACGAGACACACAGAAGTAAAAGCGTGTAGAGAGAGAGACTTTTAGCTTGAAGTATCACGGGTTAAACGGGACGCGATTACTATACTTTCGAATAGTTGGAACATTTATTAATATTTAGCGAATTCACCAGTTCACAGCGGAGCACCATCAAAGAGTAAACTCTGCTACTAGACGTATCCTCTGTGGATCTGTAAGAAATGTGTAAACGGTTGTGGCAGAATTTTGTCGCCTAAACGAATAGTTTAACTAGTCCTAGATCAGCACTATATTCATTAATATTTCTGTAAATCAAATTAAAATTAGAAAAATGCAAAAACCTTTACGTCTTTTTGCACCAGTATCATAGAAAAATATAGTATAGGTTTACTTGTACATGATGGATGGATGAAAAACCCATTTTTTAAATGTGTCAGCTGGTTTCGGAGAAGAAAAAATAAAAAGAAATTGCAGATAAAAATGCATTAATTTTCTTGAATGTTTTTAAAAAAAATACATTTTAAAATTATAAAAAATATAAATATTTGTAATATATACATTTCATATTATTATCTAATACATTTGCCAACGTATATAATTTTGAATTTACTCTCCAAAATTATAATCACCTGAGCGCAGATACTATAGCAAATGTCACAGTTTTCGTTGAGTAGATAGAAAATCTGATTTGACACACGGGCAGGGAGACACTACTGATTCTGTAAACGTTTCGTTTCTCAAAGGGTTACTGAGACGCGCCTGCCGCTGCGCTCACCCCTTGCCGGCAGTCGTCTTCACGACGCCTCGCTTCCATTGTAACTGTATTGTTCCATGTCTAATGCAGGTACATTATACAATCACTAACCACGCACACGAGAACACGTACCTGCACACAAACTTACTCTTAGACCCACAGATTAGCAACACTTCTGTTATCAACATATAACAAAACAGCCGTCTAATTGAACATTTATACAGCAGTAGGCAATTTAAGATGATTGTATAGATGTAATCTTGTCAAATATGTACTTACAAATTTGGTCTATATATACCCGTGCTCAGTCTATTTTATAGGGTAAATCGCTGGACCATAAATATTCCGTTTCCGTGCAGATCTATTCACGGAAAATTCTCCCTGCTTCACGTTAAGTTCACTAAATTCTACTATAAATTCCCTACCTGAAATCCTACTGAATATCTGTGTAAGCCGAAATACTCACAATCAATATTTATTACTTTTTTATTGCACGGAGTAATAGTTAATGTTTATAGGTGTGGTAACCGCATAAGTCCATTAAAAAAACTTAACAAGTCCGAATGGGATCTGCGTGGAATGAGGAATGAGCTCGATAATTTGATACTTCATATCATTAAGTCGACAGGTTAATTTATTTCATCATTAAATTCCATATCGTTACACTGATGGATTCGGGTTTTGTCGATAAGGAGTTAAGGTTTAATTTTTATTTATTCTAACTTAACTACAATATTAACCATCAAAATTAAAATTCAACCAGGAACTGCGTAGCTTCCACTACTCGCTGATAAAGTGATTGTTCAAAAAGAAAAGATTAAGTTCAAGACTCGCCGTCTAGAGAGATTTGGGCTGTTAATCACTTTGCGTACTTTCAACCGATTGCCTACGGACAGGTTCGTTTATTGAAAGCGAAAGGAACCTTCAGTTCACGCGACAGCTATAAATTGGCCTTCTTACTGTACTTCCGTAATAGGATATGTTTATTTTATTTTTCGAATTCTTTCTTAGATAAAATTTATACACATACTTATACGTAATTGACATTTTTTCTTTCTTAGAATCATAGACATAGACCTTAGTTTATACATGTCTGTACCACTGTGGGTGTGACAAAAATATTGCCGGTCAAGATGGAAGCGTTAAATCACTCTTCCTTTTAACTGACCCTTCAGCACCGCAACCGAAGGAAGTTTAAATACTTCAGGGTTGATTTTAGAAGGAGTGTGTTAGCTACAGAGGCAGGTAGGTAAACCCTATTTATACATAAATATAGCATAGAGTACTATAGAGTTGAAGCTGAGTCCGGCGACCTCCATAAAGAAAAAACGTGCCTAGGTATCTAACACCATAGCCTCGTCCGTTGTTCACCTCGTCTCGCGCGCAGAAAGGATTGGATTGAACTTTAATCTACGTATGTATTTTTAATTCAATGTCATTTTCATCGATAAAGAATGCATTGATCAACCTACGGGTCTATGGTCTAATGCCTTTTGTCATAACAAGATGCTCGAGTCCAACTGTAGGACAGGTGGTGGTGCATTGGCTACAGTTCCGGTATGGAAAGGTTTTTATTATCAACCAAGTCGTTAAGATAATACACGTGCACTGATAGACACTGATGATTACATGTGCAGATTGATTCGTCTACTTAATATACCCCCTAGACACAAAACAGCCCATGAAAAGTTTCACGTACGAGCATACTCGCCTAAGTTGAAGCTTAACTTAGTTCAATTTTAAGGCCTAGACCCTAGAGAATTCGTGAGGAAAACGAAATTTCACTAGCTCTCAGGTAGACATTTTGTGCCAGCAATATAAAAATTTTATAAAGCTTATTACCTCGACAAGCTTTCCCGCAAAGTTTGTTGCTATCTGACCGTAAAAGTTCCGAACAAAGTGTTTAAAGTCTTCACGGGGCGTATCGTTTCATTTCGTTCACTTATATATATTCGTATATATGTAGATGTGGTCCGTATTACTAGTTGCGGTATTCAGAGATTGAACCCGACAATATTGGCCGTCATCAAACTTGAGAAATTTAAAGAGTCCGGTTGGGGCGAAGCAATTGGGAATTATGGGAGAAAAGCACTGATGCAGTTCCAGGAGATCAGGAATTCTCTTGAAATGCGTCAAATAATTACCGATGGTGTTGTGGTAGTCGGTAGTAGAAGAGGTCCGTACATGATTTCCTATAATCTATATGTAACGATTTATTCTTAGTGTATTTCTTTTCGAATTGCTTACCTCAGTAAATCTCACCTTAAGGTTGTCTGGAAGAAATCAGTTTTAGCGATGAGACAGCCTATTGTATGTTGATCAATCAATTCTTTTATCATGTCTGTGTTTTAGTATTACTATTCAGTACATATACTTATATCTCTCATAATTACGACTATTACTATCATTTCAAATCACACATGATGCTCGTTAATTTCACGTTGTTTTGTTTTATCAAATATAAAACATCCCCTAACACAGTATGTTCCAAATTGTTTTTTATAGACTGTAGAAAGGAAGATAATCTTTTATCGTAGAAGGCCATCTAACGAGTATGTGGCTGGAAAGAAACCCAAAAAACGATAGTGAACCAGATAACAAGCGGTAACGGTCGATACTTAGAAACCGATCCTAAATAAGGAAAGTAGTCGCCAGTCCTCATTCCTGCTGTTTGTGTTACATAAACTGAAGTTAGCGCGTCTCCATATAACCGTAAAACCGACAAAAGCAGTCAATTTGCCGACGATATAACTGTGCGAATGGATCTCCACACGCGATTGGCTTCAAGGCTGCCTTTGTGTCTTGTGACGTTCGAACGATTTGCCACTGACAGGTTACTTTGCGTGATGAATTGTTCGCGACAATAAATACGCGGTAGGCGTTGCTTTGGAACATTCCATAAACGTTATGATATAAGTATGATATATGAACTCTTGGCTCTCACTGTATCATGTTTAGCGGTTATCGAATTTTGATAGATGATGTCGCGTTATTTCAATGAATTATGGTCGTGACGGCTAGTCGATGCATAATTTTTTATCAGTGCGAGTAACGAAATGTGACAAATTTTAATAACGTTGCCCTTTTCATATAGTATGGTATATTGGAACAGAAGGATACTTTAACTTACATACTCTAGTGCTGTCCCAATAACAATAGATAGAGATGTAATACCAGGCTGCCCTGATTTCAAATACCTGGGTTTGTTATTCCAGCATGACGGGGAAGAAGATCGGGATATAAAACGGCAAATTAATACAAAATGCCGCTTAAAGTTAAAGACAGGATTTACAAGTCGATTATAAGACCAATAATCATGTACTGGTCGGGATGCTGGGCGGCTAAAGTGCGCGAGGAGAAACGTTTCCATCGTGCCGAGATGGGAATGTTGGGATGGATGTGTGGATTGATCCGAGTGGATAAGGTCAAGAATGTGTATGTATATAAGGGGCAGTGTAAAAGTTTGTAATGATTGAAATGAAAGGATGAAGACTATATATCTATGAAAAAGCGATGAATATGAGAATGTGGATAGATCACATAAAATCAGTTCATAATCACATAAAATCAATTTTATTCATTTATTACTAAACAAGATTTTACTTAGAATTGGACGTAAAATGTCAAATATTTTGGAAGGTTGAGATGAGTATGATGCGCTATGTAAATTTTTATGAGGCGGGATAATTTTGCTTGGAGGCAAAAAAATTTTTTTAAAACGAAATACAAAACTAAACTAAACAGGAAAATACCTCTAGGAAGGATGAGAATTACGGGATTATTAAATCTGTCGAACAAATAATTGACATTTAATATTATCTGATGCACCTTTGTTTTTGAAAGTACAGTTAAAACTATATTTTTGGGAAGAAAAACATTGAGATATTTGTTATCTACATTCGCTATTCATTTAACAGATTAAAAGCTTTTGAATTTGTCATGAGCTTATTCAGATTGTAATTAAATACTATGATACGAAGTTCATCAGTAGTGGTTTATATATTTGGTTAAGTTTAGATAAATTTGTCACTGCGACATTGTGTATGCTTTCCACATTTATTCAACACAAGATCAATTTGTCACATCGCTGGTCTTTCATTAACACAACGAGGAAAATTTACGGTGAATGGCCGTGCACTGCATCATGGGAATGATTATCGGTTAACAGATGACCTGAATAGAGTTGATATGCACGTTAAATTGGTTATAAGTTGTATGGGAATTCTGTCATATCATTTATTTGATATTCGTTTTGGAATTGGAAATTTACGAATAATAAGTTGTTCCCAGCATATTTTTATCATATTGTTACGTTTAATATATTACAACATGTAGGGTTTGAAGACAAATTTTTTTTTATATGTTATTGTATTCCATTTATGTTTTGTGATATGATTGAACTTCTTATGTTCAATCAAAATTGGCTGATTTGCGATGCCTGGAATATGGACCTCGACCTCAAGCTGGCAGAAAAGTGTGTCGTAACAGGCGACAGAAGCCGGCTACTTGCTGGTACGGCTTCGCGTAATTCATGAATTTATTACTGGCATTTTTATCTGTCCATGAAGCTTGCCTGGCTAACTACCAACCTCCCGTTTGAGTCAGCCATTAAACGACTCGTCGAGTTCCTCCTGGGTGGGAGCTTGAGAGCAGTACTTTCTTTCTTTATTGTTTATTCTTTTTGGGCCGACAACGCATCAGTGATGCTTTGGTGTTACTAAAGTCCATGTGCAATGATGACCACTTACCATCAGGTGCATGTTTGCTCGTTTGTCGGCTTCTTTAAGTTCCAGCGAACCTCCGTACGTTAAATGGACGAGGCCATGACGTTAGCCCGCTTCTTATGCCGCTCGTAGAGCTATATATCTCTTAGTTTAATCACGGTAGCTAAGTATGATAGCAAAGCTCTTTATCTGTTTAGTTATCTACCAGTATCCCAAAAACAAAACGATCGTAATAATTTCATCACTTATTGCAAAGTTAATAACCTGTATCTAAATACACAAAAATATCACGTTAAATCTTTATCCAGAAGTCCAAATCACGTAAAATATAATCACTAATTCGAAAATACCGTCATTACCTAGGTTCACGGAGGTAAAAACCTAGGGATTGTACTTGATGATAAGCTAACTTTCAACGTAAACTTAAACTACATCGTTCCCAAGGCTTATCGCATGCTTGGATTTATACTTAGAACAACTAACGATTTCACAAATAGCTCAACTCTTTCACTGCGCTTTAAAGCGTATGTTGGGTCCATATTTGACTATGATTTGATCGTTTGATACCCGCAGTATAAGACGGCGAGTAAAGTTGGATAAAATTGTCATTACAACTTTGAAATATAGATATAATTCGGTACTTTCTACAAGATTCGATAAGATTTTTTTCTCATATAAGAAAAATTTAATTGATAATAAAAATTGATCTCTCTCTGTTCATCTATTTGTGGTAGTTACTGTAATAGGTATTGAATTATATCTATATTTCTGATTGGTAATGAACATTTTATATAAAATTTGAAAAGGTTCTGTCGACACTTTCTTTTTTACTTCGTCATATTTATTTTAACTGGTCCCGGATAAACTTGCGGAGTAACTTCATGATTCAAATTCTAATCTCATGAATATAAAAAAAATGTTTTTTTCTGAAGTGTGCTGAACTGATCACAGTTAAAGAAAAAGTAAATCTTTTCTGTGTGAAATTCCAATTTCTCTGGGACTCGACGGCGGTGACGACTAAATAACTATTTTTGTTATAATGAGTTTCCAGTATAGAAATAGTTCCCGGCTTCATATAGATATACAATAAAATGTAATGGCTGCTCCAATCTATTTTAAATAAACTTGTATTCTTAACGGGAAAAGGTATATTTAAAAGTATTCGTACAACAGTTCTTCGCTGAGCCTCATTTTCTGTGGTAATATTGTATGAGTATGGTAATATATGATAACATGGAGTGAGAGATATTAACACATGCAACGATCTAACTCCGTCTTCTGTGGAAATATTATATCATGGAAAAATATAGTTCGTGCTATGCATCTTATGCATTGTTATTTAAATGTACAATAATGCTGCTAATATCGATAGCCATACCGTTTGTTACAGGTCAATAAAATATGTTAATTAATAACGTCTTAATGATATGAATACATAACTTTGTTTCTTTGTTACTTTATAAGTCTATTTCTGCTAATACTAAACATCTACTAAATCGGACATGTTATGTTTTAATAAGTATTCTTAACTCAGCTAATTCTTTATCGGTAATCGTCTATACAGCGGTAGACAATTCGCCGAAAATTCAGCCCAATTCGTTTTGAAGCCCGTAAAATTTATTCAACTGCTCGCTCGAACAGTTTTAAGTATCGTAACCGCAGAATTTGTTTAGAATAAACTCCATTTGAATGCCCTTTGGTTTCTGTTCACGAACCGGCAATGTCCGTATTGGAAAATGAATTTTTCACTTTAGTGTGGTTGGGGTGTACCAGGGGGGCATCACCGCCCCCACACCTATCTATTGAAGAAGACGGCTAGGTGCGACAATTTTGTTTTTCCACCTCTGAATTCCTGAAAATCGTGATAGTTTGGAGCGAAACGAAACGGTTTTCGTTTCTCGGCTCTGCAAAGGGAATTTTATTTTGCTTTTCTATCAACTTATTTGTTTGTTTTTGAAGAAGCTTTCGAGGGGCTCCGTTTATTGTAAAGGAACGTAATATTGATAACTCTTTAGTTGTAACCCAATTTTTAATATTTAATTGCTAATTATAAATGTATTAAAATGACCTAAATCTAATGGGATTCAGTTACAAATATTTACTGGGACCTTATATTAAAATGTATAAAATAATGTTACGTATAGGAAAAACACAGGTTCGAGAAATACCAAATTGGTTTTGCAGATACTTTATTGCACTTCAACAGCCACAATCGCACTCGTTCATCTCAGGTATTCAACTTCGTAAATAGAACTCTTCACTTTCGTATTCGATATCCAAATGACCCGTGGGTGACCCTGCCCGCTATTTATACCGTTTTCCAGGCCTTCCAGAACTTTGTACGCCATTCGTGTCAATACGCGTCGCTTGGCTCAGTAAACGATAGACCATGACGCAGTTAATAAAGAAAACGTGTACGCACTATTCACCCTTGCACAAGACAAGGGTGAGAGACACTTGAGTAGGTCGAAGTTGTTTCTATGAGTCCCCGGTTTTTAGGGCCGCTATTGTTTTTCACTGAACCTTCGCGAGCCTACGTAACAGTAATATTACTTACCTACTATACCTAATCCAGTCATAAGTTCTGTTACAAATTAAAAGCATTTTTATGAAGTAATTAAATGTTAACAAAACGACTGTACTTACTCGTCTTTATTTAAATTTTCACTCTTTTGACATTGCATAAAATAATGCAAATAATAAATAAATAAACGTGTATGTGTAACACACCCCCGCACTAAAATTTCTTGTATTGCGTGTTACATGCAGATACACAAATATGGCATCACAAACACCCATGACCCGAGAACAAATATTTATGTGTCACGTAAATGTCTGCACGGCCGGGAATCGAACCTGAGACCCCTCGCTCGGCGGACTATGGGCTATGGGGTCATATAATATAATAATGAAGAAAAAATTAAGCATTTCAAAAAATCCTAAAAAGTTTTTAATTTTCATAATCTTATTATACCCCTTCTAGATACAAAATTTGACTGAAACATAATGACAACAGCAGTTCGGGTGAACATTTGTCGAAATCGTATTAGGGGAGTCGATCTACTCCTTATTTACATCGCTGAGACTTAATAACGTAGTATTTTTTTAACGTTGGAAATACATTTTTGCATCATTGCATTTCGGCAGGCAATTATGTTCTCATCGATATTACCCTCATACTGACTAAAAGACAGCAGCGCCCTTATCCTTTCAACAGGTCGACTTTTCATCACATACTACTGCTACTACTTCATTACTACATTGGTTGAATTAAAAAAATATATTTTTAACCTGCCTCAAATAATAAAATAAAAATATAAGGAAATTAATATATGTTACCTCTAGGATATAAGTAAAAAAAAATTACACCTAAATCTATATACTATATGTCGGAGATGGTTTATTAGTCTAGGCGTGAAACGAAACCCGGCACGATATCCGAGTGAGGGCAGCATCGGCGCGATGACGTCGATACTCGGCTAACATCGCGCTACAACAGAGCCTAGCTAGTGGAGTGACGCCGGATGGAGCCTCAGTTTACATTCTGCGGTCGAAGAGATCGGTTCCTCCACACTAGGAACTGTTACTTGTTTCGTTTGCCGGGTGTGAAATGTTTGTTAACAATTAATTAAAAGTGTTAAACGATTATACGCCCACGCTATGTTCGACAATGCTGCTAAAACTACTAGGATTGCCGATATATATAAAAATGAATGTTTATCTGTATGTACTTTGTAGAATCGTAAACTATGCATTTGATCATGTGATGTTCTTAGCAAAGTTGTTGTACATGATCCCACGAAGGTTTATGAGTTCATACGACCAATTTTCGACAGATGGCGCCACTGTCATTCCAATGAATTTCATATATTGCCGTGAACCCAAAATAAATTGAATATTTGTGTAATGTATTTCCTTCAAATTTATTTTAGTTGGTGGCGTAGCAACACGCGCAGGGTACAGCTAGTCTTAAATAATTTTCTTGTATGTGCATACACTTGAAAAATATTTTATAACATTTTTTCATCTTACACAATAAATAATAATGAATATTATAACGCTATCAAGTTCAAAAATAAATATTGTAAAATATATACCACAAACGCAGGTAATAATAAAAGCTATTACCCGGACCGTTGGCTAACTGGTTCACATCGCACTGGCAGCTCCGTCGAGCTACCGCCCGAGTGTTTGTACTCTTACCGAACACCGCTTGTGTCCGACACTGCAGGACTTAGCGTTTGCGGTATGTGATGTCATATCCAATGGGATTTTTAAGCTTCTGTTAGGTTAAATAAAAAAACATATGAAATATTGTTATTCGAAATATTAATAAATAGACACGCACTCAAACCCCCGCACTACGTTTGTTTACATTTACTTTGTTTTACATCACTGCGGTGTTTGTGTATTCAAGTGAGGGCAGAAATGTAGTGATATCTATTCCAGCTAGGGTAAGACTTGTATATCTCCGGTTTCACGGGTAGCGGTCTCTCAGATGGTGATCATTCTTATGATGACACAAGCCCCCTTCCAATGACATCTCCACCGTCAACATTACATGGGGATGGTCTCTAAGGAGCACCGCTAGCGCCCCTTTTCCCTGAGAGGGGTCGCGTCAGTTATAGGGTTACAGACCGTATGTTCAAAGTCTACCTCTAGGATATCCCTTTCCCTTTTGTCTGGGCGCAAAAAAAAAACGGTTAGGGGGGGTCAGTTCCGTGAGAGCCGTTGGCGAAACCGGACCTACTGGGCTACTGGTGACGCAACAAGCTATACATATAGATAGTGACCATATATACCATATACGGGAGTACTACAATCACAAACACCTATGGCCCAAGAATAAATTTGTATCTGTCACATAAATGTTTGCCCCGGCCGAGGGTGACGACCCCAAAAAATTATTGTCGTCACGCATGGTTAATATTTAACCATTTATTTTAATCAAATGAAATCAATATTAATGGTAAGTTTTAAATCAATTTAAGTAAGAAGAAGGAAAAAATGGGCAGGAAAAAGGAAATGGGCGCTTACCGCGTACCAAATGCATGTTATTTTTGATACTAAGTACTATTATTTAGTACAGATATTTTGCTCCTAAGAAGTAACCAGAGTTTATTTTACCATAATTCACCTCATCTAGTGCCACCTAGACTTCATTCCACGATTTAACATTTCCATTTCATAAGGCTACTTTAGGAAATGGAACACAAAGAAAGACAACGTTTCCTAGACAGATATAGTCCATTCACAGGTCACGATGTGTCCACAGTGTCAGACACATGCACTCACGAACTCTCGGCTGAGAGTTCTTGACTTTCCACTTCACTCCATAATTTAAAATTTTTAGACAACTTTATATTTCGACCGGTAAAGAATGTTGTTCACGATTGACTCTTTGTACCGAATTACTTCTCATTCGATTGCAAATGTAAATGTCAACCGATTGTGAAGGTATGAAGTTTAGAAAAATACATTTTGAAGGTGTAAAAAATGTTCAATTTTCAATTATTGAAGCCCCTTAACGCTGGGTAAGTAACTTCGAACACAGTCGCGAATTGATTGGGTCCTTCGCGTTAAATTAAGCATTCTATCGCAGTTGTCGTTGTAAAACCTTGTCATGACATTCTCGGCCAACATGATAGTATCTTACCGTGTTCATTGTACGAACCAGGATCTGCTAGTTCGTATACCATTGTTACAGCATCAGCGACTAGGGAATAAAAATGCACAGGTGTAGTTACAGATCAACTTTCGAGCTCTGAATGTGGCTATAAATCTGGCGAGACTGTATCGGACTGGGAAAGGCTTCCAATACGAGCAGTGCGCGATTTTTGGGGACTTGAGTTATGGACTGTACCCGATTACACAATATATGTATTGTAAAAAATGCAATCTCTGTAGCTTTTTCATTGACGTGAATGTAGCAATTTGGAGTAGTACACTATGCAAAATCTAAATCAGAAGACCTAAAGATTTATGTTATTTAGAATTAGTTCAACTTCAATCCAAGTGAAATCCTGCACATAGAAAGATTCGGAAAGTCGGAATAAATAATAGGATTAATTATACATATATCGACAGCAAAAATAATTTAGTATTTCATAATTATACTAACCAAAAATTTCCTGTTATTATTAACTAACCAAAAAAAAACAGAAACTTCAGAAACTTTACTGCCTATATTTTATTCATGCAATAGTTAAATTACTCCTTCACTTCGATTTACTTCTTTTCGTAAATTCATTTAAAAGTATGAGGGATTTATAAGAATAATGACATATATTTCAACAATGTAATTTTTAAAAGTTACACAGCCGACAATCCCCATTAACTCATGATTTCACTACTCTGCCGTGTTCATAGAATACATTTTAAAATTAATTCACACACTTAGTAGTAACAATGCACCCTAGGTGGACATGATGTATTTCAGAAACATTTACATTTTACTTCGCAAGTACGTGAGCAGCTCCTGAAGGCAACGTCGACAGAAGTATGAAAGAAATTTTATCATTTCATATATATGGCAATATATATGTATTTATTTATTTATATATTGTAAATATGAGTTGTATATATATATGTTTAGAATTAATGTATTATGTATATATGTATGTGTAATGTGTATATTATATTTCAATTAGACTTGTTTGTTACACCTACCGCAATATTTCATCATCACCAGGCTGAAATGGCTCAAGGCATGAAGTCCGCCCATTGTAACATTAATTTGTTTGAATTTTTAATAAAGGTTAAACGAACAAACAAACATTTTAATATGTTAATTAATAAGAAATCATTCCGAAAGTTCATACGTCCTATCTGTTAAGTGGATTAATCTATCCATGAAAAGTGAAAATTAGAGTCTTGAGTCTGTTTAAATGAGTTTCACTGTAGTGGATTTCCGTCTGCATCATAGACCCTTAACTTTCTTGCGCTGACATAGATCTTCCACAGGTAGTGGCCAACGTTGGAACCAACATACACCAATTTGCGAATCATCGATCAAAACTGTTAATATGTTGTGAACGAGTCAACGAAATAATTTTTGCCTACCTCAGTGTAAGTGTGATTCACAGTCGGTTCTAGAAGGAGACTGATAGCTAATTGGGCTGCAGAAATATCGCCCTGCAGTACCTCAGGATTAAAACTAGGTGGTACAGAGCTCGGCGATCACCAGCAGGAGCGACAGTTAGCCATACCTTCGTCCGTTGGCCAGTACGATGTACGATACGCCAGTACGATGGGAGGTTGCCTTGGACTTGAGCGTCGATAGAGCCGCTTATACGCTAACATGTTGTTCATAGTAAACGTAATGGTCAGTTGGCAAACGTAATGGTAAGTGTTCATCGCTGCGTATTGACTTCTACGACATCTGAATTACAGCCGACTTTGCTACCCTAGAAAAGAGCCGAAGAATCACTCGTTCACCATAATGACCTACTGCAACGTTAACCTATGATCATTTTATATATCCCGTTGGATTATGTGTACGACTTTAAGTTAACGGTGCATGAACTTTCACTAAGTTAGATCGCTTACTATCCAAAACTGCACCATCACTTAACATAGTCAAGCACTAAATTATAACAAGTAAAATAAAAGTAATAATTATGTAATGCCATATGTTGCTCTATTTTGCAACTAGCGACTTAAAACTTCTCTCTTTCTTCTTCATTCTTCTGATCGATCACACAGTACTTCTCTGAATATACAGTAGTTTTATGAGTCCACATAATCCGTTCCACGCTTCTGAAGCAGTTATTCCTTCCGGAATTATATTGGCAATATCCTTATTTTATAGATGTTTGCTCACATGTGTTACGCTTTCGCATATACCTACTGGTTTATGAATGTATTTTCCCGGGACCGGGTGGTATAAAATCATTTATTAATGAGTCTTGTGAGCAAACGTTTCAGAACATTATTATATTTTTATCGTTACTTCCTACAATGAACGATGTTATTGAAATTAAGTACATTTTTGTCATAAGGAAAATTTTAGCAGGAGAATATTTATTAGCATAATGTTTTCGCAGAAATAAGCTTCTCTAAATTAATAATATCGTCACTGTATCTTCAACTGGGACAAAAGCATATGACATAAATGT
Organism: Megathymus violae; assembly: GCA_003671415.1. Classification (NCBI taxonomy): domain Eukaryota; kingdom Metazoa; phylum Arthropoda; class Insecta; order Lepidoptera; family Hesperiidae; genus Megathymus; species Megathymus violae. The sequence goes on along the minus strand of PDGT01000006.1, from coordinate 246,741 downwards.
TTTTCTTCTGCTCGGTTGTATGCGATGCCTTAATTGAATATGTCCCCCAAATCGGACGTGTAAAATAGCGGGGAAAAAATATCACTACACATATCTATTCTTTTTCATCAACCCATCTTTATAATATTCTCGTGAAATTGTATTGTGGTTACAATATTTATTATTTTCCACGTGTATAATTTACGATCATATACGAGTTGCAAATTACAACGGACATTCGCTCTAGTTTGGAGTGACACTGTATACATATATTATTTCTTTTCAGTGCGTACGTTTTAACATATCATCCACTCCAAAATGTATATTTATATATGAAGTAATATTATAAATTTTAGCTATGAGTGTTATTGCTGCGAGTGGTGTTAACACAGCCGGTGGACCGACGAATTAGATAATATTTCACTTCCTTACCACAACGAGCGACAGCTAAGGTATTACCGGGCAAATGTGACCTCTTTACCACAGTACTTGTTAACTCAGCAGTGTATATTTTCTAGTGTTTGAAATATTACGTGCAAAATGGCGGGGGACGTTTTCCCGAACTGTCAATTCAGGACGATATTAAACATTTCCGCCGGCGATGCAGCGTGCGTGCTCTAGACTCGAATCTTGACCGCAGCTATTAAAATACGAATCCCGGACCTTTGTAATTGCATGCGCGCTTCTGCATGAATTCACTTTAGAAAATGTTCGGGGAATTTCAAATTCAATTATATTACTGCAAAATTCTAGATAATTCAGTTCTGCTTTCCGTTTCTAAGGTTCCTTTTACCAGATGGAAAAACGGGACCGTTCACGTAATCAATATTGTACATATTTGATGTCAAAGCAAAAATAACCACTTGTTTATGTTCAGGTTGTGTATACTATATAAAACACCCTTTTTACATTATTTTAATGATTTTAATCTTATGTATAACATGCAAATACACATTAACTTATTTTATTAGTGTTACAAGGAGACGCTATCTATAATTTTATGTCACAGTGTAAGTATATGATAGATAGTACACATAGTTACATAGAATATGTAGCAACTAACCAAATATCCACAGTTTATTAGTGAAGTAATAATTTCTCGATTTATATTGTATTGTATGTATGGATGTAATGAAATTTGAGAATTTAATTTTCTATCTACTGTAGGCGTGCAAATTATATAATTATTGTTTTACATTTATGGCTGACTATCAAACTGCCCCCGCTTCGCTTCGTTTCATAAATAGTACCTTACGCTTAGAAATAGCATTGGGGTTCTGTGAATTAGAAATACATATATTAGTTTATAACTTTTTTTTATGGACAGATTGAAATCAAACGAACTCTAAACATTAAGTGACGCATACATATACATAATATGTAATATAATATGTACTTATGTAAGTGAAAACCGTAACGAAATAGAATAAACCGTTCCTGAGATTAGCGCGAACAAACGCACAGACAAAGAGACAGGCCACATTTGTGTTTCGACCGCGCTGGAGACTAGTGCCTCTCTGCTAGCGACTGTTATCAAAACTGTTACAACCGTAACCGGTATACAATTCTAGCTGAGTCAACGGCAGTTGTTTTCCACTAATATTGGATATAGTATTTTCCGCAATTATGCATTTTTAGCCAAGTACACTTTTGTACTTCATAAAAGCACAGTTGGATCCCAGAACTCCAAGTGACAAGACGTGAACTTTGATGTGGGACATTAGAGTTGTAAAGGTTAATTAATAATCTGGTGTGTAGCGACAGTGGAGTTTTTTTTTTAAAACCGAAAGGAGAACACCCTCACAACAAAACGTTACTTTGCTCGAATTACTAAGTAACCAAACCAGAAGATGTCTAATCATGACGCCAGTCAATCCTAATAATAATAATAATTTAATAATTGCACTATACATACATGTCACTGGAGTATTTTTTTAAATAAAAATTCAACTATTCTTTTATTCATATTGAATTCATAGTGCACACCGTTTCACCGTGCACACAAAAAGTTTCTTACCGAAACAGAAAAGAAACCAAGAAATAAACATACAGAAACAGACCGCCCATAGCATGAACATAACTTTAGGGGGAATCAAAGTTAGTTACAAACATATTAACAATTCCCTGAGTTGCAACAGACTGACTCATTGGTGTCGCTGGCTTCAGAAACCATCAAACCAACAATTTTCAGTTGCCTATGTATAATTTTTTTTAAGATCCAAAAAAAATTGGGAAATAACATCAAATGTCATTGTATAAAAGTGTCATTTTCTAGGCAAAGCAAGCAAATAGAGTTGCAATCCAGATAGGTACGGAATACTGCGAGCTAGCTGTACGCTTGCCCGTTTTAACAAATCAGTCCGACTGGTATTTATCGCTCTTTCAACATTCTCCTATTAATTTGAACTGAAGTTGTATGTGAAAATTTGCGTTTCAATTCTATAGTTCTCGTAGCCATGGGAATAACTACGGAAAATAAATGTTGTGAATTAAGTCTATTCAATTGAATTTGGTTATTTAACAAACTTATGATGGTTGGTCGTGTGTACTTGGATCTATTATTTATTTCAATGAAGGAAAACATCATGAAGAAACTTACGTTTCAGACATTTCAAGACAAGAATAAATGGCCTTTGTAAGTTAGTATTTTGTCTCACAGGACTATATCACCATTTATCACGTCATCACCAAAGTTACAATGCAATCAGTAAATAGGCAGTTATAGGTAAATATAGCACTTCATCGTATCTGCTGTCTACAACGAAGTGGACTTTGCCTTCTTCCTTCTCATTGTAGACCTGTTGTTTGTGATTCTGGCCGGTCAGCGTGGTTTAAGGTTGGATTCCAGACATCTAGAGCTGTGTGTCATAAATTCTACCTCTCGGATCTTTCTTAATGTTTTTCCATCTTGTATCCAAACACATTCCACATTTATCTTCACAGTAGTGTAGTATTTCGCTTTTATAAACATACACTTTGGTAAACAATAACCGCATCCAAAATTGTTATTGTTTTTAATATCAGGCGTTTCATATTTTGTTCATGTTTACCTCATACACTTATACCTTCCTCCTGTAGCACTATCTATTGGTCAAAACTACGATTTGAACGATTCAACTCATATTTCAATTATTTAGAAATGTAAAATGAAATTAATTTATTGAGACTAGAAAAGGCGACGTCCAAATGTCATGTTGGATAATGACTTTCGTTTGTTCTAAAAAAAGAAATCCTAACCATCGTATCTGTCTAAAACAGTTATAAATGAACGAAGTAAGTTAATTCAATAAACCCATCTCATTCCGGGTCGATTAATATTAGGAGCTGGCTAAGTAGTTCTCTGGAGCGCCGCGGTTGGCCGTGTCCCAATTAGGGCGACGCCGCGCGCCTCGTGTGTGACGACTTATGGTCGCAGCAACTTCGGAATGATATTTGGTCTGTTTGTTTCCTCTTAAGTTTCCTGATCCATTTATATAGTGTACGGTGAAGATAAATTGAGAATTTACGAGCAAATTAAAGGAGCAACGACCGGTCAGTAGTTTGATGTTCAGCCTGTTATTCGGATTTCAATCGTGAAAGCTTATCTACATTCTAAAAGTTGTGTTTAGAAATAAGAATGATCTCGTAATGATAGTCGAACGACTGATAATGTGTGAAGATAACTTGTCAGAAAATTGGGCCCTTCAGTAGCTTGAGTGTTATCAAAGAAATTTCCTATTTATTTATATGACAAGAAATGAAAAAAATCTTTCTAAGCATATAGACATACTGCGGAATGTAAATAATTAAATAATCAGAACAGATTTTTTGACTCCCAAAATATTCAGGTCTGATGAAAATTAGCTTATTAAAAGTAAAACTTTTAGTTTTATTTTATCTTATAAATTACTAAATTTTTATTTTTATTTTTAATGTTAGGCCACGGTAAATATTAATCTGCACTACATACATATAATAACTTGCTCAATCCTCATTCGCTACGTCCACTTGATACACCTCGCAAAATATCATCTTCGCTGTAACGAACATCAAACTTTCGGACGAAACTGCGCTTGGCTGCGTTCCAATTAGGGGATAACTTCGTTTGCGTTTCGGTGGCGATGCGCGCGATATCTTAAAGATACTTTCTGGAATTGAAATTTCGGAACTTTATATTCGCATGAACAAATCCAGCAACTAATTAGCGGTGTAAGTTAAAGTCCCACACTTAAAATAGTTCAATTAAGGGACAGTGTTCTCCCTCTTCCCGGATATTGTAATGAAAAGTCCCTCGTTTGTATTTTCTTCTAAATTTCAATAATTATTTTAGCTTTGGAATAAAAATGCATATGTCCGTTGGATGTATTTAAGGGTTATCGAAGAAGACATACATTTTAATTATTATTTAAAACTTTTCAGAGCTTAAAAAGCGTACTAAAGCTCGTGTATGTAATATAATTAAAACAAGGCAGTTACATAACGAGAAACGGCCTTGGAACTTGCGCTGGGAAATTATATAATATCATCGGAATTTCATTGCAATACAAATGATCCTACATAATATAAGTAGCCTGTAACATAAGTTGTGGGTAAAGATTCTAAGTTTCAATTTAAACTGTTCAATGGTCCGTAAAAAAAAAATCTCAAAAAAATATAATTTGGCCTCTATCAATCGATCTATATCGATCAAAAAATATTTAATACTTAGGCTCGACCTCACCACAGTGTTCGTTTATTGTGAATATAAAAGATAAGCCAAAAAAATAATCTAATACCGAACCAAGGTTACATACACGGTTATAAATTAAGAGTTTATGCATTAAATAAGCTTTATATATGAATAGGTACTATATTAAAGTTGGTTTATTAAAGGGTACATAGAAAAACGTATCACAGGAGAATAACAAAAGGAAACGAATGGGTCATATAACAGAACTGGCAGCAATAACATTAATTTGTCAGGTAAATACACCAAAACCGGCCCTTAAACAAATATAATCTAAACTCATAATTATTCCAGTTTACTTACATTGTTCACATGTTTCCATTCTAAGAGATTTTGTTAAAATATTTGCAGTTATTTCAAGAGTTGACAAATATTTTAATTTTATTACACTATTCTTAACTTTTTCTCAAATACAATTATGTCTTATATCGATATGTTAGTTCGAGTATGAAACACATGGTCATTACACACTGTGGGCAGACTGGTAATCATTACGTATAGTTATACAATATTGTTTACATTGTAATACGCATCGATGTACGTGAACGTAGCTTGGTTGTAAGAATCTGAGCGAGCCGTGTACACGGATTCAATGCTAGAGAGGGCGACCGCTCCTAAGATTCCAATATAATTTCCCAATTTTGAAAACTCCAGTGTACAACTTGCAGTCAGCCTCACAAACCACCCAGTCGGCGTCGATATAACCTACGACTTCTGAACGACCCTTTTTTAATAAATAAGACAATGGTTAATAGTACCTTTTAAATGTAGCACGCGTACCACGGCTTACCAATAAAGTTGGCCGTAAAATCATTCAAATTGGCTCAGCACGTTTACCGCGTGAACGGTGTCCGGCTGGGAACACTGCAACATCCTATAAGCAATCGATTAAATTTTAGCTGGTAACCCTGCGCCTTTGTTAAAGTTTTTGCAGGTCGATTGTGATCAGATCTGAGTCACCAATGAGCCTTAATTCACGCCTCTTCATCAAGTCCAAAGCTGATAGGTGAGATTTGGCAGCCCGGTGCTGTGATTGCAGTACTCCACACATGGTCGAACCTGAGCTTTGTACAAGGTTTAAAGCTGATTCGGTGTGAAGGCCCGCCGCACTTTCGTAAGAACTCTAATATTCCTTTCAGGCGCTTTAAGGTTACACGCGATGAGCCGGCCAAAGTTGAGGTTCAAAGAAACTTGAACTTCCAAGAGTTGATGACGGACAGTGCATTCAAAGAATACATTCTGAATGTAGAAGTGAAGGTAAACGGGCTCCCTTTTGGTGGTGAACAGACCTGTCTGAGTTTTTGTGGCGTTGAATGTCACAAAACCGGCATTGCCCCATTCGGACACTGCTCAAAATTCCAGTAAAATAAATACATAATTCTCAATGCCGCGTAGTTGTTCCACAGGAATAACAGGAGCGCTTGAAGACAAAGCCATATCGAAATCATGTTATTCTGACTACAGTTATCTCATACAATAATCATATTGTAAGAAAGTATCATTTAGCATAGTTGTAATAATGTAATATAATTTAAATTCATAATAAATACATATTTGATTAACGGATAAAATATAAACTTTCAAAGATTAAAGAAAATAATAAGCGAGCGAACTACTTCCGGGTTTATAATCGAATATTTACTCTAGATAATTTCCGTTTTTCAATTAAGATAATTTATGTGACTAGTAGTACGCGCGCTTAGGACTCACTTGTGATCTTGTTCGTGGAGAGTAAAGACGTTGAAGTGAAGTGTAACAAGTAAAGCGTAAAAAATGATTAAATCTATTATAAAAATTTTAACAGTGTTTTTGTTCCGTTAGAGTGTTATAATTGTTTGAAGAAACAATTTAAAATATTACATTCACAGTACACAGATGAGTGCCTGGGTCGATAATAGACACATTTTAAAGAGAATATAATACAGCATGTTACAAAAGAATTGAACAAGTAAATATTTTTGCAACAAAAAAATCGACTTCAATTTGAAGAATGGGAATTTCTTGGTTTTAACTCCAACTTTTCAAACTAAGGGGAAGTATTTTTTCTACAAATCAGAGGGGTCAAACGAGAATTTTATTTTTTCTGAAACAAAAAGGAATTTTCCAAATCAGTTAATAAGTGACAGAGTTTTGACGTACAAAAAAATACAAACTAATTGAGAACCTCATCCCTTTTTGATAGTCGGTTGAAAAACAAGAAGAGTTGTTATGACAGCACTGACAATAATAACATTCATTTACAGATATATGCACCAATGACAAACGGGAAACAAATAAATACACGACTACCAAAGTTAAGTAAAAATAATATGAGAACTTAGCTTATTACAAAGCCAATTAAAAGATGTTGTATAATGTAAAAAAAACTTTTCAATTCGGAAAATGGATCTGTTTCCGCTGAATAACAAACGAAATTGAATATGGACACTTTGTTAAAAGGATAGTAAACAGTTTAGATTGCTTTTCTGCAGGTAAATATCAATAGCAATTATTTTGGTTGTGAGTATTGTTTATAACCGTAAGCCGCAGGATTTCTGAAGCGAAGCGGCGATGGGTTACTAGTATGATGCAATAGAACCAAACAATGTTCACAACCTGTGGCTTGTGCGAAAGCCCAACCTATATATGTATGTTGGTCCCTCATAGTAATATGTAAGTCGATTTGAGGCCAGAAAAACTTATTTATTTATCATTAAACTCAAATTTATATCTAAAAATATAATATAATAGTCAAAGGAAAAATATAGAAAAAATATTTTTGCTATTTTAATAGTTCTTTACGCTATATATTATGTACCTGTTTCACAACTAGGTTCAAGCTGCTTCTCACAACGTGAGGGGTAAAGGCTAAAGTCCACCACGCTGGTAAAATTCAAATTCAAAATTATTTAACGTCATTATGAACGTCATTTTTTGCTTCTACCACCGTCTCGAAAAGGTACTTTAACAATGAGGAGAAGAAACGGCGAAAGAAACTCTTCAGCACATCGTTTAAACAACACATGGTAATTACAAAAGTTTAAACCTGTGCGAAACTGGTTTCGACACAATTATTTCCAGGCGTCCTTGTCATTAATGTATTCATCTATACTATAATATCTTTTGCTTATAATCTGTATTTTAATGCGTCACTAAAAGTTCCAATGGGCAACTCGCATATCAACTTAGGAATCTTATTGTAAAAACGAACCCCAAGCCCCATAAAGGAACGCTGAACCTTTTGAAGACGATATGATAATGTAAAAAAATTATGCCTATTTCTTGTTTCGTGATTGTGTGTATCACTTTTCTGCTTATACATATATATTTTTTAATAAATACTAAATTACTATACATTCTGACTGGCTATGGTGAAAACACCTATTTCTTTGAATTTTCTCTTAATGACTCACGCGACTTTAATCTGTATATAGCTCTGATTGCTCTTTTCTATAATATAAATATTGAATCAATGTCCGCTGATTTACCCCACATTAGGATACCGTAAGACATAAGACTATGAAAATAGGCAAAATAAACAAGTCTAGCTGTCTCTACATCAGTAATCAGTCTTATCTTCTTAATAGCGTAGACAGACCTACTAAGTTTACTTGCGAGAACCGATATATGGGCGCCCTACTGAAGCTTACTATCTAAGATGACACCTCAAAAACATGAAGTACCAGTGAGCTAAATTAGGTGACCCCAAAAATGAGAATTCGTTTATTGTATACGCTCATCACTGACTCACCAAAATGTACGTGTATCAAATTTAAACTCTTAGCGGTCAGATGTGATATAACACGACATAACACGAAAATGGTCCTATAATATTCAGATATAATTGGGTGTAACTATGAGATGAAAACACAATTACATCACTAATTCCTGTACAATTCCCGACACCGCGCTGCGCATTTAAATTGACGTACGAGGTTCCCACGATCACAACGGCGCGTACCATTCGCGCGTTAAACAAACTGCACAGTGCGCGAACGACGCATTAGCGTAACGAGCGTCCACAAGTCACTTCGCATGCCTCAAATTCGCGCCTTGCACAAGCTATGTATGCATTTGATACAATGCTGCGATTTAAACCATTGTGATCCCTACGCTTTCCGCCATAAGGGTGATCATTTAATATGACAACCTATAGTGGCCCATAGGCACGCTCGTCTAGACTTTATTGCGTTGGTTATAAGGACGATAATTTCGGTGGTGACTGTCGATATATTGTTCGCGAGGTAATTTGGCAAGCGCCGTCGACAGTGGTGCGGAGGCGGTATGTGTGCTAAAGGCGTAATATATGGCAACGCTATGTCTTATTTGGAAGATTAAATGTTTGTGTTAGAATGCGTTGTGTCATATATATCATCTTGTAATTAGTTAACGCAGAACAGGGTAAAGTGGCCCAGATCTTTGCATTCATGCGTACACTTTGTTTGTCCCCGGTGATAATTCGGATAGTCTGTGGAACACAAACTTAGAAGGTTAAAGCTGGAAGGTGTTTTTCTTCTTGCTGTGGTTAGCCAGCGAGGATCAAATTAGACATCCTTTCAAATCCTGGCATTCGGGTGGGATATCTTAATAAAAAAATCTTTGAAATGTAAGGAATTAATATTGGTTTTTGATAAGTTTAGGTTCTGTTAATATTCCATTTAGGAATATGCTTTATTCAGAAATCATAGTTTTGTGAGAAGGCATGGCACCAATAATGTCAAGTAAATTAAGATACAGTAATAAATGGGTAGTAAATTATGTCACGAATGATATTTTAATTTATAATACCAGTATTTGTAAGAGATGTACATTGTCTAGGCCGTTGACCTATAACCCAACGAGCGAAGGCTCTCTGGTATATGTAGCCAAGTGGAATCCTATTAAGTTTGAACAACTATTAGCTTCTATAGCTGTTATAAAACTAATTATGAATAAGGAAAGATTGCTAAATATTTGAAAAAAATATACAGTTACAAGTTAACTGACGACCTTATAGCCCAGTTGGTAGTAACCCTGCCTGCCGAGCGAGGGGTCCCGGGTTCGACTCTCGGCTGGACAGACTTTATGTGACAGATAAATGTTTGTTCTCGGGTCATGGATATTTATAATGACATATTTCTGCATGTCCATGCCACCCGCAACACAGGGAATCCTAATGCGCGAGTGTGAGTGTGTAAACGTTAAACAAAAAAAAACTAACATGTTGTCTTTAATTGATTATCTCCTAGTTATTTTAAGATCTTGAGGCTGACTCCCTATCTAAATCTATAACACACTACTCCATTACTTGTATTTCGCTGTTAACGATTAGTCTAGAAGTCCGCGGTAGCCACAGTGACAGTACATTGTTTCTTACCTTCTTCTCACCTGGCCGATAACGCAGTGATACGTTTGGTCTTGTTGATGTCCACGGGCGACGGCGACCACTTACCATCAGGTGGCTCGTTTGCTCATTTGTCGGCTTTTAACTTAAAAAAAAAGTGAAGAAGTGCAGATAAACATTAACACGCATAAGAAGCCAACGTTAATGGCGCCCAACGTGGGACGTTACTAAGTAACTTAATTACTACTTACATCTACTTTTACAGTGATATAGACTTTGAGTATATTACGTATGTTAAAAATACTCTAATACTTTCGTTAAAAAGCGTGACTATGAATAAGATGAAGCTCGCTGTTCTGTACCTTGTTTTAAGCTCAGCAAAACTAGCGGTTCTAGGTTTAGATGTTTTTACACTTATAATAGATTTCCGTCTGAGTTAACGGTACTTCCGTATTGTTTATGCAAAAGCTAATATAGTGGATGATTACTTCAAAGGGCAGAATATTTGGATATGAGTTTAATAATAAAAATTAAAAGCTCCATGTAACTAGGAGTAGTAAATATTCTCCTTGGTAGTTTGTTGTCGCTACTTCTTTCAAATTTCGAAGATGTTTTTAGTACTCGGAATTCTTATGAGATGCCATAATTTAAGTCTCGAAAAGTGTTCATTAAACTTACCTTGATTTAAAAAATATTTTTTGACCAGGTACCTGTTAATTAGGCAACACAAAGTCTATTGCGTCGTTCCAGAGCGACAGCCAATCCACAAAAAATCTGTTTCGGATTCTACACCGATAACGCTTAACACAATTTTCAAAAATATTTAATGGCCAAATAATTTTGAAACTTCAAACAAATATCGCACTAAATTACCTACACCTATTAATTAAGCACTCCATGGATGCCAGAGAGAAATAGATTCACATTTTGATCCCATTCAATATCACCGCCTGTGCACGCGTTCACTGAAATTAATTGATTTTAGGCTCACTCAGGTGAAATATGGTAAATTTCACACGCCTTTGAATACCGTAATCCTGGTGATTTCTAAAATAAAAATGATTTGTACAGGAGCTCATGCAGCAATATCCATATCATCTGTTATTACTGAGGCACGATTAGAGGCATACAGTTATTAGCATTGATTTGTTTACTTATTAGAACTGACCACTATTGTATACTGGTAAGGCTGTATCGATTTACATTTTTACCACGTGAACATTCGATTCAGCACTAACGAGTAACATAAATTTTTGGACACTTATTTTATTTTGCTTCATCTGTATGACAATATTTGCGTTTTTTCAAGGAATTCTTACTACAACAAATTTTTATAAATGCAATTAGCGCAGAAAAGTGCACCTCAAGCATAATCATGACAATATTTCTACTGTAAATATAACAAAGAGATTAAAACTTTTTTACTGATAATATATTTAAATACTGCCTTCGCATATGTAATAATTTTCTACAAAGTATTATTTTACTTAAATGGCACCAATACTCAACCCCATCACTCTTTTGTGGCAGCTTCCGGTGAAAAGATTGAGAGTGGTGGGGTTGAAACAGCGTTTTGATTATTAAGTCAGGAGCTCAGTCAGTCGGGGGATAACCATCGAGGTGATAAGTTGTCTAGTGGAAACTATGCTAGTTGGCCGATAAAAGTGTTAACAATGGAATAAAAGTATTTACTGTGCTGTGAATTGGAGTTTTTCTGATACATAAGCAATCGATTTGAGCCTGAGTGATTTTCTAACAGGTCTTAATTCCATTGAAACAAAGAAAAACTCCTGTTCAGGTTTCAAATTTAACAAGTAATTTCATTTGTTTTCAACGCTGTCAACACTAGCTAATCGTACGTTAACGCGTCCAAGGTTAAAGTTTTATTGCAAAACTTTCCAAAGGTGCGCTCTGCCGTGAAATTGTTGCGCGTCTTACCATCAACTTACACAATCGTCATTCCTGTAAGCTAAGCCAAGCTATACGTCGTATAAGATGTGTACGCATTTGTGGTGTCATGATATGTGATATCCATAATTTCTTTTTGGCATATATATATCTCTCTGTCTATGACATAAGTCATTTTAACTATGTTAGTGTATTCTACTCTCTAAGACTTAATCGTCACTTAATATCAAGTGGAATTGTAATTAAGCATCAATGATTTTGTGCTAAAACGCTGGCTTGTTTTGTTTACTCGGTTTCCGGATACTGAATTTTAAACGGAATCAGTTGTGGACTTACCCAGTCGAGGACTTATACAATACGCTATATGGTGGTATTTATCTTCTCGGTTTTGTTAGTCAATGATTCAGAAAGTAAGAACTTCAAATACAACGTACAGAGTTAGAATTTGAGGTTATTTATATAAATGTCCAAGATCATGAACAGCTTCGGGAAGACAGACAGCTTTCCGTCACCTTGCCTTACGAAGAGAGACAATAAATAGGCCATGAATAATCTGATCGCTCTGGATAGACACTGATAAGAGGTAACATACGTCTGTGTCACTTTTTTCTTTTATCACAGCTTAAAAAAAGAGAATTGTGAAAAATATTTAAGGCGTCGGCTTGAGAAAGTATTGAAGACATTTAATAGTACATTTGTGACAGTCGTCAATGAGCCGCAGCGATGGGGCGGATCAACCTGGCTGTTCTTAATGCGCGCAACTCGTTTGCTCGGTGACGAGGAGTGCGCGCTAAACACACTGGCGTTAAGAATGTAACGTTTTTCCTACGTCATATACAATATTTTGTTTTTAATAAAAATTCCCTACATAAAGAAAACCACAAACAACAGATACCATCTGTTAAATAAAAATGTTTAATTTCGATTGAATCGATCTAAGGTTATACTAATAAGGGCGGATATAGAAAATCTTAAATGGAAACGGTGGGTACCATCAGAATCATAATAAAAGGTAAGGTTAAGTAAATTACAAACGTTAGGATTACTGAAGACATGTAGACTATAGCATCCAGCGACTGATCAGTCAGTAATGTAACACCAAGTGTTACTTACATATACCTAAGTATAGCCGCCGGTAACCACTTACGGGTGTCATCGATTGGCCCATCCGCTACTTCGTCAGCTAGTAACAAAAAAAGGGATCAAGAATTTCCGTTATTTCCGAACAGCTGCGTAATTGTTAGTATCGTTTATAATTTTGCCTATGTTACGGACTTAAGCCTTAACCCTTCTCAATTGTTACGGGGACGCCAGAGCCCATCAGCGAGACATTTATTGGTTGTGATAATAAATAAGAGTCCGACAACAATAAAAATGCGTATCATAACATGACAAGGGGAGGAAGCGCCGCCGGCAACTTCGCTAATTTTATTGCGAAACTTCGCATCAAGTCGACCGTCAACAATTATTTAGTAATAAAATTCCAGCCATTTAGAATTAATTATAAAGTTTGTTAAGTGCGTGTTTACATTTTATCAGCTTGGCCTTTGTTCGAGTTTTATGAGAACATGTTGCGCATTATGTTTATGTCATAAAGCTACTGTCGGCTTTGTGTTTTGGTTTGAGCTAGTGAGGTCTTAATAACGAGGTTTATTGTGCTTAAAAACGCTATTTTCTGACCTACCGCAAAGCTTTCCTAATAACCGAAGATAATTTGACTGTCAAGCAGTTCCACAGGATAGTTTCCACTACGTATGAGCATCCAGATTTCTGTAGCAGTTAAAGGATAACTTAATTATTAGATATGTTAGGATCTGCTGCCGAATAATGTACAATCAAAAAAGGAATTAACTTACAAAGTACCAGAAATGATCGGATCTATGTGACGTTGTACCTACAACGACAGGATTGACTTCATATCCAAATTGTACATGTAATATGATTTTATTACGTTTCTCTGCAAAACTAAATGAGTTCTAATTTAAAAATAAATGTTTTTAATTATTCACTAATGCCCTCTACATCAGGTAAAGGGGTTACTGTTCGAAAAGCATTTTAAATTTAATTTCATTTACAAACACATATATTTCATTAGGAAAATAAAATTTTACCTCCATTGTTTATACGTTGGACATTCGAGTACATACGTAACATTTGGAGAACTCATTAGAAAGTCAAATAATACGTACGTTTCAAAAGTAATGCTACTATGGTATTAAATTATTATGTATAAGTTGGAGCATTCGATTAATATACTAATCGAATGCTCCAACTTTAAAAGTTTAATCCTAACATAAATTGAACGGGAAAACTAATGTAATTTAATTAAAATTTATGTAATTAAATTATTTTACTGACTCCAGGACCACATGTTTCAACATGGAACAAGCAATTCTATAAATATGTTATATTGCTAGCATTTTTTTAAATGTTAATAGCCGACAAACGAGCAGACGAGCCACCTGATGGTAAGTGGTCACCGTCGCCCATGGACATCGGTAAGACCAAAGGTATCACTGATGCATTGTCGGCCAGGAAATGAGAAAAAAGACAAGTTATATTTAGACACTACTTGATTCGCTTCAATAAACGTAATCCTTACAAATAGTGTGCACTCCCAGAACAATGGTTACTCAATATGAACACATGATTTATATATTTGAGTAGCTTGTACTGAATACAATGTTCCTTTGAAAGTTCTGTGACTCTTAAACATATTTATTAATAGCCACAGCTATAAGAAGCCCGTACAATGTTATTTACTTATCTTTACCATATAAAATTTTATCCGATGTCTCGCGAGAAAAAATATTTCTCGAGAGACAAAGTATTCTAGATATTGATACGTAATCTGATTCACAAATTTTCCAAATGTCAATTTAATTTGTTCACAGGTTCCCGCGTCTGAGGAGATATTACAACAAATACATAGAATGATAAAAAATATCAAAATAAAATGTGATTTAACCTCTATGATCGAAATTAATTGTGTAGTTTTTAAAACGAATAAGAAGAGTATGTCATGTCTAATATTATCTTAATCTCTTTTGGGATTTTTAACTTACATATATCAGTATTAAAATTTTGCATGCTGCCAGGGTCGTACGGCTACTGCGTGGGAGTGTAACTAGACATCCATAAGATTTTAACAAACGAAACCTCCCATTGTAATCTAACTTATAGGTTTACAATAAAAAATGAATAACTAATTGTATAAATCATGCAAATTCCAACCAAAATAGAAACGTTACATCCTCACAATACCCGCTCGTCTGCACCGCCGAGCTGTTAGACGAAACCGTCCATGTAACGCCACAAGACAGGCCCGTTGATTTTTCACATTACGACCCAGCTCGTGAGCCGTGAACCTGTATAATATGTTTGAGAACCCCCGACGATGTGATGTGATTAGTAACATGATCTTAACGTTGTCAAATCGGGTAAGACAGGATCGAATTCTCGTAATTTGATCACTTTCAAAGTGTGTTTTGGCTGACGCAGACGTCGCCCTTAATGGGAGCGTTGACTGTAATGATAAAGGTTTTATAAATTGTAAAATTTAATTACAAGGGTAACATATACCCTTTAGCGGTCCGCCTTATAATTAATGAGAAGTAAACGTACTTTACCATGCTTTTTCACTACGGATTGATGAAAGGACAGGGGCAGATTAAGTATCAAAAATTTTACTGTTAAATGATTATTTTCAAACTGTTTTACTGCACAAAAGGATAAGGAACGAGGTACAAAGATCTTTTAGTTAGATATTTGTAATATGGCTCTATTGTAAATTTCATTTTATTATTGGATAAACGGTATGTTAACGCTGCTTACATCTTTACCGGACTTGATGCATCACCAGATGCTATTAAAGGACACAAAAATAAGTTCTAAGAATGAATTATCAAAGACCTCAAAAATATTATTTGCAGGCAGAATTACACCTTCGGAAAATTTATTAAAAGTTGTTATTTATTTGTAATATAATGTTTTGTAGAATTCGGTGACAGGTCATTAGTTGTTCTTCATCGGACACAATAAGTGACGGCATTAATGAAAAAGAGTTTGAGGGTCAAGAGGAGGTCGGTCAGATTTGATCGTTACATGAAGTGACGGTGGCCGGCGGCAATTATACTTGTAGCACCGTGGATATTGAGATAAAACATAATTTTATTAATTGAATTTTGAATTGATATGTTTTTGTTATGGACGTAGAAGTAACATAAAACGCTTTCAAAGATTACATAAAAAAACTGTATATTGGTTTTGTGATGCTAGGACAAAGGGTCAAGAATCATTGGTCAATATATTGGTATTAATAATCAAAGACATTGTTATAATTAAGGATGTTATGGAACTCCATAACCGTAACCGAAAATATCTGATATCCGAATTAAAAATATATCCGAAACCGTAACCGAATCCGATAAAAAAGTTTCGAATAATTTCGGATAGCGGCAGAGTCTAAATGAAACACGTTATGATAGGTTTTCGCCGAGCGAGCCGACACGCCGGCCGCGTCGCTCTCATTTTGAAACAGGTTTTATTTATTATTAAATTATAAAGGCTTTTTTTTCCTCTACCATTATAATACCAGATAATACCTAGAAATAAAGTCAAATTGTTACCTTGTAAATACATTATGTATTTTTTTTCATTCCTAAATCATCTAATATCTGTAACCGAAATTATCCGAAACAATCGGATAATCCGAAATAATTTCATATTTGAACCTTAACCGAAACCGATACAATATCCCTAGTTATAATACGTATGCGTCTTCATTACGATTTCATTATATTAGTTGACAGTACCAGGCAATATTTTACAAAAATGCTTTGTTATTAAATTATTATTCATCTAGTTTGTAACAATTCACGAACACGATATACGACGGTATACCTTTAGTCATACATAGCATCCGTCTCCCTCACACAGAAGACATGCACAATCAAGAAATAAATATATTGATGTACCAACATACATAGTCATCAGTGTAAGTAGGCGCGCTAAGATGCAGTCTACGAAAGATAGGGAGATGTAATAGGGAACACCTTATAGAAGAATACATACGAATAGAACTATAAAAGCACACAAAGAGACGTGGTGTACATTCATCGATATATGTACAACCTTTATGCGCAATAATCTTACAATAACATTTTTGTGTATCTTAAGGAAAACTCCGTAGTGATAAAGCAATGGTGATTGATGCTCGCCATTCGCCCGATCGGGCGCGTTCGATAGCTGTTCGATGTTGATTTATGCTCGACGTTATCCTGAAATCTCACAGGTAATTTGGCCGTGTTTTCTCTCACTTTCACGGTTTTTAGTTGTAGGATTTTATTAGCAACCTCCCGGATGTTTTCTTTCGAGTACATTTGTCTTTTAGGGCTGGAAGGGGCTCCACGCAAGCTCGATGCAAGCTAGCTTCTCGTGCTTCTAGTGAACCGAGTTGAACAACGATGCAATGGCTTCAGCTTTCTTTTTTGGGGGTCGCTGAGCTCTTCGCCACCAGCTTAACATCGACTCTGTTCATGCATATAACTAAATTTTCTGCCTGTCTGGCTAACTTACCACGCTCGTTCTCAAAATCAATCGTGAAATGCTTGGATGTACTTCGGATTCAGGGCTGAAGAATCACATGATTTCCCGCTTCCTCTTTTACTGAAACTGTTTCTGTACCACCCCTAGCCATGCTTCTATGGTCGTGACTATCTACCATCACGTGGCACGTCTGCTAGTTTGCAGGTTGTTTATGTATCCAAATGACGACCGACAATGGAATCAACGGAGTGTTACAACCTGACTGTTGTGATAGCTGACACTGAACACTGAACCACCCGATTCAAGATTTTAAGTGATGAGTAAAAACGCTTTTTCTAAATGAGTGCATTTTACTGTATAAAGCATCTAACATCGCCATTTACCATCAGGTAGAATTGTAATCATCATAATAAGTAAAAAAAAAAGATTTCATGCCGAAATTTGATGAAAATAATTGATAATTAACAGTTATACGTCACTCCAATTAATATTTAAGTAAAATGAACACATATGGTTGTCAAAAATGTCTAAGAACCAAGGACAAATATCTTTGCCATATAAATATCTGCTCCAGTAAGAATCGAACCCAGGCCCTTTGGTCGACAGGCAGTGTAACTCTGGAATGAGGGCCGTAACTAGTTTTGCTGGAGTATTCCCTGTAACGGTTCCGTATATACGTTATCTCGAGGAGCTCCTTCGTCGCTGCACTTGAGAAGATAATTGTAATTTATTACGCGCCGTCTTATTAGTTTCGAAGTCTCAGTACTGGTATAAGTTTGATATAGTCTAATGGATTGTTCCAAAAGTAAGGGATCGGCAAAGTTAAGCAATATGTAATGTGGTTCGGACGGGGATTGGTAATTTTTTTACGGCTGGTGTGCTCTAGAGGGCACTTCAATCGTCGGTGTCGTTATCGTTAGATAGCAGCAGTTAAATTATTTTGGAGCGCTTTAGTCGGCAAGGACTAATTCTTCTATCTCTCTGTGCCAGGCCAGCGTTGTGGACTGTGGCAAAGCTATGACAAGAGATAACTGGTTCGCTCCAGTGGGAGAGTTCGTGTTATAATGACTATTATACAAATTGATTGATGAATATTTTCGATACTGTATTCAAATTTATTTCGATTATTTAAAAAAATATTAAATGTTGTTTCATAAATACCCCGAGTATTTTGTTTTATGTAGTCACTGTGCAGCTTATAAACACATTGTTATAATTCCACATACAAACAACGTTGAAGACGCGCGTTGCTAGAGTTATTTTTGAATTAATTTTTCTGGGACTTGGAAACGCGACGGATTTCCGTTCTCCGCGCAAACATGGACGTCACTTAAATACGTAAAACCTGAATCATGCTGTCGGAATTTCCCACATTGCGTACATACATATTGTAGCAGTTCTGAATTATAACAAACTGGAATATTAGATAGGTGATCACCTAGCCTGCGAGCGAGACCTCCCATTACTAAAGAACCATCAACTAACAAACACCCCCTGTAGTCTGTTCAGATTACGTCATTCGACAATCCCCAGAGTAAGGTTTCCATTAAGTCATCAATGTTGTCAGGCGCAAGAAAATCGTTTAACTGTAGAAAATTCTGGTACATAAAGAAACAAAGACCCATTAAGTTTTCGCGATCCCTTTTAGACTAAAGCTGTTAACAAATGCTTTACAATAGAATAGTCATTTCGTTGACGAAACAAATATATACAGTATATCTATATAAAAGCATCAAATATTACAATTCTCTGGTCAGAACAGAGTTTATGCAATGAGGGAAACGTACATCAATGACAAACGCTCGTTATTATTTTAAGTCACATAATTTACCATAAATCTTTTTTTTAACTAAAAATATATTTTATAAAATGACCACTATTTTTTAAGTAACGACTGAACGGTGTTGCGGTAAATTAACATCGGTATTGCGTGCATTTATTCGATAGAGATAATATATTTTCTCGTGTACACCAGTTAAGAAGGTAGTTGTCAAATAGTCTGTATGTGGAGGGGGTAGTTGTCGAGTGGCGAGTCTTATCTTGAACACAGGCATTCTTATGACGGACATGGTTCGGATACGACGCGTGCGCGTCCATAGTTGTGTGCACACATAAGGAACACCGGATATTACAGAAAGCTATCATGAAATTATTGACACTCGTAACAAGTAAAAGACAGGCAAGGCAAAGTAAGGAGACTTTTGAAGTCTCTCCGGAACGAACTCATTACCTAAAACGCGGGAGAAATTTTGCGTTAGTATGAGATTATGGGGATTTCTCATATGTGCTGGATGTCAGCCGAAAGGATGGCAAAACAGGATGTTGTAAGAGGTGACACAAGCCGGCCTGCTTGATGGTAAGACTTCGCGTAAGGATTATATTATCATCATTAGTATAAAGTCATTAATATTATTACTGGTATTATTATCTTTCCGCGAAGGATACAATAGGCTGCAAGACGTTACGCATTCTTACTGGAAATTATGTTATTATTTAAAACGGATTCAAAATATCGTCTTTTATTCGTATTTATAATACGTTTAACATGAGAACTATCATTAAGTTACTAAAATATTTGCACACCGTAACAGACATATAATAAAATAATTCGCCACTGTAACGATTGAAGTTTCCATGGCAAATCTAAATGATTGAAAGTTAAATTTAATACAGTCTAATATCTAATACAGAATGCACTTAACTATACAATAAAATACGTACACGTCGAACGGCAACCCACTTTAAACTTATTATTAAACATCCAACAATTAAACACGAGTGCCGCAGAACGAGGTTCACTGGAACCGAAATGAATCCAACCTTTATTTACTTGCATTTGACGTTTGGAACGTTCATTAGTGTTTAATTAAAGAACTGTCCCCACGGGACTGGCGAGCGATAAGTGGGTTACAGCGATCCAATTCCCGATATCCTGTGGGCTTAAATTCGGGCGTGCGTATCATATAAACAATAAATTTCACATCCAAACATGTTTCCACACACACACATTGTAGTTGAATTCTATACTTCATGCTTTGTTCATGAGGGAAGCAACTTTGTTAGAAATTTTAAACCTGAAAGTTTTTTCTTTGTATGGAAGTGGGAGTGGTGTACTGCTCACCCACTCGTACGTGGCCACCGTAACCAAGGACATGAGTTAATAACCTTAACGATAAGTATATTTTTATTTGGGCATATGCTCGCTCGCTTCTTTTCCTGTGACAACTACAGCACCAAAAGAATCATGGAAATCACATTGACAGTGAAAAAGAATGGACTTTGATTGTCAACTAATATTATTAGAATTACTAATACTCTTAACACTGTTTGTACCTTGCTTTACCTTAGATGCCGGTACGTGATGGTATACTGCCCCAAAGTTTTCCCGTTTTTAAAATTGTCCGTGCTAATGTATTTTTTTTTCTCAGCAACTAATCAAACAGTCAAACAAAAAAACATTTATTTGCTCTCGTAATAGATAACAAATGCTTATGTACACATGTTATCTATGCTGTGTGCGAGCCTGGCGCCTACTGTAAGTTTAAGTACCTGTGTATGATACAGGTCACCTGTAATCTCTCGCCGCTTAATTATCACAATCATAGCCGGTAAACTAACTGTAAATGTATTCTATTACTAATCACTATAACACTGGCCAGCCTTTGCTATTATGTTTGTTAATTCTGCCAAAAAAACTGCCCCTAACAAGGTATTTTTCTTACACAAAATAAGCATTTACGCTTGACAGCAATTTTACCTGATGGTAAGTGATGATGAAATCTAAGATATTTTTTTTATGTTAAAAGCCGACAAACGAGCAGACGAGCCACCTGACGGTAAGTGGTCACCGTCGCCCATGGACATCAACAAGACCAAAGGTATGATTGATGCGTTGTCGGCTAGGAAATGAGAAAGTAAGAAAGAATAATTGATGATGAATATTGAACACACTAAGTTATAAAAGCCTATTATAGCTAACCTATTTTTTTGTGCAATAATCTTTGCTGTAATCACACTTCGTTTGTATTAGTTCAACTACTACAGCCATATAAAATAACTTAGATCAGAGACAATTCTAAATACGGTTGCTAAACAGAAGATGGCAGCACCGTCGCTGTGACGGGACGTATTGTTTTACACAGAGCCTAGCTCAGGGATAGGGGCTCTGGCAGAGCTCACTCGTGTTTCAGTCGCGCTGAACACTAGTACCTCTTTGCTAGGAGCTCGTTCACGTTTCTTATGAGACATTACTCTGCTCGGATTACCAGATATCCATCCGCGAAAATGTCTGACCGTGACGCCGGTAAGGCTGCCCGATCCGACAATTATGTGTCGCTTCTGTCCTTTCGATAGGTACTTCACATAAAAAGCTTAATAATAACAAATCTCTTGTCGCTGCTCGTTCCCAATGAGACATACGATAATACAGTTTGAAGCGTGTCCACTAGTTTTGATTAAACTTTTGTGTGGAGGCTATGGAAAATAACTCGCGAACAACAAACGAACCCGAATATGTAAATAGTGTCTGACATATGTATGTACTCGACACGAAATTCAATTATAACATAATGGATATTACACGCGCCACGCACACTGCCCGGAGTGGTCCCGGACATTGCTACAGCTTCACACGACTATAAACCAAGCAAAAGACCAGATCGTTAATTTTGGACGTTTGGAATATGGGCTTCCATGCACCAATGTAACCCCAACAACAAAAGCTGATTCGACGTGAATTCGAGCCCGACAAAAGTATTTTTCTCGCCAAAAGCTCCTTTGCGTCGCCGCTCTTGTTTAGGTGCCAATATAAATAATATTTTTATCCGATTGGTTCTGAAAGTATTGCATAGACTAAATCGAGTTTTATGATAAAAGCACAGATAAGCTAGTTCATATGACTGCTGATAAAGAGACGTATCGACAAATGGTCGCCGAACTCTTCGATGGAGATGGCACGGGAAGAAGAAATCGAGATTTAAATTTGAATTGTAATTTTTATTTAGCTTCTACAAGTAAGAGAGCGTTGATCGTATGGCTCATATTGGACTAGTGAAGGGTTTGAATTAAAATTAAGCGTTAGAAAGTTTTAAGTTCTAGCTGAGTTCAGTTCTAGTTCTATTTTCGCACCGAAAATCGCTAAACAATGCTCAACATCTGTTACATAAGGATAGTAATTAGGACCTTCCTGGCATCCGGTTGGCGGTATAATGGCCACCGGTACTCGTATACATCGCTTAGTTCTAATTCAATAAGTTGGAGGTTTAAAGAAAAAATAAATACACTCCGCGCAAGAACATTACCTGTATTGCAGGTGGCTTGGACATACTTAAGTATATACATACACACACAAACATAACATAAACCAAGACCTGAGAATTAACATCTATGCGCCTGGTGAGGTCCGGTAAAGGAACCCGGAATGTTTCGTCTGTGAAGTGGAGCTACCGCCAGACCAACAGAGTCGTCAGGACTGATCGTAAACACACAATAACTTCGAATAGTAAGACCTGTAGGATTCTATGAAGAGACTGAATTTCGAAGCTTCGGGTTGTATAACCACGTGATCTTTTTTAAAACTTTTCTCAAACGAGCGAACGTCCCGATGGTAAGTGGACATCGCTATTATACACAGCGGCCGTCGCACACAGCCTAGTGTCCTCCAATAATGGAAACATGACATCATTTTTTCGTGCGTTCTTCAGTATCTGTTTGCAGAGAAAATGGACTAGAAAACACAGATAGAGCCCGTCACAAACGCGTCTAAAATAAATTAAAATGTTGTCTACAAGCCCATAATTAATTAAAAAACGCCCATTTCATTAATTCGCCAGCCTCCCGCAGCTAGTTCATTAGCTTTCGTTACACAAAACACTCGTTGCCTATTCAGTGTCCTTAAATATTTCTGGCGTTGTTAATTAAAACAATTGAGCCACGGGGCGACTCGAACGCGCGACGGTTTTTGTATGTTTAAATCCCAAGTGGA
This sequence comes from Megathymus violae, assembly GCA_003671415.1. Classification (NCBI taxonomy): domain Eukaryota; kingdom Metazoa; phylum Arthropoda; class Insecta; order Lepidoptera; family Hesperiidae; genus Megathymus; species Megathymus violae. Next base: position 223,317 of record PDGT01000006.1, on the reverse strand, counting down.
TATAAATACTGAATATATGTCTCAAATGTATGGATTCATTTATTAAATTGAATTGCAAGCATGTTTGAAGTACTGTTAACCCTTTTTTGGTATCGGAGAAATGTCTTCCAATGATACTTGATCATTGTCGAATTGATGGGTTTCATATACGATAAAACCAGCTTGGAAAAGATCTTTCTTTCATGTAAAAGCACGGATGTTTCCTTTTGCAATGCTCAATAGGTTCAACCCAGGGAAACACTAGAAGTCAAGGTAGGAAAAGTGGTAGCTTACCTCACAAGGTACGGCTTGAGACGGCTGAGAGTACGGCAGGAGATAAACGACGCCTTACGCTTAGATAGATTAGATAATAGCACTTGCATTGTTTTAGGTTGTTCTCGTTCAACAATGTTACAAATTACAATATTATTTTCATTTTTTTTGTTGATATATGTACGGATTGCGATGAAACAAACTTTATGTATTAAGTGATGCTTACTGCAATATATTAGTAAAAACGAAAACGAAATCGGTTAAGTATTTTCTGAGATTAGCGCGAACAAATGCACAGACAAACAGACAATTATTCTAACAACTATTGTTTTGTGTTCTGTTGCGTAATAAAGGTCCTTAATAATGTTTTTTTTTTCCTATATCGTCCATGTACAGAAAGAGATCAGTTAGAGTTTTATTATATGTACCTATAGATAGATTAATAACTAGAATATTATGTAGTAGCAAACAAATGTACCACTTGTTTTTGTAGACTTTTAGTAATATTTTATTTGGAATTGAAGGAAAATTTGTTAATTTTCTTAAAAATTTATACATAGACCCGTTGGGAGGCGACCAGGTTTTGTTTCTTTCCTAAACCCAACACGTATATTTTTAAAAGGTTAATTATCATTTCAATTCTTACCGTGTGACTTCGCCCTCGGCGATCCTTACAGGGTTCTGTTGTAACGTCGAAGTTTCAAAATACTCATGGAAATAACGTGAAACTAATGAATATTTTTAGTTCAGTTGCTAGAATGTTGACAACGAATCGATTTTGGTGTCAAAGGCGAAGGCTATCGTCTTTCAGAATGTAGCTTAATTTATTTATATTTAAATATTAGATTATTTTAAATCTACATTAATATTTTTATTATTTTCGGGCTACCGAACTACATCGCTTTCCGGCCGGGCGGAAAATCAGTGGCATAGTCTAATGATATGCCATGACTATCGCTGAGTCCGGATCGTTGCGAGGCTCATGCTGCAGCACACGTACATTTTGTTTCTTAATTTTTAGTTTTAAGAATTTAATGTTGTTGATTTCTGTTTTGATTTTGTGATATTCTAATATGTGCTGTGACTCTATCTCTTATAAAGGTATTTATTTCTTATCCCGTGCACATGTTCATCATTGATTCATTTTGATCAATTTTTTTTCGTCCAGCAGATTCGAAATGAATTGTGACAGTTAGGTACGCAGACAGTTCATTCAATTTGAAAAATGATTTCAGTTATCAAAAGTTCGGTACTCTAGAAAATATGGTCATAGCTTGGCGTCAGACAAACAAAAAAATAATACTTTATATTTTTGAGTAGAAAATGGGAATTCCGGAATAAATCCGTACATTGTCAAAATGAATGGCTCTGAAACTGTTTTCATCCTTCCATAGTTAACACATGAGCAATACTGATTCAGTTATTCGTGCTCTACAACAACAACCCTCCTGCTCTCTTGGTTAGTCCAAAATACTGAGCTCTGTTTCTATGCCATTTACATTTATTCGATAGCTCCAAATGTGTTGATTTAAAAACAAGAACAGAAAACTACTGGCAGTTATTCCGAACGGTTTTTAAAGCTCCCATAAAATCCATTTGCACGTGCAAATTTGCTTTCAGATGCAAAAAGTTCGGCGTTCATTACTCGCTATCGACATTACATTTTGTGTCCGTAAACTAAAAGCCAAAATGTAGCTTGAATTTTTTTATCACTGTATTGTTCAAAACGCTTATAATATAATAACAACATAAGGGGAACCCCGCATAATACTAGTGCTGAGTATAATTCTTCATGTTCGAGGGTAAAGAACTTCAAAAATACTGACCTGACTAGACTGCATAGCAGGGCATGATCTCTTCCTGCAATTAAGGAGTTCTAAAGGTCACCCATGTGGCTCCATTGCGGATCGGTCAATAACCCCTCCAGATGAGGCCAACTACAACTAGTGCCCAACTGGGTCACTTAAAGCCTCGAACAAGTCTGACCGAGAGCTGATAGAAGCTATCTAATAGTAAATACTAAGCTATCTTTTGACCGTATTGGAACGGCCTAAAATACTGACCCCAATCCCATGCTGGTAGAATAGAGTGTCGGAAGAGACTACAGAACCTGGCCTGATTTGTGATAGGGTAAGGATTATCAATGTTATTATTAACTCATTAATATTTTTACTGGTATTATGATATTTCCCGGGAGCCTGCAAAGCCAGCTATGACCCTTCTCCTTGAGTCAGCCGCTAAACGACTCGCTGGGGGCTTGAGAGTCTGTACATACTTTCTTTATTCTTCTTACTTGGCCCACAACGCATTAGTGATGACTTTGGAATGTTCATAGGCGACGGTGACCGCTTACCATCAGGTTGTTCGTCTGCTCGTTTGTCGGGTATTTACATAAAAAATAGGAACAAGGTTTAACGCGTCCCCCAAAATACGCTAGGACTAAAAAAGTTTTATTACCATTAGGGGTCACCTATCCACTGCGTACAACTACCAACCATACCCGAAGTATCTACCTTACCCTTATGATTATCAAAAGCCGCCAGATTACAAGCTCTCCAGCCTATTTGGCACTTCAGTACCAGCATCACGACGTATAAGAATTTTTAAGGGCAAGGCCATAGTTTTTAAGAATACTGAATTCTATGAAACTATGGCAACAAACTTTGGCATACAGTTGCCACAAAATATTTTTTTGTACTAAAATAGTGATACACTTCAATACAGATAACCACCAAAGTATGCGAAATTGATCAAAGACTACTAGATTATTACAGCAAATTTGCAACTGTAAGATACTAAACAAATCATGTCAAAGATGTTTGAAAAGAACAAGCAGGGTAACCAGTGGCCCCTCATTCGGTCATTGTCAGGGTTCCACAAATTTAACAAAAAATCCCAATCATTAAAGGATTACTCGCTGTCTATGTGCCCGTCAAATAATATTTTTTCCAAATGTAAAATGTAAATTTTGAAAAAAGAATCGCAAGTGCGAGTAAACAATAAAATATAGAACAAATGTTCTTATATTTCTGCAACAGGCAGAAAATACTTATTTAAACTAAACTATCGCACTGTTTATTACATTTCATTGCATTTATGTCGGATAGAATTTTGCTGTTGCCAATGTGAGCTTTATATACATTTATGCCACCTAGATACAAGCACTACTGCAGGGTTGTGAATAGTTGCGAGTTATATATTTCTGTCGAATATATGTACATATCTGTGATAGAGCACACGACCCATGACACTCCGCTCACGTAGACCCACAGTGCACGAGTCCTGCACATTTGGAACCAAATTTAATTTTCCCGTGCAAATGAGCCATCCTCGTATCCAGTATTCGTGTTATGTATTTTTTTGTTTCACGTGCTTCGAAAAACTTCCGCAAATACAAATAGAACTGAATAACTGACAAACGGCAAGTATCCACCCTTTCGTAGAGAACCCACCACCTGCACGGACGACGGTTTGCGTCCTCGTTTATTATGCGCACTGCAAAGGACTGGAATAAACTGTTCGCGTCGGTGTTCCCGGTTACGTACAATATGGGAGTCTTCAAGAGGAGAGTGATTAGGCTATTATAAGTTAGTGCGTTCACCATCTTAGACTGCATTATCACTTACCATCAGATGGAATTGTTGTCAAGCATTAACTTACTTTATGTAAAAAAAAACGAGTAAGCAGGCGTCTTGATGGCAAATTTCGAGGTTGAAACTGGAACAATATAACTACCGTGTAAAATACATTTTAAAACATTTATGTAATATAATATGGTAAAACAAATTAAATGTATCAAATTTAAAGATAAAACTAAGGTAACATTTATTTACAATCTGCTAGTTTTTTCGCCCTATCATCTATCACTTAGAAAGTGCTTCCAGTAACTGAATTTACCAAGAGGTGAGCCATTCAAGTGGTTTAATTGCATTAAGCTCTAAACACTCGCTATAGCCCCCACCGACCCCCTGTGGGGGTGTCTCAAACAATTTAGGAAGCTTTTAAGGTCCCACATGAGTTAAATTGAAATTATCGTACGGGCAGGCTCCAGCCAACACATATTTGCTAACGCGTTAAGTCTCAGGATTAGGCGAGAATCAAGATGGTAGTGTGCGAGGATTAGAGCGTTCTGCTAAAGTTTATAATCTTTGAGAATATTAGGTACGCCCAAATGAAGGACATCTATAATTACTTTTCCTATAAATAATAATATGGTAATCTCAGTCATTAATAAAACTATATATAAGTATAACGAGTATAACGGGGCGCGTGGGATACGATTCGTTTTCCGCTTTCTGTGGAAATTCTTCCATGGGTTCTAATGTAACATAACTCAGACAATATGAGTTTATTTAAACTCAGCAATTTCCATGATGAGATCGGAAGAATTGTACTAGTTCGGACATTATTTAATATCATTCACTTAACATTTAAATTCACCTAAAATAAATAAATGCATATATTTGCAACCTTCAAAATGAATATTCCAATGGAACGGAATAAATATTTCCAAATACCCAAACTAGACCGCGAAAACTTAATTTGTCTTTCGAACTTCACTTTATACTTATACGAAATTTCAATGACATACGGACAGACGATATTATCATTATTCCTGTGTATGGCAACTTATCTGATAATGAATTGCACGATAAGTTTCATCCGAGATCAAAATAACAGTTCGACAACTCGATAACTCAAAGTTCCGTGAAAATATAATAAACATTTATTTAGCCCGAAGTGCTTTTGGTAAAAATATTATCTTCCAAGAAGTTTGCAAATAAACTAGTTGACACTGCAATTGTGAATTCGGGATTTGCGTATTGAGATTTATATCGCGCAGTAGCGAGGCGGGCTGGCAACGTGTCAAACGCAGCCACCGGGACGCCGTCCGACTTGCGGGAGTAACGCGAACTGTAGATTTAAGAAAAATCTCCGTTTTGTGGTATAAAAACATAAATTTTCTTTTCTTTTTTTATACATGAAAACTACCAACCCGTTTTAACCTCTCGTTCACTGTAAACTGAGAAGACATTTAAATCATTATATTTTTAAAATAAACGTTTAATGCTTACACACTCACACCCCCGCACTAGGATTCCCTGTGCCATAGGTGGCATGGACATACACAAATATGACATCACAAACACCCATGACCCGAGTACATTTATCTGACACATAAATGTCTGTCCCGGCCGGGAATCGAACCCGGAACCCCTCGTTCGGCAGGCAGGGTCACTACCAAATGGGCTATAGGGTCGTCAAATAAAATAAAATTCAACTCGTTTTACATCCTTTTGTCTCTCAAAGCAATCGAAGCAGCTCAAGTGTACATATGTGTGAGTATCGTAGTACGAATTAAATAAGAATTTGTGGAAAGTTTAAAGTCATGACGGGCTACAACAGATTTAGTAATGATAAAAGGTAAAGTTTACTGTCCCACTGCCGGACTTCGAGCTTTTCGTACAAGACATAAAGGCCACGGCGGTCTCCACTCGTCAATATTTAAAATTATCTCTATATTTTGAAATACCAAAGAAAGTTCATTACATATGTACATTCATATATATTTCATATATATTTCTACATAATTTCTCAAGTGTGTGAAGTCTGCTAATATGTGCGAGTACTTGGCCAGAAGTAGAGGACTATGGCGATACATTGTCGAAGTACAGTTATAGCTTGCGATAAAATTCAAGTTTGTTGGTATTTCTGTGGTTCAAATCCAATAAAAGTCCCCCATGGGACCAGGTAAAGCATATTCTACTCATCACAACTGAGTATAATTATCCAATCAAAACCTAGTTCATTAATGTGTTTATGGCAATAAGGATAACTTGAAGCAGTCTTATTTGCAGAAACATTTACATCGCGGGTTCTTAGTTCACAACAAATGTTTATTCCATTCTCTAAGATTATAGAGGTTGGCAACACAGCAGTGGGAGGAGCTAAGTCGTAATAGTTATAATTTGGAGAACCAGTTAGCCAGATAGTGAACTATAAATATTTCCATATTCAGAAACAGAGCTAGTGGCTTGTAGCCCCAGAACTGTGTCGAGGCGGATCCGGCGGTATCTCGTAGTGGCGCTTGGCAAGGTAAACAAATTAGAATCTTATGAATAAATAAAACTGGAATGTATGACTTTAACTTGTTATAAGTCGGTCATTTACCGGAATATGCTATTTATTTAATCTATATCTATACTAATAAATAAAATTGGAGTATCTGTTTGTAATATTAAAATCACCGCATTTTATTACATGCGTATGAATGTATATACGGTACATATACCAAAATAACATTTTTTATGATTTTTGTCTGTCTGTCTGTTTGTTCCGGCTAATCTCTGAGACGGTTGGACCGATTTTGACGAAACTTCCACTGGTAGGTAGCTGATGTAATAAGGAGTAACTTTTATTTATTTTTTTATTTTTATTTCTACTAAATAACTTTTTCGTTAAATTCCACACGGACCAAGTCGTGGGCACAGCTAATATCTAAATATAATAAAGCTTTCTAAGAATTATCTTCTATCTCTCTGTCCCAATTTGACTTCGACACCACTGAATAGATTTTGCTAAAATTTCAAAAACCGTGCTGGCTTTCAACTTACTAGATAGTCAATAGCTAGATTTTATCTTCATATTTCAAAGGATTAAATAGTTACAGTATTACAGTAAATTGTCGGCGTTTGCGGACTTAATTAAAATGACTTTGTACGCCTTCCATTGAACTAGACTAAATACATATTGACTTCGGATGTAAACTTTTAGTACCCGGAGTGGATTGCGTAGACCTGACTTTCATAATTCATTTCGGTCGTTCTGACGTTCAAATATTATGAATCAAATTACTTTTTAATAAATATCAGTGAACAAAGGTAAATCTATGTTGTGCGGACGTTGTGAAGGCACATTTACCGTTATCATCGTCACCTTAATTCCTATTCAAATTGTCTCAGTACATGTTTCTTCGTATCGCGAGAAAGTTTAAAGCTTAAGTTCTTATGGTTCTGTGGCATTGTTTGTTGTGTAAATAGCCATCGAATGAGCCCATAGACATCCGTGATAGTAAAGGCATCACCGATGCGTTGATGGCCAAGGAGGAATCTCCGAAACTGCAACCAAAACAGCTAAAACGTTTTTTTTTACAATTTACACTAGACGAAGGGTGATAGCTATCCTGATATATTAAGAACCCTACTTGAACTGATATCCTCAGGATTCGATGGGTATAGAGCCTCCAGCACACTGCGAACACGAGAGACACGGTGCCATACCATACGAATACCCACGAATGGCCATTCCAAATTAGCTTTAATTCAAGTAATCCGTTCTTGAAATACTTGCACCCCAAATAATATCATAAACCTAATCAAGTAATATGTAAGGTATGAATTGAAAAATTACAAAATAAAAATAATAAATAATTTTTATAATCATTTCTGGCGAAACCGCGAGATCTACAGCCAAATAATCATCATTACATCGTCCCACTGCCGGGCTCGGGTAGAGTCTCGCAATGAGAAAGGCGCAGACCATAGTCTGCCACGCCGGCCAAGCGCGGGTTGGCACTATCACAGTATACAGCAAGATCGCAACATGCAATTTCTTAGATCCTATTACACCTTATTGTAATTAATTAGCAAAGTCAGTAAAGGCTTTATGATTTTTACCCAAAAGTACTAACACTATTACATTTTTATAATTATATTTGTTGGCATCTTAATACAAACATAATGGAATATTGTATTCAGACTCTTTACATGATGTGAATAATTGTTATTGATACCTAAGTGTTTGCAACATCATATCTATGCAGTGCTATAAATTTAGTTAACGACCCACCCTTAAGGGGTTGTATACTTTTCAGAAATAAATGGTACATAATGACTATTATCTTTTACCGTGGTTCATAACTAGGTCAAGTTCGTCCATCACAAAAACAGAGAGATTTTATGTTAATAAAATGTTAAAAAATATATAATTTTCATTAATAAAAGCATGCTTGTAACATTTCATGTGTTATTATTTCATATAATAAGATTTAGTATAATAAGAAACAAAGCAATATGAGATTTTATTCAACAAAGCCCTCCGTAAGTAATCATTACTGGTAAATGCAACCTAATTATGTTAATTATATGTACTTCAAATATATATTCAAACGTAACATCCAATCGATGTCCAAGCAGCTTTACATATGTGTCATATATATCTAAAGTGACTGTCGAGGGGCTTCCGTCTTATAAATCCTTCATAGCGGAGTTCCAAAGGCGAAGTGTAATTCTTACGAGATCAAAAATGAAATTATTATAGTGTATCTGTCAGTTTGTCATACCTGTGCATCTGTTATACGATTTTCTCCAAGTGAACGGAAAGAATTCAATTCGGTATACATATTAAGTTAGATGATTTAAAACCGCTCGTGTGCCGTAATGACAAAATTTCAATTTTGGGGCTTATAAATTGTCGGAGTCATTTGGAAAGTGATTTGGTTTAAAAAGTTTCGTAAAAGCTTCATATTTAGTCATCTGCGGCCGAGTTCGGTAGAAAATAATTGCCACTTGGTCATGTAGTTACCAAATGTGTGCGAAGCCTGACAATCTATACCTAATTGTGCGTCGTATTGACATTATAATAAATGACAGCTGCCAGAGATCAGGTGTGAAATATAAATATGTGCATAAATTCGAAGTCTCTAATTATGTCTCCCGGCGCCTCATTGATGGTGAGAATTGCAAAAAGTTAGTGACTTCAATATTAAAAACCGTAAAGGTATTTATTTAAGGTTAAAAAGTGGAAAGTAAAGAAAATTCTCAAATACACGTCCTAATGAAGCCTAAAGAAGGCATGAGAGGATCTAATTTACATGAAATTACAGGCAAAAAATATTATGAGCTATATTATGCAAGTCTTATAGGTGGGATCACCAGTTTACTTCGTTCAAACCAACTAGTAATAACTGTAACAAAATAAAATGATTCTATACATTTACTGTTATAAAAAGAAGATAATGGAACAATGGAACAGGCATTATGAAGATCTGCCAACTACTTAAATGATTAGATCGTAAAGTATAAAATATAGTATTAAATTAATTTAGGTAAAATTACGATTTTACTGGTTCTACCGATCTTTATAACGCTGATCTTACGATTAAAAGGGTTCGTAATCCATATACGTTAGGTCAGGATAACAACTTTTGGGAATAAGGCAATCGATAATTGAGTCAGATCAACGAATTTGGATCCTGCTACGGTTTGGTTCCTAATTGAAGACAAACAAAGAACTCACCGATAGGTAATTGAGTGTCGAGTACCGTTTGTTCATGTGGTAAATTCCGCACACATATAATATCAAGAATCCAAATAAATAAAACTCATTGAAACCGCATAATAGTATAGATTTCCATATATGTATATTATATACCTTTTCGGTTTTCATACATTTCGATTATAGATTACAAACGGTCTTGGTAAAAAAAACTCTCAAGGACTGTCTGTCTTAGTATTTAGAACGCAAGGGTGCGAAACTAATCGCGTATAATTTGCGTCTTTCGAACTCCTCACGACCATCGCGTTGTAGTCACAAACTTCTATCTGAGGCGCGCGGTTCGACGCGAAATTTGCGCGCATTACTCTCAACTATTTTATTTGTTTTAAAAACACACGATCCATAAGCATCGTTGATTGTAGATTATAAATAAAATAATTACAACGAATAACACCCACAAATTAATAGTTTTATACAGATCCAAAACAACTTCTCTGACCGCTTCGGTCACGTTCGAATCGAACCATAATGCCAGAATCAGTATTAGTTTTGATTTAATTAACCGCAACACCAGTGCACCGGTGCGGGAACTACGATGATGTATAAATTGATGATATTATTTTTCCTCAACAAATAAAATAACGGAAATCGATTTACACCACCCGAAAACATACATTTTTATTTTAGCCTCCTATAATTATTTTAAAAATACAATAAAACACAAGAATTACAAACACTACTGACAAATCATTAAATGTTACGCCATTTTATGACATAGTCTAACTACATAGTCGTTTCATAAAACGAACATTAAATTAACCGGTTGATAATTACGTTTATTAATTGTCATTACGACTGGTCCACGGCACTCATAAAACGTGATGACCTATACGTTTGTACAAAATAGAAAACAATGATTCACTTCTATTTAAAGATTAATATCATATTATAAAAAATCATCTAGTAGACACACAAATCATTTGTGCTTATAATGAAACTCGTGAATAACACGATTAGGAAATGTACCGGAGCAGTTTCCTGTGGGTGCTTCGTTTTCTTGTGTACGACGGAAGCGATACCAGGATTTGCTGGTAAAATTACGTTAATACCAGACCATATATTTTTTCGACATAAATCTTTACTAGACAGAATTGTTTCCGTCTTTTTTTTTCCTTATTTTCTAATAGTAACTTATCAACACAGAACATTGCGTTGCAGTGTGAATGTCATTCGCAGTCTTCATGATAACTTTTAAATTGCATTATTAAAATTATAAATTTAAGTAATACCATCGTCTCGAGTCCATGGTACCGATAACGAGAACTCGGTCTATTGTTCTAAGTCCAAATGGAAAATACAAAGTATTCGTATGCCCGAATTGAGTATACTGCTGAACATTTGTAACATTTAGAAATTCATCTATTTTCTTTACATTTCACCTTTTTAAATATTTTACCTGATAATATTGACCTACGTCTTCTCTTCCTGGTCGTTGTCTTGTTCACAGTGATAAAGGTTTCTCACTTTCCAGTATGCACACGGATTACACTTACCTGTAATGGATGCAAATAAATTATTATTATAAATATCATTTTTGTTTATTATAAATCGCTCATTCGCTCTCATTCGTAATAGTCAGAAAAGATGGACAGAAGATATCTGTGAAACACTCTTACGTCAACTTGAATCCCATATCACCCCTTACTGTCTACATAGAAATGACACGTTACCCTTGACCAAAGTCGCTCGCATTTTCTAGCAAAGTTTAACAACTAAATAAAATCTGCAAATCCGGAACATTATTATGGCTATACTGGGTTCATAAGCATTGAGGCTATTGAGGCCGTGTTCTCGAGAGTAATAATTTTGTGCAAACAGAACAATGTTCTCAATAACGCGCCGAACTTTGTCCATTGTTCTTTGTGCCCAGCTCCCTGTGAAATATGTTCCCCTATATAGCGATTTATAATTACTTTTTAATTATTTCTCCGCGTAGTGTGGTTCGCGATTTCGGCCTACCTAGAGCGCGATGTTAATCAGTTGTTGACTCATTTGCTGTGTAGTTGATATTATCAGGCGTTACTTTGCGGAAATTCATTGTTATGAAATTAGTATATAATATACTTCTATACATGCATAGAACCTCCCTCCCTCCCACGAAGGAAAACACGCATTTATATGCATGCATAGAATATATATATTGTTACGAAGCTTCTCGAAGTCGGCAGGCTTACGAAGTTTCTAGAAGGGTGGCCGACCGTTATGGTGAGGCAAACAATAGAGGCAATAAAAGAGAAACCCAGGTAGTAATAAAAACTACCTGGGTCACTCTAGGCCAATCTGGCCCGTATGCCTCAAGCAAAAGGGGCGAGATTAGCATAGATGAGGGCCGAAATGGGCCTGTTTACCTGACCCGCTATTGTTATGTCGATTTCCGGGAATTCCTGTTGTTGTTTACTTCAACGAAGGGCGTGGAAGGATCTGGAAGCCCGGAAATCGATATATAAATAGCGGGCAGGGTCGGCCACAAGGCATTCGGTCTCCTGGTACGAAGTGAAGAGTTCTCTCCCTACGAAGCGAATACCTGCGATCTACGAGTGTAACTGTGTTTGTGAAGTGGGTGTGAAGTAAAATAAGGTCTCTGCGGAATTATTTTGGCATTTTACGTACCTACGGATCCTGACACGTAACAATATATATATTATTTCATATCATACATTGTGCTTGCGGATTGTTGCAAAGTAAATTAATACTAATTTAATCATTCGTTGTGATCAAGTTTAAATTGCAGTGCTGATATTTGCAGGCGTCTATGTCATATATATTCATCTATAATTTTATTACACTAACATATAAGTACGTACGCAGTGGCTGTTTGATGATTCTTTTCAAAGATAATTGTATCATCCTGAGGAAATTATTGAATTATTAACATTTCTCATTGTAAGAGGGACTTAAGCCCACCAGTGGGACGATATGGGTCGTAATGATGACGACGATGAAGGAAATTATTGTGAAAATATTCATCAGGTCTCACAAATCATTATGCCGGCGACAAAGATTTTTGAAGTGTCGAATTCGACTGACTATTACCGATTGTTAGCAATTGTTTATCCTTATACCGTCTAACAGTAGCAGCCTAGTGGTTCCAACGTCGATATCCCACATGGAAAACTCTACTTCGAATCTCTTAAAATAAGTCAGTACATTAACTGTTGTGTCACAATACATTTTAAATATTATATACTTCTGTACTCTCATAGATATTGTGTGTACTGTCTTGTATCAATTGTTGTTGTAGTTAAAATATTCTTATCTTAATTTTTCTGTATAAATTATTTTAGATGTGCAACAAAGAGGGTTTTGTTGTTTTTGTACGTTAAAAAACACTCTAATAGTTTTCTAAGATTAGTTATGTTCACAACATTGATACTATGAATTTCAGAACCAAATTTCGGGCTTGCCAAAACTGATGGCTCTTTCATAGTTTGCTGTGAACTTGAATGTGAAGTGGCGGACAGGTAAAAACGTAATTGTAAATTAAAAACACACAAGAACCATTCTTAACAAGAAAAGTTATTACATACTAGATAATTATATTAAAGGAAATACTGTTTGGATATGACTCTAATATATAGACATAAGTAAATTCTGTATGTAACTGAGCGTAGGGAAGATATACCTTCTTGGAAATTTCCTTCCATTTTTTCTTTCCTGACCACTTACGGTAGAGATTCTTTTAAGAGATGACGTAGTTTGAATTTCGAAAAGAATAATTTTGGAAAATTTTAATTTCAGTCCTGGGTGCACTTTTAGTCCGTCTGCAGTAATAACATCAATAGAACGGCCCAATGAAATTTATTATGAAAACTTTGACAACAGTACTGACCGTAAAAAAGTAAAATACTTGAACTCCTTACTAGCGTCTTTAGGAGCCTCTGAGGGTCGTCACAAACAATAAAACGGAATCCATTCCTTTGACGGAAATAAAGCGAGCCATTCATTACGCTGCATCGCTGATTTATTAAGTTTTCAACTGTGAATTAATGCGCGCTTCATGAATACATTATCAACTTCAGAACGATTTATAACGAACTGAGAAAAGTTTTGTATAATTGAAACTGTTAAAAATATGAATAGCGCCCGATTTACAGAAGAAAGTCGCTTTAATTTTCGTTGTATCGCAAAGTTTTCAGATGTAAGAGCAACGAATAGAAGGTTTTGGCTTCATTATTTTTTATTATGTTTGTAAAAGTGATCGGTGAATGTGTGAGTGAGTGAGTTAGTTTTCTGTCATCACACAGATTTCCGCATCATTCTCGGGTACTGTGTAAGGAATGCGTTCTCATTACTTGGCATGGCGGGTCGCCACTAAGCTTAAACTGTGTAAAACTTTTTCGTGCCAAAAATATAATTTTCAAAATTTTGTAACCTTTTGAGAATATTTTTATTTATTTTTTTTTTCATCTAAATACATTGTATATTGTTTTAATTACTAATTTAATTTAATATAATATAATTATTATTAAAACTTTGGTAAAAATATATTAAATTATCAAAGCTTATAAAATTATAATGTATTGAAATTTATGTAGCCATTTATATATGTATATGAATGAATGAAAATGAAAATGATTTGAAAATGAAAATGATTTATTGGAAAAAATTAGTTTAACAAATACATTGTTCCGTTGTTGCGGCATCCTTTTAAGTAAAAAATTTACTTGTGCCAGGATGTCGCGCTCTTCCGTAGAAAAATACATATTTTAAACTCAGGTTATTAAGAAAACTTTAACTTAAATTAACATGAAAAAAAATGTGTGTGTCTATGTGTGATTGTACGTGCGAGTGTGTGTGTGTGTTTGCGTGTGCGTGCATGCGTGTGTGTGTGTTTGCACGTGTGTGAGTGTGGTGGGGGAGGTGAATGTGTGTGAGTGTGTGTGTGAGGTGTGTATGCATGTTGGTGTGTGTGTTTGTGTTTGTGTGTAATATTGAAATTGATTTTAGGTGATTACATGAAATAAAGCCTCTATCTCTTCATAATTTAATTTTGTGAGCCAGTCAGTTAAGGACTTTTTATGTTCGTAAGTATTTAGCGGATATATTTTTATCAAGCTATTTACCTTCTTGTATATGTATATAAGCAGATTGCTTAGTATAATGATGTCAAGCAAATTCAGTTTATACAATATCTGTTCCTATTGTAATGTTTTCTCTTCTTTTTGTCTCAGCGTTTATGTCTATAATTACTGTTTTATGCCTCTTTAATATTAGTGGTAGTATATATAGCTTTCTCACACTCAATGAGTTGTTAATTGAGTGTAGCTCTTTTGTGGGGAATCGGTAAGGTTTACAGTACATGACTTTTAGTAAAGTGCGTTGACTACGTTCTAATTCAAAGGAATTTAATCTTCGATGCTCCTCCCCACACTGGAATGCAGTAGGATAGTGTTGATTCAGCAAGAGCTGTATAAACTTGGATTAGAAACATACTTGTTGCAATATGTCTTAAGTTTTTAAAAATCCAAATAAGTTTCCTAATTCTGCTAGTCAGTAGTTCCAGATGGGAATGCCAAGATAATCGTTGGTCAATAATTACGCCTAAATATTTAGTTGAATATATTTTATCAGTGGTAGGACACGTACAATTTACAGTCTGTTCGTACAATGGTGCTTTTGTAGATTTGATAATGAAGAATGATAATGATAATGATGAATATCACTACTAATGTAGTCCCCTATTTTTATCTGTAGATTTTATTTTATTTTAATACGATTTTTTTTCTACAATATATATTATACCTCTTTGGGGCGTATCTGTAGGGGCGTATTTTTACTAGACTTCAAAAAATTAAGTTCTATGTTCGGGTCTTCGTATTTTTTTTTTGTATGTACAATCATAACTCCGTTGTTAATGAACCGATTTGCATAATTATTCTTCAAGTGTATAAAAGATGCCTCGGAATTGATCACTTTTAAATATGGTGTAAATCTGATGTGGTAATATCTATGGAGTCCACCATTGATAATCCCAGGGTCTGATGACAGAACTTGGTGACAAAAAATACAAGTCTTTAGCGATTGCAATGAACGTATTTTGAGCTAATTGCTTTTGGTACCTGTAACATTGCAAAACCTATCCAACATCGAGGTGCTTGCATCTAAAGTTATCGTGTCATGATGGTGAACCAATGATGATTGTAACACCAACCGTTGCCTAGTCAAGCGTAACCAGCCGTCAAAGTATCTTAGATAACGGTTCTCATGGAAAGTTCATCATACCGATTTTTATCAAAATCGGTCCATTCGTTTCAGAGTTATTGAGAAATAAACATTCTGACATTCAGTTAATCAAGTTAAACCAATCGTACGACACATATATGCCGTAAAATTTAATTTTCTCGTCGCTTAAACTCTTACTTAATTAGTTTACATGAGACAAAATATAACAATAAATATTTACAAGTCAATTCTAAGTGACATGTTTGACTTGAACACAAGATTTCTTGTACAGGTTGAATTGTTATTCCCTGATAAACCACATAAACCGTAGATCTGAGACACAGATCACCCAAACAATAGAAGCTATTATTTCCCGCAAGGTGATTTAAGTCTTCCTCCAATTTGACGTCGTCACAAATTTATCTATCTAACCTTCAAGGATATATCAACCTTTATGAAACTGCTTAAGTCCCATTTTCAAACACAACAATCAATTTTATATAAAATTGTTGTCACTGACATTAAGATGATACGGTACACAAAATGATTTGTGAAAACATGTCACTTTGTGAAATGTCAAAAGTACTAATAGATTTATATAATTATGGCATCGGATGTGTTTACAAGTAATTTTCTACTTTAAGCGCCGGTATACATGTTGAATATAATTATAATGTTATAGAATCAAAGATTAATAAATTTATCATAAGTGATCATAAAGAACCTTCAGTATAGTTAATATCTAAGACTTAACGACCTCACCCGAGATTATTTTGAAATTAAAATGAGTATGAGTTGCGGCATGTTAATTAGCCAAGTTATTAACTGATATCCGATATTGAGTTTGAAGTTATTGGATTTTAATTAACTCCCAGAAATTACTTCGTTTGCTCGAATATATTACGTACGCTGAGCCCCGCGGCAACTGTCGTAGGTAAAACTAAGCAATGTTATATAGTTTTGGGACTGGTTGGACGACCATTTGTGGTTAAAATGTTTAGAGCCCTGTAGTCTTAGTAGGGGTTGCTAAGCTATAAATCTCTTATATTTTATCAAAGCCTAAGTACTCTTACAAACAGTTGGAAAACAAAGTTACGGGAAAAACGCTGAATGTCAATTAAATTAATTTCTAAGGTAAGATAAAGTAATGTTCTGTCATCTTATGCGTACACGCTGCACACTATGTCGGGGGGACGGAGCGTCGACCTCTTCCCTTGGGTAGTGAACTGGGTGCTACCACAGACGGCAATGGACGCACGTGCAGCGTATATAGCAGTGAGCCCATATTAAGACTGAAATTAATGCATTCAACACTACAACTATCTGAGACTACATCGTCACTATCAGGTGGGATTGTTGTCAAGCATTAATTTTTAATAATAAAATTAATTAATTATTTTGTTGTACTGTATACTGTTACATCAAATGACATCTCTGCCAGCCTAAAAAACAATCTCAATATAATCTTCGTCCAAATGTTTTCCTTCGAAATGAGCGAACCGGGAGTTAATTTGAATTAAAATAATTATCGTTTGCTTCGGTGAAGACAATCGCCGTGGTAACTACAAAACTAAGACCTCTTCATAATAATTTCAATGGTATAAGAAGTCTACCAATGTACACTTGACTAGCGTGGTGGACCATGGCGTGCAACATAATCAATATGAAAAATCTAACCCTAGCAGTGCCACAGGTACAGAGTGCGACGATGAAGAAGTCTCCGCCGAAATGACGTAATTTAAAACGATGCTAACTTAGCCTCTTACATCAAAAGCAACGTACTATGTGCTGTAAACTCTTAATATAATGCTCTGTTGCGACGATCTTGTTTCATAACAGTGCAATTCAACCGCAACAATACTGTTTTCAAATTAAAATAATACCGTAGACACCGTCTCGTCAGTTATAATGTGATAATCACGTACATTTTTGGTTTGAAACGAGGGTTTGCTAACAGGTCCCGAGAGATCGATATCTAGAACAAATGGCTTTTACACTTTATAATGACACGTTGAGTAATTAAAAATACCCATCCGTCTCTAGAGTAACGTTAGTCTAAAAGTTCCTCGATCAATATGCTAGGTAAATTTTCCAGCATTATTGTTGGGAATGTAAAAATCAACTATTACTACCTACTCCGGACCTTATATTACCTTATATTACCTTATATTACCTTATATTACCTTATATTACCTTATATTACCTTATATTACCTTATATTACCGACCTTCATCACTTACTCTTTAGTTTTTTCTAGAGTAAGTTCTATCTTCTGTATTTTTTGCTATGTATAATATTAAACGTTTTCAGAAGATATTGTTTTTACTGCACCTTATTTTATTCAATTATATCTCTTGCATTATGGATCTGGTAGCAGATACACAATAATAGGAGTAATCCAGAATGTTTCTTTAAAACAGTTCCAGTTCGATCAGACTCGTGTAATTACGATAATTATGCTACTTGTTTCAAATTTTAGTTTCGATAGTTATGGAAATAATAAAGGGAATCAGTGGTCCGTTTTCGAGAACCTAAAATTAAAACCAAACAATCCTGAAACTATCAAACACAGTGCCAATAACACGATGCACGAGACATATAATATTTGTGTAAGTGTGACCATCATCTTAACAATGAGAAATCGTTAGCAGTAAAAGTTACTGAGATCGTTTGAAGGATAACACCCAGGCCTCGAATATAAATATATATCAACGCTGGAAAGCGTAATTGCTGTAACCCCCAAAATTTCGAGAATACAGAATTACAGTCACTGCTCGGTTACTACATTTACACGGTGTAGGATTTAAAGTCGGTATAGTTACAGCGTTTATGCAGCAGTTCAAGAATTACAGTCACTGCTCGGTTACTACATTTACACGGTGTAGGATTAAAAGTCGGTATAGTTACAGCGTTTATACGTGTATAGTATAAGACATATAAATATGACAGGTTTAAGTCGTTATTTTCGTACAAACTCTAATTCTACTTTAACGTTTACTACGTTTAAAAGGAGATTGGATATTAAAAATTATATAACAATTTAATTTTGAAACACATACGATTTTTTTTAACGTCTACACACGGAGTACTCTTATAAGTTACCGCCATACTACTTGTGCTTGCGCTCGTTTGACAGAGCCAACGAAAAGATTTCAGTTGACGTGCGTGCGGCAAGCGAAGCTGAAGTTGGAAGCTGACGTTCATGGATCTAAGATAGCATGGTTGGTTTTAAGTACAAATTGAATATAACACACACAACAACACAGTGTTGATGGCCTCGATCGTTCAATAAAATGGTAAAAGATAAATTGATCTTTATTATAAAAATATTTAAGCCTTTTATCATAATATCTATCTCTTCTGCGTCAAACTGATAAAACTTTTTAAATGAAATGTCAACTTTGTTTCGTCGTGCTGGAACAGTAATTGGATTTTTAGCGCGACAATGGTGCTTTTGTTTTTTTTATATTCTGTGCAAGGTGTTCTTCGTAACAACCAAAACTTATTCAAGATAACGTTCTATATCTTTTCATTTAATCAACAACATTTCAAAGACATCTCAACTGATTCATTTTGACAAATTTTTGATCATTTGATACATATGGTTTTATAAAAAAGTTAAACAATATAGTGGGTGAAGTTTTGGGTATTTTTAATAACAAGGAGCTCCATCCTTGAACATACCCTGGCTACGGTGCACCCTGTTGTACAACGGCCACAACAAACAATAGCACCATAATTGCCTGAAAAAAAAAGTAACCATTGAACATTTTATAAATAAATATGTGTGCTATTTAATTTTCTTTTTTATATTACTAGTCGACACACAAGTAGACGAGCCACCTGATGGTAAGAGGTGACCGACGCCCATAGTCTTCAGTTACACGTAAAGGCATCACCGAAAAGAAAGGGGAGGTCCCGCGATATTACCGGCTCTCCGACACTGTAATTCACGGTTCATTTTAAAAGGAGGCAAAATAGCCAGGTAAAATACCCTACCACCATCCAAGTACCGTCAGGATTGAAATGAGTGGTACAGAGCCCTGTGACATCCAACAGAAGAGACCATTTGCCATAGCCTCGCCAGTTGTTTGGCAGGGTGCACCACGAATGAAGCCTGTTACACTCATAATATGACATTTTTATCACTCAATGTTTGATCTTAACGGCCTCTTCCCCCTCTCGCACCACTACCTAATTGGATTGTTTACAAAACAAAGCTCCCATTGTTTTATTTCGCCCTTTGTGCAAGTTGTTCTCTTTGTTTGAACATTGTTCCTCAAACAGAACTTTTTTATATGAAATTCTACGTAATTTGTTAGAGTATCGTTACCTGGAAAGAAAAAATATTTAAGCAAGTTCAAATATATTATTATGTTACTACGTCTGCGTTTTATTATTTTTGTAACTTTTTACATCTATATTCACTTCAATGTTACCATAACAAAATTCATGATCATCACAGCTCCCAATTGTTTAATTACAGCGATAGGTTCTACAACGCTAGAGTTTATGGAGTGGACTGGAGTCATTACAGTATACACATAGATATTCCATCAGTAGGTACAGCAGTAGCACCGGTTAATTTAATTCTAACGATGTATAAAAAACAAGTTAGCCTACAATCTTCTAAAATTCAGGCAGCTGTTATAAACTTTATGTAACATGACAGCATTTTATGTTTGAGAATTTTTATTACAATGGAATTTACAACCAGCCTAATAGTAAACTTAGTGTTTAATTTACTTTTCAAATCGGTCTCAATTAGAAAAATGTCTTGTAAAAAATTCTCTAAATATGATCTTAACAAAACTTTATAACTTAGTCTACAGTGGCCACATGGACACAATTGGCACGTGATTGTACCCAATTGCAAAATAAAAATACTCTACAAACCTACAGTTTACAGTTAGCACACATTTTGCAATTACATTACATAAAGTGTCGAGTATTTCTAAGCTTACAGAATGCCGAGTGAGTAGCATTAAGTATCCGCTCCGCAGGACTGAAAGCTGCACATCAAAAGCTCTTTGAATTTAAAGGGTTGTGTTCACAAAGAGAAGGCTTACAGGATTCAGTTTGAGGTGTTCGCTTTAAATTATTTTTTTTAGCAAAAGTTTAAATCCTATTTGAAAACATAACATAATAAACGGCAAGTTTATATGTAATTTATGCAAATAATGTTAAAAATTACGTCTGTGAAACCAAAATCATAAAAATACTGCAGTGGAATATGATAAGTGAGTAGGTGTAACGTAAATAAGTAAATTTAGTGTCCTTACCTTTTTTTTCGAAATAAAATTAACATTTCATTAATACTCTGATGGTTAAAAATTTGCTAAGGTCTACTTTACTTGGCTAATAATACATAATATAATAATATACATAATACTTTTCTATTTCAACCACTACTATTTGCTACTGTGCTGAACTACTATCCTACATGGATCAGTAACATGCCAAAAATCTCGAAAAATTTGAAAAATTATTCAACATTCACATTATGCATGAAGTCGAAGAAAAGCTCGAGGAGGCCACTGGATCCACTGTATCTCCTGAAATACCAGATCTTGCAACTTTTACCGAGAAACTTTCTGGATTCAAATATTTTATGCATCAATCCCTGATAAAGGTATAGTTGGAGGTGCTTGCACTTAGTGTTGACAAGCATAAAACCTTTATGAGACAAAAAGTCCTGATGAATTTCCTTAAAAACGGAACGAGAAGCTACATGACGCCGTCCTCAAATTAATAAGTAGTCAAATGAAGTTGAACGATGTGAACACTGAAAACATTACGGTATGCCATCGTCTTGGTTCTTTATAGACTCTCTAAGTCCAGTGCTCGTCAGGTTTAATGATATGGGTACCCGCCAGCTGGTTTGGGAGGGTAAAACTTCGCTAAAGGAATTACTTTCTGACTTTCTCACTAACACAAGGCAAAAGTCTTTACTGAGGCCCAGAAACATTTCGGAAAAAAGAATTGTCGATCAACAGAGGAGAAAATTATCATCCTGGTTTGGCAACACCAAACTTAAAAAAGATAACAGTCAATATCTGGATTAAAATGCCTCATTCCCAATTTCCTCACTGAAGCTAAAGCTCCCGGTCAACCCGAAGTGCGCGCTGTTGCACAGGAAAAGAAGACGCAGTTTAAGTTTCAGAAGCTCATTACTGGTTACATTTGCCACACATTCATTACTCATGGACTTACACTTTTAGTAACCCATTTCCATTTTGTTTCAATATTCCTACAAGGAATGTCCTAACGTCAGTACAATTAATTAATTTACGTCTTAAGATATAATTTCTCTTCCTTTGTCTCGATATTTTGTTAAATAAAGAGTTCAAACTGCAATATTTTATTGAAATGACTTCGACTTACAGATACTGCTATACTGACAGGAATTGTTCCGATATCACAACATTACACAGATAATTTGACAATCACACACTACGAGATGATGCTAAATTGACTTTAAATCTGATACTTTAATTTCCAATGATTTCCAAATGTTGTCTAGGCTTATCGATATAATCATAGCATTGATTTACATTTGTGGCACTGACTTGCTCTGTGGCATGTTTGTCAATATTATCATAACAACATTGAAATATTAAATATAATGTAACTTTATTTCTAAATACGTTGTTGCGATATGCACAATATATGTATATTTTAATTAACGCAATGTTGATGATTATAAGGTTTCCAAGTCAACGTGTTAGTACTCTCGGTATGCTTTTGAGTAAAGATTTGGCAGATTTTAGCATTACTTATACTTGTTTGTTTTACGATTTGTTTACGATAAGAAAGTGTTGTATACAGCCAAACACTAATTTTCATAGAGCGTCAAAATTGGCCTATTTTGAAACAAATTTTCATTCGACTTGTAAAAAAAGTGTCGCACCTCATGTAATGCGTTTACGTCTCACAACTGCCGCCGGTCAACCTGCGTAAACATTGAATACAAGTCAAATAGTTGACGATGATGACTTTATAAATGACAACTCACTGGTGCCGCTTTGTATAAAAAGTCCGTAGAAAATTTGATTGTCTGCGTTTTTTATTTGTTTACAATGATCACTGCTTTGTTAACAGGGAGGTCAATTCTGCACACAAAGATATTTTTTAACAAATTTTTATTAACTCGCCTTCTTGTACGTCTGTCCGGGTGTAATTTTGTAATTGATTTTAAACTAACTTCCCGATGAGCTAGATACTTGACATTTGGACCATAGCTCAGAAAAAGATGGCAATGCATGAAAATGTGAAAAAAGAAAAATTTTATACTTTTTAGTTCGTTTAAATAACAAGTTACATGAAAAAAAAATTTATTCATTAGTTATTTTGTCTCAATATCATAGTGTTACGAAGTATCGTAATGTGAGTGAGAGTGTGACGTCTGTGAGGGGTGTAACCTTTGTTTTTTTTATAACACTTCTCTATTGCAGGGTGGTTTTCAAGCTCTTTGATCTTGACTTGATTTTGTATATAGGTATACTGTTAATTGTATTTTTCAAATCGATGTGAAGTTAGGTATTCAGAAAAGTTAGATTTAAATATATTATACAAAACGTATTTATTTGTTACGCGATAAAATTTAATAATAATTTATTTGCACATTATAAGCAAAAACATTAAAGATTTTGCAAATTAAAAAGGCAACCTTACAAAGAGATGGCTTACAACGCGCCTATTGATTGATGTTTCGCTTTACGATTTATTGTACACTATTCAGTTATTGGCGTGTTTGCCCTGTGACGTCATCCTAACACTTCAAGTGATTAATTGCCTTTTCAATAACTATTTCCTGTTTTTATTCAACTCACTTCGTTTTTATTCAACTTGCTTTATACGTCGGACTTTGATTGAATGCTTTAAGAATTTTACTTTCTTTCGAAAATTTTATGTAATTGTGAACTAGATAATTGAATTATCATATACAGAATAATTCTATAATATACAGTCAAATTGTTGAAACTTTTTACAGTTTCTTGGTACAAATTTACAGCTTAGATCGGCATTATGTACATAAGTCGAATAAAGCTTTCTGTTTAAGTTCCAACAATCTCACTACTTCACTCACTTATTATGTATTCCTTTTGCGTGTTTCGTCTCTTTATTTCATCTTTCTTTAAGTCTTCTATATTTATTCATAATGTACGATACATTATATTTAAAACCAGACTTAAGCTAACGACTGCATTGTTTAAATTAAATATCATTTTCATATTCATCATTTCAAATCATAAATTTTCTTAGATCTCAGGTCGTTTAGAAACAACTACCAGCCGGTATCGTGTAAGATAAAACTATACTTATATATTTTCAAGTGATTCTAAGTTCTCTGCACACAATGAGACATTTTATAAATTCTTCAAATGCAATCCATACAACTTTTCTGAAATCACTCTCCCATGTTCATCTAACATAACAATGCGTGCAGAAGTTCACAGATTACCCCTTCATACAGGCAGATAGATAATCAAGATTACGAGTACATTCATCCGTTTTGTTTAACCCAGCTCATCTACCAGCGCCATGTTGCGACGCCCGTCACCGCGCGCTCTAAATTATATTTTTATCTGTGCACACTCCATAACGTCAGCTTTGTGCATGATTTTTATATTTTATCATCCACGAGCACGTTAATGTCCTGCTACCCGGCAGTTTTGAATGTTGATAAGTCTGGTGAAGGTAAAAACTGTATGAAACTAACTTTTATTACGCTTCTAATAAAAATCTAGCTTAAATTTTTTCATAGAGTCAATATCAACTGAAGTATTACCGTCGGGAAATTACTGGGTACAAACCAGTTACCAAAATAAAACGGTTACAAAAAACTTGAACGCATTGAACAATGTCTCTATACGATGTTATTATTGCCAATACCTATGGTAATTCTCGCGTTATTGTAATTCGTTGGTTCGACAAGTTCGAACTCGTCCCAGGCCCTATCTCGATAGTTGTTCGAGTGAGAGTCGTATTTCTCTCTCGTCGTTTAGTTTCGTTATGTTTTATCTCAAATTAAAATCTAAAATGATTTATTAATTTCGATAACCACGTC